>OX411803.1:31253691-31624157 GCA_948253155.1 Leucoma salicis
CTACATTAAAATAAAGTCATATAAAAAACAAATCCTTTAATAAATACTTAACTTTATGTTATTTCAATTTTACATCGCGCTGTAATTGACTGGCTTTACAGAAAATAGAACTGTTTTATTTATTATAATTACTGTTGCTTTCATCCCTAGGGTAACAATGTACTATAACATGCTTAGTGCAGTTATTTAGCCACGTCCTTTTACCCATCAAGTAACAGCACTGTATCATAAACACACACATATTTTCGAAAAATCTCAAAAAGTCAGAATTGTGTGCCGTGACCTTGTACTGGGGATCGAACTGGATACCATTCTTTTGCAGTCCTTGGTTTTACCACAAGGTTATCACCGCTTTACATTATCAACACAGAGTCCAACGCGCTACTTTAACTAAATAAGGGCAGATTCGAATGATGACCGTGACGAATTAGAACAAATCGATATTTTTTGTTTTCTTTATTTTTGAAGTGAAAACTTCTTTTAGCGCAGTACGCATATTTTTAGATGAGATAAAATCTCTGGACTCGCAACACCGTTACGAGACGCAGCTATAGTGTGTGCATATATGCATTCAAATTCAAATTCAAATTGTTTATTTCTTTAACAAGTTTAGGTTACAAGGCTAGTGGATGAAGCTTTCTTTTAAGCAAAAATGCCTGTGTTAGGTAACTTCGCTCTTCCATATCATACATTAAACAAAAACCTTAAATTTAGACATTTTCATGTGTATTAATAATTACAGTTCAATTTTTGATAGTGAGATAGCGCGAGTGTACACACGCGCGCGTTTGTGTGTCTGTGTGTGTGTGTGTATGTGTGTGTGCCAGTGTGAGTGCATATAAATATGAAGTATGAAGTTAAAGAATATGCTGCAAGAGGGCCTCAGTATCATCATAGGTAAGTGTTTTTATCCATTTAATTACGAGAATTTTGCAATCATGGTGTGTTTTAGCGTATACATAAGTCTTTTTATTTATTATGTTATAAAGTTCAATCGATCTTTTATTGTATTGCATGCTACAAAGCCTTGTTTTCGTTTGAGGAATATGTGCTATTAGATCCTTTCTTCTTTTTGTTAAGATACCAGGATCAAATGGCAATGGTTTATATGTTTTTAAAACTGTTTGAAGTATGTAGAGTTTTCTCACAGACAATAAGTAACTCATTTGATATAGAGTAAAAGTAGGGAATCTAGATCTTATAAAGTTTTTATAAGTGCACGTTGTGCGCGTTCCAATTCTATAAATTTAGATTTAGCAGCACCACCCCAAACCGGGATGCAGTACACTATGACAGATTGCACCAAAGAAATATAAATTTCTTGTAGTAAATTTCTAGACCGATTTCCGTCATTAGAATCTCCCGGTACAACATGTGTCAGTGCCCTAAATATCCAGTTAAGTTTTCTAATCCGGTTTGTTACTTGCTCAAGGTGCGGATACCAGGACAACCTCTGATCGAGTACAACACCCAAGTATTTAGTATTAGTGACTTTATTTACTACCGGGCAACGGCAATTAGTGTTTCTGATATCACCACAGGTATGTATTCCAATATTAAAGTCATTGTTTGGTTGCGTGCGGCCAGAAACACTGAAGCACATGTAATTGGTCTTAGATATATTCAATATTAGCCTGTTGATGCTCAACCATGCAGCAACTTTAGCCAAACCAGACAGTGCACTTTGCTCAAAATCATCGCAGTTTTTGCCGGAAAAAACAAAGGCTGTGTCATCAGCGTAAGAAAATATAGTAGCATTATTAACTTTCAGTTCACAAAGACCGTTTATATAGGCCAAAAATAGTGTAGGACCTAAAACGCTACCCTGGGGCATGCCGTAAGTCACCTTCGCATCCTCACTGATGTAAGTTCTTAGTTTAACCCTCTGTTTTCTATCAGATAGATAATCTGTTATTAGTTTGAGAGGAATTCCTCTAATACCAATCCTTTCGAGCTTATCTATTAACAGTGGGACAGAGACGGTATCAAAGGCTTTTTTTAGATCCAGAAATACCGTGAGGCATTATTGTCCGTGTGGTGACGGACTAAGAATACAAGTGTCACCACCCCATTATTTCCCATGGGTGTCGTATAAGACGACTAGGGGAAGTAAGCAATTGTCATCCATTGCATGACTGGTGGTAGGGTTGGGTACCAAGTGGGAGTACTCACTTGGTATCGGGCCCGAGCGGGTTGGTACCACCATCTCCCGTGTGACCGGCCATGAAGCACATCGTTGCATTTTGGCTGTAGCAGGAGATAGCCGTTTATATTTCATTTCATTTCTGAGAAATGAATTGTTGAGCAGCGGCTTGACAATACTCTTGGTATAGTCGAGTCCATGGGCGACGGTTACCATTTACCATCAGATGGACCGTGGCTCGTCTGCCACTACCTGCAATAAAAAAAAAAGCGCCCTTATCAATTTGATCAGCCACAAGTGAACTGAGAGCAATAACTGCATCTTCGGTGGAAATATTTTGTCTAAAACCAAACTGAGTTCGCGATAGAATATTATAGTGGTTTAGATGTTTAACTAGTCTAATATTAATTATTTTTTCTAATATTTTTGAAATGGAAGGTAAAACGGATATCGGTCTGTAATTATTTATATTGTCTCTGTCTCCACTCTTATAAACTGGCGTAATAATAGATTGTTTGAATGGAGCCGGAAAGACACCATCTCTAAAACAGATATTTGCGAGATGGGTTACTGCTGGAACTATTTCCTTGCTGACATACTTAAGAAATTTTATAGGGATATTATCCCAACCAGCAGCACTGTCTGACTTAAGACGAAAAATCCCTTCCACTTCACTAAAATCTGTATTCAGTAGTACGAAAGAGTTAATCTGTGTAGACGATGATTCGAATTGGTAGTTAAGATCTCTATTTGTTTGTATTTGATTTTGTTGGGCGAGTTGTTTACCGATGTTTGCAAAATATGAGTTAATGTAATGTACAGATTCAATAGGGGTAGATTTAGTGTTTAAAAGTTCAAAGTTTACGCTTTTTGATTGACTAGTATAGGTTCCATCCACCCATCAGCCTTTGAACGTCCACTGCTGGACATAGGCCTCCCCAAGAGAACGCCACAACGAGCGGTCCTGTGCTGACCGCATCCAACGGCTCCCCGCAGCTTTGACCAGATCATCGGTCCATCTGGTGGGGGGCCGTCCTACGCTGCGCCGTCCGATACGTGGTCGCCACTCGAGAACCTTTCGTCCCCAACGGTTATCGGTTCGTCGAGTGATGTGGCCTGCGCATTGCCACTTCAGCATGGCAACCCGGCGGGCTATGTCGGTCACTCTCGTTCTCCTACGGATCTCCGTATTACGGATTCGATCACGTAGGGAAATACCAAGCATAGCCCGCTCCATGGCCCGCTGAGTGACTTTGAGCCTTGATATGAGGCCAACATTCAGAGACCACGTCTCTGTTCCGTATGTCATCACTGGTAACACAAACTGGTCGTAGACCTTCGTTTTCAGACACTGCGGAATATTGGACGAGAAGATCTTCCTTAGCTTCCCGAACGCTGCCCAGCCGAGTTGGATTTTTTTGGAAGAGTTTCAGGGACATAACATCTCCCTGTCTAACACCTCTCTGCAGTTGGATCGGTCCCGTACTCTTGTCCTGAACACGGACTGACATGGTGGCGTTTCTATACAAGCACTTCAGCACTTCGATGTACCGATTGTCAATTTGGCACCGCTGAAGGGACTGCAGCACCGCCCAAGTTTCGATCGAATCGAAGGCTTTCTCATAGTCCACAAACGCCAGACACAGAGGCCGATTGTATTCTTCGGTTTTCTGTATAATCTGGCGTAGCGTGTGAATGTGGTCTATGGTACTATAGCCTTTTCGGAAACCGGCTTGTTCGGGAGGCTGGAAGTCGTCAAGCCTGCGCGTCAGTCGATTTGTAATGACCCTCAAAAACAACTTATAGACTAGTATAGGTTATTGCTTTAATATTTTTCCAAAGCAACTTATTGTTAGAAGTAGATTTAAGTGGAAGATCTCTTTCATAATTTCTTTTATGTTTTTTAAATAGTGAATTACAGTGATTCCGATATCGAATATATATAGTTTTATTTATTACATTATGAGGGTCGGTTTTACACTTTTTTTGCAACTTATTGCGATGTCTTATACAACGAAGGATCCCTGGGGTGATCCACGGTTTTATTATATATTTACTATTAGGTATTTTCAAAGTCTTAGTATTCAAATTAATGCAATAAGTTAATTTTTCAATAGTTAAATATGAAATCAATGAGGGGTTTTGCATAGTAGTAAATCTGATAAATTCAATAATTTTAAAGTGTTTAGGGCTTGTTCAAAATTTATACTAGAAGTAGTTTTGGTTAAAATTTGAGCAGTTTTTTTGCATCCGTAGTAGCTTAATTGTAGTATAATGGTCAGTAATAGTGTGTACCTACTAGATATATGTCTCTAGTAGGTAGCGTGTGACCAGGTAGAATACCATATGATGACAACATATTTAAATAATGCGCCTTATTTTTGTTCTCTTGATAGGCCTCAGTGTCCTCCTGTTGCTTAATATTGATGTTGATATCACCTGCTATTATAACATTTTTATGCAGTTTTAGAGTATCAAGATGCGTACTAAAGCTGTCAATGTTAGAATTCGATGGTGAACGATAAATACATAGAACATGGTGATTTAGGATATCCAATTGAAGACAAGATGCCTGGGTCACTTTGATTTCCTCAACATTGGCTTTCAACGTATTTTTTATACAAACTACTACGCCATCATTTTGATTGAGTTGACGAGTAGAAGCATAATAATGATAGCCGTTTAATATCGGAATCTGCTTATTAGGAGATAGTCTACACTCGGTTAATATCACAAAATCAGTACTAAATTTAAAAGAGGTCAATAAAAGCGAAAAGTCGTCGAAATTACGGTAAATACTTCTAATATTTTGAGAAACAATTGCAATATCATTTTTATTGACTGTTGAATATTTTGAGAAATCTAAACAGTCACATTCCATACTATGTGCAACTTCGATATTGTCGATCTCAATATTTATAGTATGTAATTTTTCACCCATTTTTGGTATCATAGGGGTAGACGTCGATATCTAGATATGTATGCAGTTTTACTAACAGTCGTAATCGTAACCCTGAAAAACATAAAATGCATGTACATATAGCAGACCGCGAACGCGTCTAGATAAATAAAACAATTCTAAAATTTTACAAGCATATGTATATCAGGTGACAATGCAATATTATGATGACATGGAGCTGATCTGATGATGGAGCTGGAAGGTGGACATAGGAACTCTATAAGGGAACGGCGCAACCCCATCGAGTTTGGGCTCGTATGATTCGTCTTGACGAGTACTTCGGTCTTCTCTAGATGGTATCCAGGGTCTGATGATGGAGCTGGAAGGTGGCCATGGGAAAAACTCTGTAATTAAATGGCGCAACTCCATCGAGGGCGTATGATTCCTCTTGATGAGTACTTTATCTCTAGATGATATCCAGGGTCTGATGATGGAGGTGGCCACAGTAACTCTGTAATGAAAAGACCCAAACCCATCGGGTTTATACTAGTTTGATTCGTCTTGAGGAGTGCTTTGTCAAGTTATGATAATTTTATTTCTACAAAATAATTTCGATGTTTTTTTTTAAGTGAAAACTTCTATAGGAATGTTTGGATAGGGAGTAAATTCATGTAGGTACGTCGTCATCGACATGGTCACGTGACGTGTTAACGATAACACTATAATTTGTTCCTGTTAGTATAACTAATTGCGCTGAGCCAGCTGTGAATAGTAGATAATTATATAAATATACTCAGTGCTGCAAGTTCTTTTTTTATTATTTTAAGTTTTTACTTCTGTCAGCAGTCCTCATGACTGCTTTTAATATTTTTTTAAATTCTGTTTCACATATATTTTGTACCACCATACCCTTGTCATCGACATCAGGAATTTGTTGCTCCTCCCAAAAACTTTGAAGAATAGAATCAATTTTGTCCTCATTGGTTGCATGCAGAATAACACACTCGTCAGTTGCATGCTGTGACAATAGACATACACTATCCAGACTGACCTTGCCAGAGACTATGTATACCAACCTAGTAGCTAACAAAAATAATTGACTGCCCGGTAACTCGATCTTGTCTGGTAACAGAATTTTAAAGAATATGTCAGCTGATACCAGGAAGGAAATTTAACATTCCTGGATGTTATACTCAATGTCGGCTAGTTGAATTGTATATGGAATTTTAGTATCAAAATGCTGAAACTCGTTCTGAGGTAAATATGTAGTAATATTATCTACCACAGAAAATAAAACCTTACAGCTAAAACTGTCGTGCATGGAAAGAATGGATAATTCGACAGCCCTAGAAACACCTTTTTTCTTTTGTCCTAGTGCTGTAATATTTATGTTATGATCAAAAAGTGGAACATTCAATTGTTTTACCAAAGTTGAACTTATAAATGAAACTTGACTACCGCTGTCCACCAGATCACGTGCTGTGACATATGATCCACTCTTTGTCCTGAATCGGTCTTTAATTGTTGGCAATACAATCATACTGGAATCTACCAATTTATTTATATAGCTGGCAATGTTACACACAGGCTCATCAACGTGCAGCAATGAATTGTGTTCCTTGTTTTTACAACATGAACATTTAAAATGATAATGACATTTTTTTGTGTGTGCATTCAGGCCAATCTGACATAAACTTAACGTGTTGACAAAATCAAGCCTTTTCTGTGCACTTAATTCGACTTTGGACGCCGGAGCGGCCGCACCACCTACCATCTCACGGTGTGAAAGCTCACTGACTGAAATCCGCATCACGCAGCGTGCGGTCAGGCGGGAGCTGCGGTTGCTGGACGTCCATAAGTCGAGTGGGCCGGATGGCATTCCTGCGGTGGTTCTTCGAACGTGCGCCCCTGAGTTGACCACCATCCTTACGCGCCTGTACCGTCTCTCATACAGTACCAGCAGGGTTCCAGCTTCGTTGAAGGTTGCCCATGTTCACCCGATTCCCAAAAGAGGTGACCGGTCGGACCCGTCGAATTACAGGCCGATTGCGATGACATCTCTACTCTCTTAGGTCTTGGAGAAGGTTATTAACCGCCGTCTTCTGCAGTACCTAGAGGATCACCAGCTGATCAGTGACCGCCAATATGGCTTTCGTCACGGTCGGTCCGCTGGTGATCTTCTTGTGTATCTTACCCAGCGTTGGGCTGAGACCTTGGAGAGTGGGAGTGAGGCGCTAGCAGTTAGCCTGGACATCGTGAAGGCGTTCGATAGGGACTGGCATAGGGCCCTTCTGTCGAAGATACCATCTTATGGAATCCCTGAGGGACTCTGCAAATGGATTGCCAGCTTCTTGCAGGGTCGGAGCATCAAAGTCGTAGTAGACGGCTGCTGCTCCGATACCATGGAGGTTAATGCTGGCGTACCACAAGGCTCGGTGCTCGATAGAGAATATGCGTTGCTATGCGGATGACAGTACGGGTGATGCGCGATATACCAGCCATCAGAAAGTTCCCCGGAACATGCTGGAGGAGAGACGGGCACAACTTGTATCTGAAATCGAGAGCTCTCTAGGGCAGGCCTCGGAATGGGGAGAAAAGAACCTGGTTCAATTCAATCCTACGAAGACACAGGTTCACGCGTTCACTGCAAATAAAGACGCATTTGTCGTGGCGCCACAGTTCCAAGGAGTAACTCTCCCAATCTCCGATAGTATTGGGATCCTCGGCATCGATATTTCAAGCAAAGTCCAATTCGGGAGTCATTTGGAGGACAAAGCCAAATTGGAAAGCAAAAAACTGGCCGTCCTGAACAGAGCCAAGCGGTACTTCACACCGAGGCAGAGACTTGCACTTTATAAGGCACAAGTCCGGCCTCACGTGGAGTAATGCTCACATCTCTGGGCAGGCATACCAAAATACCAACTCGACCCACTTGACTCCCTGCAAAGGCGTGCTGTTCTAATTGTCGACGATCCCAATCTCACGGATGGACTGGAGTCGCTGGGGCGGCGGAGAGACTTTGGGTCTCTTTGTGTGCTCTATCGACTCTTTAATGGGGAGTGCTCTGAGGAACTGTTTGAGGTGGTACCAACATCCCCTTTTTACCACCGAACTACGAGACGTCGTAGTAGGGTTCATCCACACCACCTGGAAACGATCTCGTCCAAGACGGTTCGTTTCCAGCGCTCTTTTCTACCACGTACGTGTAGGCTCTGGAATGAACTGCAGGCTGCAGTGTTCCCCCAGCGCTACGACATGTCCTTCTTTAAACGAGGTTTGAGAAGAGCACTTTACTCACGGTAGGCGGCGGCTTGGCTGTACCCCTGGTGTTGCCAAAGTCCATGAGCGACGGTTACCACTTACCATCAGGTGGGCCGTTTGCTCGACTGCGACCGTTGGCAATAAAAAAAAAATGGGTGCGTGTACTTATGTACGCGCGTGAGAAGTTATACTTCTTTGGCATCATTAAATAATTAATATTAAAAATTGAAAATTAATATATTTATATAATAATATATTTAATATATATATTTCAAATATATATATTTAATATAAATTTATATAATATATAATTAATATATATATATAATTATTAAAAACCAAATTTAGAGAATAATAAATATATAAGACATAATTTGTACTAAATATTATAAGATTCTTAATTTTAAATGTTTATTATTGATTATTTAATATTTTAAAAATAAATTTAATAATAAATTCAAAAATTGAATTTAAGGTTAGTCATTTTTTAAATATTTTTATTGATTTCTTAATTTAATATTCACTTTTCATTTTTATCAAAAAGTTGCATCAAAATTAGTTCAGTGGTTTTTGTTTGATGCGCGAACAAACAAACAGACAAACAGACAAAAATTCTAAAAAATATTGTTTTGTGTTTAGACACGCCTATATAGCCTATTACAGTAATTTTTTCTCAAATGTCTTGTAGAATATAGATTATTATAACTTAGAATTAATAAAAAATATATAACAGCGCCATCTTACCATATTGCTTAGAACTACCACACAATAGTGGCTACATGATTATTCGTTGTACTAATTATTTCCTGTAGATATCGTTTTCATGTTGATAAGATTATTAATTCTTATAACCTATACATAAAGTAGATAATAATTAGTCAGCTGTTATCTGTTATAGTAGCAATAGTTATTATTTATTAGTGATTGCTGTTGTAGTGAGAATATAATATTTGTAACATCAAAGATCACTGTAGTTATTTGGGTGATTTTAAAAAGTTCTGTAAGTGCCTACCAGGGCCATGTCACTCCCTAAGAGCTTGTTTTTATTTAAAATCGTGCTCTCTAGTGGGCGGAAGAGACACTAATAATTATTAGTGGGACTCGAATGTTGTTAGAAGAAAATATTTAAATTGAATAACAGATGGCGCTGTAATAAATATCAGTGCAATTCTATACAAAATGTACTATAACCTGAATCGCACAATTATTTTTTTTTGTAAATAAAGTATATATACAAATATAATTGTACTTCAAATGTACTTGCTTAGGCAGTACATATACTAATAGCTTTCTTTTCGAGACTTAATGAGCGGTTAAGCAGACAACTTCATACTGTAGACAACTTCATACTGTTAATTTTGTGTCACAGATGCGCCCGCATCTTAAAATTTCACTCTCATCATTTTTTCATAACGCGCCTAAAGAAGTATAACTTCAAAAACAACCCTTTAAATTTATTGCAATTAAATAGTTTATGACTGGGATCCTTACAATACCTACAATTTACCACTTAGATGTTTGAAACATTGGTTAAGTTGGTAGATTTAGTAAAATTACTCTTATTAACTAATTTACCTGCAGAGATGCTTGGGATTCTTCAAAGCTTACAGCTCTCGTTACCCTTGCTCCTGACTGCTAATCTTGACAACACATTCATACTTAACGTCTATGGGTGACGCCTGCACCATCTGTCGGAAGTATTTTCATACATTATACCGACCAGGTAAACTTATTTTACAATTAAGATTTTACCTAATAATGACGCAAACCCTATAAATATTTAGATATTTTTATATATATTTTTAGCATTTGACATGCTTAGCAACATACATTAAACACAAAGTGAAAAATGTGAAATCGAAAATAACAGTCACGAGCAGGATTCGAACCTGCATCTCCCGGACACCGTCCAGATGCTTTGCCAATTCAATATTTTTAGGGTTTGCGTCATTATTAGGTAAAATCTTAATTGTAAAATTAAGTTTACCTGGTCGGTATAATGTATGAAAATACTTCCGACAGATGGTGCAAGCGTCACCCATAGACGTTAAGTATGAATGTGTTGTCGACATTAGCAGTCAGAAACAAGGGTCACGATTGCTGAATTGGCAAAGCATCTGGACGGTGTCCGGGAGATGCAGGTTCGAATCCTGCTCGTGACTGTTATTTTCGATTTCACATTTTTCACTTTGTGTTTAATGTATGTTGCTAAGCATGTCAAATGCTAAAAATATATATAAAAAAATATCTAAATAGCTTACAGCTCTCTTTTCCAAATAAGTAAAAAGTTCCTCTAGGGTAGGTAATTTTGTGGTGTCGCGATCAGCATAATATGCCCTGCAAGAGTATGTGTCCAATTTTCGCAACAAAATAGGGATTATAATCATATCCCAATGCTGGGTTTGTTGATTTAAGCTCTTTAATGCTCCTAACTGCTGTCTGACAAAAGACACTAACTGCCTAAGCGCCACAGAACCACCCCTTGAAATTGGCTGATAGTCTAACAGTGTATTTACATGATGAGTTATTAATAAACACTCATTATCATAACGATTTTTAGTAGGGTTATAGCTTGACTATATGACTCATTTACTAATGGTAATCCATCTATTCATGTAAGAGCGTTACCCTGTAAATACTTTCTTAAATAGAATAATTTTTGAACAGGTGATAAACTTTCTTTGCTACCTATAACCGCAACAAATGAACGATATTTTGTAATGTCCTTCCCGTCGAAACTAGCTATGTCCAATTGAGGCAATTTACCAGCACTATAGGTGGCTTTTTCCGTCGGTGGGTCCTTTTTATTCGCCTGCGGCTCTTTCCGGCGAAGTGCACCCCGCAACGCCGCCATCACCTCGTAGTAGCGTTTCTCTGTCTCGTCCTCCTTAGGAACATTGGTATCAGTGAGTAACAACAGCTCCAAAGTTTGCTCTTTGTACAGTTTTAAACCATCAGTAAGGCTTTCCATTCTTTTCGGATCCCTTCTTCATCTAATAGCAATTGACTTTTTTGTTCTGTTGCGTATTTACGTGCTCTTGTCAATTAGGCTTTGCATTGTCCTATATTCATGTTAATTTTTTTGACCGCGGCGTCATCACCAGCGCCCTTCGTTAAAGTCATACTGCCGGTAGCCTTCCAACTTTGAGAGAAATAAACAAATATAGGCCCTATTTAGATTACGTATAACTAAATAACAGCAGATTTTTTAGTTTTCTATAATTGTAGAACTTCAATCTCGATTTTTTCGTTTGTTTTGTTTGACAGTGATCGGTCGTAACCTCGTAACGTCACACTCATGTACCACCGTGAATGTTCCGTATATTCATAATATGACAACTGCAGCATATAATTCGGTTTTCTCTTTCTTGTTTTTATTGCATGTAGTGGCAGACGACCCACGGCCCATATGATGGTAAATTGTAACCGTCGCTCATGGACTCAACTATACCGAGTGTATTCATAGTCAAGCCGCTGCTCACCATTTCATTTCACCAATATGCAATGAAAGAATAAACGGCTATCTCCTGCTACAGCCAAAACGCAACGATGTGCTTCATGGCCGGTCACACGGGAGATGGTGGTACCAACCTGCTCAGGCCCGATACCAAATGAGTACTACCACTTGGTACCTTTCCTAGCCCTAGCACCAGTCATGCAATGGATGATAATTGCTAACTTCCCTTAGTCGCCTCATACGACATCCGTGGGAAAGAATGGGTGATGACACTTGTATTCTTAATCCGTCACCACACGGATAAAAAAAAAAATCGTCGCTAAGCCATGTCACTTGCCTTGTGCACTTGGATGTGAAGTATTCTGTGTTTATCCTCTTATCTCTATATGCCAAAAATTGCTGTCCTACGGGAACTATTCATTTTTCGGGATAAACAGTATCCTATATAATAATCCAGTATTTTAATCAAGTAACTGCAAAATTTCAAATTCCCTCAGTTGTTTTGGCGTAATTAAAGGACAAACATCCACATCAGCTGGAATATGCCTGCAACTACTCAACCGATCATGGTGAAATATAGCACACATATAGTCCAGAACCCAGAAAAGGACATAGACCACTTTTTGTAATGGAAAATGTAGTAAATGATTCCTGTGGTATAGCCATTTTTGCAGATGGAATTAGGAGTGACGTATTCATATTCGGATGTCAGAATTGAGTAATACACAACCATACTCCGAAAATTCAAAGTAGGAATAGTAATACTATAACAAACGGTTGGAACTGCATATAGTTTTAGATTAAATAATTATTGACAGTTCAGCCCTTCTTTGCCCGCCCACAGCACTGGTAAATAGCTTTGCATATAAGGGTCGTGGATTGATGTTAGATAAATTAAAACCTGCTCTATTGCCTAAGTAAAGACAATGCGACCGGTTTTTATAAAAATTGTGCGTAATATTAAACAAAATACTTTGGAAAATCCAAAACTGCACGCCTCATAATCTTCATTTTTCACAATAAAATTGATTATTTGATAAGTAACTAATAATGTATTGGTCTTACTAAGTAGTTTTCAATAAATCACATAGATAGCGCTAATTTCAAAAAGTACTAATGTGGGTTTCATGTCTTATACGCCATCTAGCACTAATTTTAAGAAGTACTTCTATATTGGTCTACCTCTCAGTTCCAGGCCGCGCGCACGTCAAGACCACGCAAAAAAAGCAGTGTTGTAAAAATTGTGGAATGTAAAATATGTTTTTTTCGTGTTTTATAACGTTGGTGTGTTATTATTTACGTGTGTTTAGTGTTTTTAATTATTGTTATGGATAAAATAGTTATTATACTACAAATATCATCAGTTCGTCAAGCAAAGGTAAGAACTTTCTTTAACTAAAAAACAATGTACCGGCAGGGCGAACGGCGTTCTGTCGACGATAGTAAAACCACCGGTGGCTATGCGTACGTTAAAAGGTAGTTCTCATGAAAGGCGCTGGTTTTAGTGTCGCGTCGAGCGTAAATATTCAGTATTATTTGATTATTTAATAACAATTAAACCACATCGAATCCGACCGTGAAAAGTAATAGGGCTCTATTCCTAATCATAATAATTGGTAAACGAAAAAAAGACTCCATTAGTAAAGCATTTTATTCGTTATCGTGTTAACATACATTACCTACAACTCACAGACGTCCAAGCCAGATTTTTTTAAAACAGTTTTTAACTAGTTTAAATAACAAAAATGGCATCAAAAATATAGTGTAAATAGTGTTTGTTCTTTATATGTGTGTGTAGATATTATATTAAAAGTGCAATATATGATAAATAGAGACATTTTAAGTTTGAAAAATCAGTTGTTCCGTGCAAAACGGGAGTAGAACCCACCTCAACGCTTCGCTTATGAGGCGTGCAAAATAACAAAGAGCTCTTCAGCTGTGTTATTTTATCTACTCTCATTAAAATTATTTAGACACTTGTTTTGATGATTTATTTTTGGCGATTATCGCTGCTGTCAGTTCAGTTTACTTTATACGGGATTACAGAATAATATACTTATATGAATAACTGGTGGTGAATGGTGTTTGTTTACGCTAATCTATAAAATAGACAAATTGAATTTTCTTGATATGCAAGGTTGGTTATAATAGCTATAAAATTTTGTAGGGATTGTCCTTGTCGTAGAGCATTAATAGCTTATCACAGCATGAATGGACCGGCTGTATCTGGGAAGTACCACCCTATCACAAAAGATCATCGTGAAACAACTTTGTGTTGCATATGGTGAGTGAGAGCGCCGGAGGTCCAAGCCCTCTCCCTATACTCTCCTTATTATCCTTCCTATCCTCTATACTAATCCTACCTATCATCCCCTTATTACCCTCTGCCTATCTATCTCCTAACCCTTTTCCTTGGATATGCGACGCGCGAGTGATGCCGTTGTGTCTACAGGCTACGGTAACCGCTTACCATCATGTGGGCTGTATGCTTGTTTGCCACACGCGTAGTTTTTAAAAAAACTTCGTCCTCGAATAAGCATTAAACCGGTTTCAAGGGTTTTAACATCAAATGTAACGATTTCAAGGGTTTTAACATCATATGTAATTAATGTTAAAGTCGTGTAAGACGCTGCGAATTGTGGACATTATAATGTTGAAAATGTTTTAAATAAAATATATTTAGGTAATACTATATCGGTCAGCTAGTCACACCCTTAGCCTATTAGTGCAGAATCCTAATTATTTTTCCAAAATAAAACCACTCACAGGACGGGGATCACTACATCCCCGTCCTGTGAGTCCCGTCCAAATCAGTGCAGCTGTTCAGGAGCTTAGCTGTGGATGTATATTCGATGTATACATATATTACTTTTTGAATTGGTGTTCATTCACAATTTCATGGGTTTTAAATTTTTCGCGCGGACCCTAATTTTTCAAAATAAAAGTATCTTAAGTTACTCCTGATAACAACAGCTATCTGTTAGTAAAAGTACAAATCGGTCCAGGCGTCCCGGATTGGTATTCATTAACAATTTCATGGGTTTTAATTTTCTTACGCGGTACCCTAACATTATTTCTAAAATAAAAGTAGCCTAAGTTACTCCTTGTAACAAGGACTCTATCTGCTAGTGAAAATCTCGTCCAAATCAGCCGTTTCGTTATTCATTAACAATTTCATGTGTTTAATTTTTTTACGCGGAACGCTAATTATTTTTCCAAAATAAAAGTAGCCTAAGTTACGCGCTGTAACAGCAGCTATCTGCTAGTGAAAGCCCGTTCAAATCGGTCCAGCCGTTCCGGAGATTAGCCAGACAAACAGACAGACGAAAATAACTTTTAAAGATTCGCGAATTGTACACATATTTAAAGTAACATAAACGGGTCTTCTTTCGCGTATAAATTAGGTGAAGTTACTAACTACCTTTAGCCTAACGTTTCAACTGCGTTGCAGCAGCCGTGGTTGCGAGACAACTGAGTTGTCCCGCGACCACGGCGCGAAGAAAGACCCGTTTATGTTACTTTAAATAGACAGACGCAAACTTTAAAAATAGGTGTTTTGTTATAGGTAGCTCTCATATACATTTAGTAAAAAGCTCTTATTTAGACATTACAAACATACACTTCAATTTTATTATATGTATAGATGAATCAATTTGCTACGTAAAGTAATACCTACTACTAGTATCTACGGATTCAATTTCTAATTAAGTACTATCGGAGTCCATTCATCGCATCCATGATTGAGCATCACTATTATTGGCGAATATAGATTGATCATCTGAGCTGTATTCGTATTGATAAATTAATATCACTGAATTCAGGTTGTCAAAGCGCGGCAGGTGGATAATGAATTTACAGTAAGGACTTTCATATAGAATTTTGTCATTATACTATTCAACTACCATTCTTAAATTCAAATTCAAAAATATATTATTTCATAAGCTTATTATATATAGCACTTAATATTGTAGTTGTTCGAGAACTTACTAATACAACCGCTTGAGTAAAGTGCGTCGCGATTGTAATCGCAATAAGTAGCCGGATTCCATAGTAGTTTTTTTATGAGAAGAGACTTGAGAAGAAATTTGCTTTTATTTTCACAATAATCCGTTATTGTAGAATAATTAAAACTAGGTCTGACTTTTATAGTTTTTTAAACTTATACATTGGCATGCTTCGGATATGTTCAGAAATTTTATTGTAGAAGAATAGAATACATTGCCCCATAAAAGATATACTAATTCTGTAGAGATTCTGGAGATCTACTAATTGTCGGCCTAAATCAGGAATAACATCAACCAATTTTATATTTTCTCTAAGACCCGAGGGTACACCGCTGTAAGACAGTAGTTAAAAAACAAGCATCAAGAGCTAAAAGAAAGACACGCCGTTTTACGGTTTTAGTATTATTTTGTGGGATCGTAACTGCTGTTACTCCTCACCGTAAAGGAGAATGTCAATTTTGTTAGGCGATTTGGCCCAGTACAATAATCCATGTGACTTATTGATTTCTCATATATCTAATAGAAAAAAATGTCTAGTTTCATAATCTATAAATAGTTTTCATTTCGGTACCCGAGTTAAAGAGACATTCGTATTTTCATTTAATAAAGTGAGGTTATAATACGCCTTAAACTGAATTTATTTATATGAATATGCCTTAAATTGAATTTATTTAAAAATCTAGCATTTATGATTTATTTGTTCAGAACAATAATTTCAATCAGGAAACTAATCAATAATAGTTCGGAGTCTGACTGAAACCACGACGCGTATTTATACTTAAGTTGGTTCCCTAGTTACCTATGTTTTATAGGGATTTATTATCCTGAAAACAAGTCTATGCCTAGTTAGAATGGCTAGGATATTCACCAATGGGAGTGGAGGTCTTGTAGTGTGATATAGTGCTCCCATAGGAGCGCTTCAGCCGATGCTGAAGGAGTGGGCAAGTCTTTATATTCCAACTGGTGCAGGTGCAGTCGAGGCATGGATGCTACGGCAGATACTACCTTAGGTCTGCAGATGCGTCACTCGGAGAGGGTACCTGAGGGTAAGCCACCGGCGGGCTACTGAAGTTAATGGCATACAGTTCTAGTGGTCCGCCAATACAGGCTGTCAAATGACAAGTTTATTTAGTGGGTGGAAGCCCCACACTACCTCCTTGTTCTTTATCCCAAACAACAGGGTGTGCGGTTAGGAATATATTATCGCGCCTTAAAAAATGGGGGTAATCCTGTAGTAGCCTTGTGCTGAATAATGTTAGATACCTGTACCTAGTCATCACAGAGCGTTCGCTGCACTTTAAGTAGAACATATACGCGCGCTGATAACCGCGTGCTTGTTTGCAGTTTGTGCCCTATCTTAATAGTACTATTTAAAAACTGACGAGTGTGTATGTTTAGACGCAGTAGTCTCAGAAACTATCCTTCCGATTTCAAACAAATCCTTGTGCGCTAGACAGCCCATTTATCTATTTATTCACAGACACACCTCTGACATTTTGAGATTTTCCGAAATTATGTGTATTTTTTTTCTATCCATCCATACATCAGCCCTTCATCGTCCACTGCTGGACATAGGCCTAGAGGAGCTAAGGGGGTATTGCCATAATCGCCACGCTTGGCAGGCGGGTTGGCGATCGCAGTGGATGTCTTTAGTACACAGGGGAATGCTGCTCCCCGGTCCCCCGGTAATCCCTTAGTCGGCTTTTACGACTCACATAGGAAGAGGCGGGTGGAACAATTCTTGATGCCGGCCCCACACGGCATATTTTTTTTACTATTTATTGTTGCTCGGTGAAAGAAAATATCTTGAGAAAACCTGCATGCCTGAGAGATTTTCTCAACAGCTTGTGAAGTCTGCCAATCCGCACTGGACCAGCTTGGTGGACTATAGCCTAATCTCTCTCACCATGAGAGGAGACCCGTGCTCAATAGTAATACATAAAAAAGGGTTGAAAAAATATCCTGATACAGCCTATTTATTGAGGAAGGTTACATAGGCTATATTAGTAAGTAAACCAAGTTGACGCGGATTAAACCACGTGAGGTAGTTAGCAAAATATAGAACGCAGAAAATTATCCATAAATAAAAAAAAACAACCATGTTATGAGCATACTAATGAACAGACAAGAAGAAAATAATATCCCAAGCTTAGGAATAAATAATTAAATAATATCTCAAGTTTAGGATATGGTAATAAATAATGAAAAAAAGCTTATTTTTAACAGTTTTATTATATTCTTCTTCTTTTTTGATTATGGCAATCAGCCTTTTTTTTTGTTAAGGCGGGAAAAAATGTACCTAACCGCACACCCCGTCGTTCAGGGCAACGAACAGGGTAGTGTGGGGCCTGCACCCACTAAAGAAACCCGCCGTGTGCCGTCTCTCCACCTTTATTGGCGGGCCACTGGAACTATGTTACATTCCTTCGGTGGTCCGCCGGCGGCTTACCCTGTCGGGTACCCTCTACGGAGCGTCGCACCTTCGCGATGGCAATCAGCCTAAGCCATTTGTTGCTAGTATCAAGTTTCACGTTGCATCAAGTAAGTATAGTAAAATTAATGTGTCACACAAGTCAAACTCCTAGAAAATTAGTCATAGTCAAGTCAGTCATACCTCAGTAAAGCGGTGATGGCTTTACTGGAAGCTTCTCCGGAGATTGGAGAAACACGAAAAAAGAAGTTTCAGCGCATTATGTCACTTGCCAACACTTATGCACATACACAAGTAGTTAATTAGTAAATGCCACCTCTCTTACACATTAATATATTGAGTATTAATGTATTAAACAAGTTTTGGATAATAATGTAAAACTACCACATGTTTCTTTCATGTTCCCGCCAAAACTCTCTTCATGACATTTGATTTTGTTCGTCAAAGATATTGTCTAAACATCGAGATAGAGCAGTTACATCATTAAAGCGGCCCCAGCTCAGGTACCATAGTGATAGTACAGTCATAGTGAGTGCACATCATCCTTTTCTTTAAACAGAAAATATACCTAATCACACACTTCTTCTTTGGGGCAACGAACAACGTCGTGTGGAGCCCTCACCCACTAAATAAACCAGCCATCTATCTCTCTCTCCTCCTGTAAGTACTAGCGGACCTTTAGTACTGTGTGTCTGTGTGACATTACTTCAGTGGTCCGCCGGCGGTTTACCCTTTTGGGTACCCTGTACTAACCGACGCGTCCGCACTCCAAATTGTCGCACCTTCGCAGGGGGGTTTACTGGTGACGGACGTTCCCCGGTCCACCCAACCGTCCCTATGGTGGCCCAGAAGTGTGCACACGCTTTCCCTATAACTAAAGTAGTAAGCTGTTATGTTCTAAACAAAATCGCTGTTTTAGTCTTTACTAATTAGTAAATAAGAATAATGAGTTCTATTGCGACATCTATTGTGAGTTCTATTGTTACATGTTGTGATTTGATTCTTGCTCTGATGAAATAATTATTTTGACCTAGTATTACGGGTAAATAACAATAAGTGACATTTACTCGCACAAGCTCTCCGTAGTATCTTGCTTGTTTCAGTTGGTAAGACCCCACCTTTGTAAATCATTTTGATATTTTTATATATTTTTTTTTGCATTTGACATAGTTAGCTATATAAATTAACATAAAGTGCGAAAATGTGAAATCAATAATAACAGTCACCAGCAGGATTTGAACCTGCATCTCCTGGAATAGGTACCACCCCCGATGCATTGCCAATCCAACTATCGTGACAATTGCTCGGGACTGCGAATTTCGATAACACATTCCTTCTTAAATGTCTTGGATTGACTTGAATGGTAACCGTCGCTCATGGGCTTAACTATACTGAGAGTATTGTCAAGCCACTGCTCCCCATTTCATTTCTCATATATGAAATGAAAAAATTAGTGGCTATCTCCTACTACAACGAAAACACACCGACGTTCTTCATGGCCAAAGGTCACACAGGACACGGTGGTACCGACCCGTTCAGGGGGAAGGTACAAACAAAACTTGCGTATAGTATCGTAAGAAAAGCACCTATCCTAGGAGGAATATATATTCTTGTAATTCAACTCAATCGTTGTGTTGTGATGGATCAGGTGACATGACAGCTCTGTGAAGTATTAAATTATTATTGCCATATTAAAATGACTTTGGACTCGATTGTCAATATCGAATGATAAAAAATAAATAAAAAGAGTAATTATTAAAAACCTAATTAAAAATATTACACAGGTACGTGTATTAACTCAACCACTCATTACAAATATATGATAGTTATCCTAGAAACAAATACATATAACGAGGGCAAGGGCACATCTTCATTTTCATGTATCATTATGATGGTCAGACATGACGCAGTGTGATTTCAAGATTGCCCATCTTGAAATCATACTGGGTTATTGTTCAATACACTGATCTTTATGGATAGCTTAGTTTTGGTAACAAAATAACAAGTGATGCTCACAATATTTTAGGATGTAACTCTCAAAATAATCACATGTAATGCAGTGAGGTTAGTTATATCGCGACCACGACCCTGTACGCGCTCTTGCCAATCGAATGAATATCGTAGGAACGTCTGTCCTCCTTTGCTGATGTTTGCTTAATTAGTATCGAATGGAAATCGATTTGATATTTTCTAATAATAACAAATCATTAAATACTGGCAATATTTTGGATGAAATTAATATAGGATATGATATATAAGCAATTTTATGACTATTAATAATATTTTTTTTTGTCCGGTACGAAAACTTATAATATTAATTGCCTGACAATAAAAAAAAAATTGTATGAATTTAGGTAAGTAATTTATTTAGGCACATAGTTGTTTTTCCTGGGCCCAAAAATGGGCACCGTCCTTTCATATCAGCCCCCTTAGAATGAAAAACGAAACGTTAGACGAACTTTCGTTTCACTATATTGTGATTATTTGTGATTGGTCGCCTGAATCACGCGTCGAAATCTCTACTAATCAGAAATAACGCGTCGGACTATTGATCAATTACAATGACTCGAAACGAAAGTTCGTCTAACGTTTCGTTTTTCATTCTAAGGGGGCAGATTAGAAAAATAAGTGCATAAAAAAATCGAAAGTGCATATATAAGAAATTATCGATCAAATTAAACGCCGGCCGAGCAGTCGCCGGTGTGCTTCGGGGATTCGATCCTTTCATGAATCTTGCGCTGGATGAATTCGTGGAAGAATGTAAAAATGTCCAAAGAATAACATCAGCATGGTGATTGTCAGGGGAAACAGCATTGTGATGTTAGTCACCAGACCGAATATAGTATTAATTGTATTCCTTATTTTTAGGATTATCTTAAGAAAAAAATTTATGGTCCAGACTGGTGTTACAAAGATATGTTTTGCAAAAATCTTGAGTAAAATATCACAAACTATCTTAAAATTTAATAATAATAGTATTCCCACTTTCTAATCGCCATGGTAAAGGATGGAAAAATAGGAACATTTCTTTTAGGTAATAAAAAGTGTGAGAAATCAAATAACAGTAATTTCCCGATAGAACTTGTTGAATAGGAAACCCATGTATCAGTAAACGATATCGTTCACCTCTAGTCAATAAATAGTAATAAGTCGTTGGCCGTGCCAACCTCATTTGGAGTTTACTTCTTACAAGAAGTCCAGGCAATTGAGTATGGTTTCCCCTTGATTGGTATGCAGCTTTTACAGATATTTAAACAGTTAATAAAGGGTTTATGTATACAACTAGCCTTTGCCCGCGGCTCCACCGCAGCCTTAAGCTATTTTTTTTGGTTATATCTCAGGTTCGGGAACCGGTATTAAATGTATACCAGTTATTAAGTCTAATCAAGAGCTATCATACAAAAAAGTTGCATCAAAATCCGTTCAGTAGTTTTGCGTGAGGCGCGAACAAACAAACAAATAAACAGACAAACAGAAAAAAAACTAAAAAAAAATCGTTTTGTTTAGACACGCCTATAAAGCCTAATTCAGTATTTTTTTCTCAAATATCTTAAATGTACAAACACAGCTCTGTTACAGCTTTATAATAGCACTAGCCTTTGCCCGCGGCTTCGCTGCAACCAAAAGCTGGTTTTTGGGTTATATCTCAGGTTACCGATATAGTAGCGGGATAAAATGTATACCAGTTTTTAAGTCTAATCAAGAGCTATCAAATAAAAAAAGTTGCATCAAAATCCGTTCAGTAGCTTTTGCGTGATGCAAGTACACACAAACAAACAAAAAAAAATCGTTGTGTTCAGACACGCCTATAATTATAGCCTAATAAAACCATTTTTTCTCAAATATCTTAAATGTACAGACACAGCTCTGTTACAGCTTTTTAATAGTATAGATAAAACTTAATTATTTATAAAATTCAATGTCATTTTTATATATATTTTTAGCATTTGACATGCTTAGCACTATACATTAAACACAAAGTGAAAAATGTGAAATCGAAAGTTATTTTCGATTTCACATTTTTCTATTTCACATTTTTCTATCTAAATATTTAAAGGGTTTGCGTCATTATTAGGTAAAATCTTAATTGTAAAATTAAGTTTACCTGGTCGGTATAATGTATGAAAATACTTCCGACAGATGGCGCAGGCGTCACCCAAAGACGTTAAGTATGATGTGTTATCGAAATTAGCAGTCAGGAGCAATTGTCAGGATGGCTGAATTGGTAAAGCATCTGGACGGTATCCAGAAGATGCAGGTTCAAATCCTGCTCCTGACTGTTATTTTCGATTTCACATTTTTCACTTTGTGTTTAAAATTTAATGTCAATTTTAGCTGTGAACGAGCAAGCCGCAGCCACTACCATTTTTATATCCTCACATCAGCCGCTAATCTATTCGCGGCTAAAGCTCATCAGTTATATAAATTAGTGTTTTTATTTATATAGCCCCGCCGAAACTTACAAATCTCTTTTATTAACAGATGTTTATTGTATTGACTCAACTTTATGTTCAAGATGGATTCGCATAGTCCAGTTAGGTAGGCACAACTCCGAGAAAGAGATCATTCGACGAATCCAACTCGGCTGGGCAGCGTTCGGGAAGCTAAGGAAGATCTTATTTATTTTTACACTTCCTGCAATTTGTATGCAAAGGCGGACTTAATGCCAAAGGCATTTTCTACCAGCCAACCTTAAGGCAGTGAAGAAATGATTATGTAGGTGCGTGTAAAAACAATCAAATATCTTAATATTTGCATCGAATCCACCATTAGACGTTATACAAATAATTACATAAATATACTTAAGTATATAAATACTTAATAATAAATACATATATATTATAAATACATATTTAAAAAAAAAATTAGACGGTGCGGGACGTCTAGCAGATGTGAAAACATAGAAATTATTTTGTAGAAATAAAATGATCATAACTTGACAAAGTACTCCTCAAGACGAATCAAACGAGTATACACTCGATAGGGTTCGTTTCATTACAGAGTTACTGTGTATATATACTCTATAATGAAATGGCTCAACCCCGTCGAGTTTGAGCTCGTATGATTCATCTTGGAAGGTGGCCTTCCAGCTCCATCGTCAGACCCTGGATACCATCTAGAGACAAAGTACTCGTCAATACAATTCATACGAGCCCTAACTCGATGGAGTTATGTCGTTTCATAACGGAGTTCCTATGGCTACCTTCTAGCTCCATCATCAGACCCTGGATACCATCTAAAGAAAAAGTCAAGACGAATCAAACGTGTCCAAACTCGACAGGGTTGCATCGTTTCATCATAGAGTTCATGTGGCCACCTTCCAGCTTCATCATCAGGCCCTGGATACTATCTAGACACAAAGTACTCGGCAAGACGAATCATACGAGCTCAAACTCGATGGGGTTGAGTCATTTCATTATAGAGTTCTTATGTCCACCTTCCAGCTCCATCATAAGATCAGCCACATGTCATCATAATATTGCCACGCGATATACACATGCGTATAAAATTTCAGCTTAGTCGGAAACCGGGAAGGGGGAATGCCGATTTTTCTATGAGAGTTGGGCTATTGTTGCGTCTTAACCAAATTAACTGTAGAACATTGTAAATGTACTCAGGGTCTTTAAATAAAAATATCATTAAGATATCTAATGGGAGTTTAGAGAAATCTGACTTTTAATTTTTCAGTATGTTTTTAGTATATAGGTTATATATTATGCGTTGAAATCCATATTTTTTATTCTATTATAGTATAAAATGTAGTATCAATAGTATTTTAGAGTACCTATGTAAGAAATATAGATAGGATATAATGCTACGGCTAACTACTCTGGATCTAGATTACATTCGAAGAGTCCTTGTCTTAGTACCACTAAAAAGTCTATCTCACACGACGTCACGCTGTTTTTTTTAATTACTCAACGGAGAATTTGCTGTACTCAACGTTAAAGTAAACACTGAACAATAATAAAAAAACCACTGCTTTTTCACAAATGAAGCAACACATAAACGTACATAACACGTTATCGGCAATACAAATGTCAAATCATGACAAATTGTCAATCAAATTCAAATCAATAAAGGTTGCTAGTAAAATAACAATATATATCCTAAAATATTTTTAGAAATAGATAATAAATGTTACTATATTTTTAATTTAAAAACAAATCTTCATAATTATGATTTCATAAAATAATCTTCGACTAATACTAAGTATTATAATAGGAGCTCATGTGGGTTTTCTTTTATTTAGGTATTTCATATCAATATTCTTACTATTTGGCTTTAAAAATGGGTATAGTAATAAACTGGCGACATTGACAATCCAAGCCTTCCAATAAATATGGCAGTTCCGTTTATTTTTATTTAATAATATGTATATATTGTTTTTTATAACTGTGAAACCCCACTTCGCTTATGACTAAAATAAATACATATAACATCATTATTCAAAAGACGATTTTTTATGTTTAGATAGTTAAGACGCAAGACGGGCAAAATATAGCCTGGTTTTCGGCATTGTCTTTTAACTTGCAAGATTTGAACCGGACCAGTACAATAAAAGCGTCGCCACGCTAACAGCCGATTTTACCCTCCCTCCGCATTAGATGTTTCACATCAAAACTTCTTGTCCAATATTCCACAGTGTCTGAAAACGAAGGTCTATGACCAGTGTGTGTTACAAGTGATGACATATGGAACAGAGACGTGGTCTCTGAATGTTGGCCTCGTATCAAGGCTCAACGTCGCTCAGCGTGCCATGGAGCGGGCTATGCTTGGTATTTCCCTACATGATCGAATCCCTAATACGGAGATCTGTAGGAGAACGAGAGAGACCGACATAGCCCGCCGGGTTGGCATGCCGCCGGGTTGGCATGCCGCCGGGTTGTCATGCCGCCGGGTTGGCCACATCGCTCGACGAACCGACAACTGTTGGGCAAAAAGGTTCTCGAGTGGCGACCACGTATCGGACGGGGCAGCGTAGGACGGCTAATAATCTGGTCAAAGCCGCGGGAAGCCGTTGGATGCGGTCGGCGCAGGACCGCTCGTTGTGGCCTTCTCTTGGGGAGGCTTATGTCCAGCAGTGGACGTTACAAGACTGATGGATGGATATTGGATTCGCATAATATTTCTTACTAGCTGTTACCCACGACTTCGTCCGTGAGTAATTTCAAAAAATAAATAAAGCAACCCTTGAAATTGTCGGTAATACAGTGCAACGGTATTACAGTACTCGGGGTTGGAACTTCATTACTGAAATGCTAGATGGCGTTGAAGTTGCTAGATTTTGAGATTAGGTGACAAACAATTTTTTTTATTTTTCGTATTTTTTTTAATAAAAAGTTTCCTATGTTACTTCTAATACCTCCGAGAATATGTGTACAAAGTTTCATGATGATCGGTTAAGTAGTTTTCACGTGAAAGCGTAACAAACAAACTTACATTCACATTTATAATATTATATGATACTTCATCAAAAGACATTTGCCAATGAGGGGGTTTCCTCACGTTTCTACCCTTCTATTAAGGTATAGAACTGAAAATTAACAAGTCCTGATAAATATACACTCTGATGCAGTGAAATCAATGAGGAGGACGATAAGACTTCTTTATTACCACAATGGTAAACAAACAAGTAACTATATGGCCCGTCTGATCATTCGTTCATTGAAGAGGTATAAACAAGGACGATAATGAGAGGATGGGAGTGTGGTTGTCGAACACTCTCGCTCACCAAACAAAACGCAATCGTAGGAATATCTGCCGTTATTCATAAGAGAAATTCTGTAAAAGGCGGTTGTTTTCCGAGCCGGCCTTTTTATACTGAAATCAAGGCTACCGAGACTAGCACATTAATCTCCAGTTCGATTTCCACGGCACGCGCCTCCAAGTTCGTAGTTATGTTTCTAAATCATCGCTTGTCCCGCGCCTCATAAATGGTTAAACAAACTTAAGCTGTTCCTCCTGACTGGTATAAATTAATGATAGAGGGAGTCTGTAACAAATATCACATACACAATGTTGACACCTATACTATACTACGAATATCGTTATCCGGTTAGTTTAAGGAAGTCAGATACTTGTAAATCTTTAGAAAAAAAATTATCAGCGAAGGTAGCCTAAAGTACAAATTATTTGTGGTGGAAAAAGAGAGATTTACTGTGGATTCGAACTTGCATCCCTTTCAATCCAGGGAAGTCCTCTAGACCACTAAGCTATCGCAGTCACCCACCTCCACATTTATTTTTGAGGTCTTTAACATAGGGTTAAAAGTGGTCAACGGAGAGCGTTGTCTCTGCATGATGTCTAAGCCTACGTGTTTTTTTTATTAAAATGCTTTTTTAACTAGATTCTGCCCGCGACTCCGTTCGCGTGGACTTCACAATATAAATACATCACTCTATGGCACACTAATTATCTCTATGTAATAAAAGCTATCGCACGGGAACTATTCATTTTTCCGGGGTGGAAACTATCCTATGCCCTTTTCTGGGCTCCAGACTCTAGGTATACTCGTATAATTTTATGATGATCGGATCAATAGTTATAGCGTGAAAGCGTAAAAAACAAACTTACTTTCGCATTTTTAATATCAGTAAGGATCACTAATAGAGATGAATACATATCTGCCAGATAGCCGCAGTAGGAGTCTAAACATGGCTGCAAGTTCTTTTTAATTGATACTTTTATGACTAATTTTTGTAAAGAATTTCCGTGACTAGTTTTTCATGTGAATCATAATTTATTTCAAAGGGAAATATGTAAAGAACTTAAAAATCTTGAGGTGCTATTTCTCAATGGACCACAACCCTTCCCAAAACGGGAGTAAAAAGGGATTACTTCGTAGAATTTATATGTTCAAGACGTATTTTAATAAATTATCATCCATCCATCAGCTTTTCAACGTCCACTGCTGGACATAGGCCTCCCCAAGAGAAAGCCACAACGAGCGGTCCCGTCATGGGGGATAATGCCGTAATCGCCACGTTTGGCAAGCGGGTTGGCAATCGCAGTGAATGTTGTTAATACTCGAGGGAGTGCTGCTGCCCACTCCCCCGGAATAATAAATTATATACACAC
The DNA here is from genome assembly GCA_948253155.1 of Leucoma salicis. Lineage (NCBI taxonomy): Eukaryota > Metazoa > Arthropoda > Insecta > Lepidoptera > Erebidae > Leucoma > Leucoma salicis. The sequence goes on from OX411803.1 coordinate 31,280,968, forward strand.
TGCTCTACTATTTGTTTTAGTGTCAGTTAATAAGTTTAAATTAACCGTTACAAGGGTCCTTACAGATCTTCGATTCATCATTGAAATCTCCTTGTAGACAATTTAATACGAAGGACGATACATTAATCAAAAATAGCTATCCCATAGGAGCCGTCGATTTTCCGGTATAAAGGTAGTCTATGTTCTTGTCTGGGTGCCGATATAACATACTCGTATGTATGCAAGATTTCATGATGCTCGTGTCGGCATCGGTAGTTGCGGCGTAAAGCGTTAGCGGCGATAACACAAACGCCCTTTACCGTCTTAAATATTAAGTAAGAGTGCCTTTCTTTAACCGTGCTATGCACACTGCTTTACTATTTGTTTTAGTCTCAGTTAATAAGTTTAAACTAACCGTTACAAGGGTCCTTCAGATCTTGGGTTCATCATTGAAATGTCCTTGTAGACAATTTAATACGAAGGACGTAACTTCACCTGGTCTAACAAGATAAGATTGCTTGTTAGTGGAAATAATACGAGAGTATCTTGCTTCACGAAGGCCACTGGAGACATGTTATTTCTACTCTGTGATATAATTTGGTTTTCTCGTTCAGTTTATCTATAAGGTAATATGTACTGATCGACATATGAACGTACAGCATCATTTTCAAGTTATACTCTAACGCGATTTCCTCCTTTTTGTATACTACATGGGTGGTGAACAAGCATATGGCCCCACCTGATGGTAAGCGGTTACCGTAGCCTATAGACGCTAACATGAGGGCCGTCACCCACGCATCACCATCTGCAAGGAATGGGATACGAGGCGGAGAGAATGAATAATAGGGAGAGGATGGGAAGGATAATCAGTAGAGGACAGGGAAGGGGTCTACCGTTTTTTCACGCTGAGAGAGTGTGAGGGGGTGGCACTTTGGTAATCTAGCTGGCCACTTAATGCTGGGATATACAAGACTGTACCACTTGCAATATGTACATTTATTATGTTTTTATACATTTTTTCTTTATACTTATCTTAGATTCTAATTGAGATTCAAGTAAATATATAAATAAAATAAATAAATAAATATTCACGGACATTTTCACACAACGTCCTCTGGTCCCAAACTAAGCTTAACGCCTGTGCTATGGGTACCAGATTACGGATATAATACATATATTACTTTTTTTTTATAAATACATACATATAATAGATAGAAAATACCCAGACGCAGTACAAATATCTATGTTCATCACACAAATAATTTTTCTGAGTGGGCATCGAACCTACGACCTCGTGCACGGAAGTCGGTTACACTACCGACTACGCCACGAAGCCCGTCAGAATAAGAATACTCGCTGAGCACTTCAGCTTTTACTCTGGGTGTGACAAGTGATTGAGTTGGAACGAGGCTTGGTTCACACATTTTTTTTTTGTTAAGGTGGGTAAAAATGTTCCTAACCGCACACCCTGTCGTTCAGGGCAACGAACAGGGTAGTGTGGGGCCCTCACCCAATAAAGAAACCCACCGTGTGCCATCTCTCCGCCGTTATTGGCGGGCCACTGGAACTATGTTACATTCCTTCGGTGGTGGTTCACACCTAGCCTGGAATGAGGCTATGTTCACATATTCAACTTGACTTTCAATATGCTTTTAAAATTATAATAATTTTGTCACGTGACAATGGTTTGCACGGGTCTATCTGTAACTTAAATATTGAAATTAAATAATTAGTGTTTGAAATTAAAGATGAAGGTGAATTGATCACACGCGAGAAGCACATTAAATGAATTACTGTTTCGTAAAAAAAAAAAGCTTTGGCTTGTTTGCTATAATGAGATATTAACACCTGTTTACCCCCATGGCAGCATTCCATCACGAAAATGTGGCTAGATGGTATTCATACCAGCCTATATATATATATATATCGACTTATCATTTAAATAAATAGGATATAATAATATTATATTAACATTAAAGCAACGAAAGTATATAAAAGTTATGCAAATCCAAGTAGGCTTCCACGTTGTTCTGATGCTGATATATAAAATCCGTATAAAAGTTATCTATTGCGATAATGATTTAAGGTAATGTAATAAATAATTGTATGTTTTTATTTTCGGTACGTGCGGTGATGGAGGGTTATGTTAAAACTGCGATTACAATTAAATCAAAAAAATATTTTGGAATACCTACTAACTGTTGTGCCACAATTTATATTTATATATGGAAATAATTATACGCCATTAAAATATAAATAGCATTGATAAGTTATGATATTCATCATATTAATACTAAGGACAAAGACAATCGTTACTCGTCTCGACAGAATTAATAGATCTTTATGGGACAATGTATACCTACGCTTCTACCTTAAAATTCCTGAAAATATTTGAACCAAGGAATAAGTTAAAAAGTTTAAAAAATATTTTTATATATCTATATTTTTTTAGGTATTTGACATGCTTGGCCGTATTCGCGGGTTGATGTGCCACTTGCTTCAAGTGCTCGTATTAGTTAATACTAAACTTTGACGATTTTACTAGCTATATAATAATTTGGTTTTAAATTACATGATCAGATATGTAAAAATCATAAAAGGATAATAAAACATATTTCCGTCAAAACACTAAAAATGTCATCAGCCAGGCGCTTAGGAGGAGCTCAGAGTCTAACACGTGTATTTATCGTAGAAATATTATATCGATGTATAGGGTTAATAAAGAAAACATACGAGTACTTGCCTACAAGTAGCCTACTACTTGATATTAAACCACTTATAATAAACACCCCGCTCCTTTGATAATAAAATATAATAAAGACTTCCTTTGAGCTTTCTGCTTTCTTTTTTGTGCCACAAACAGATTCATTTTAATAAATGTTGGAAATATTTTCATAGCATTTTCTGCAAAAGCGTAAGAATCAAATTAAAATTTATTTCTTGGAGCATCTTTACAATAATACTAGATTTTGCCTTCGACTTCGCCCGCGTGGATTTTAGATTACGTTAATCTACGGCACACTAATAAAAATTGTTATCTCACTAGAAAATAATTAAATATTTATATAAGTATATGTATGAGAGATGGGCCGAGTGTGGTTTGAACCGAATACGAACCTCGGCCGAACATTCAGTAAAAATACAAAATTCGGCCGAAGTTCTTCCAAACTTAGGTATATTTTTGCCACCAGTGGTTCGTCAATACAGGCGGAGGGACGGCACACGGCGGGTTTCTTTAGTGGATGAGGGCCCCACACTACCCTGTTCGTTGCCCCGAACGACGGGGTGTGCGGTTAGATAAATTTTTTCCCGCCTAAGTAAAAAAAGTTATATTTTTGCCGGGGGCCTTTCTCAGGAGTAATATGTCATGTTTTGTGTATAAGTAATTTTTATGAAAGACTAAGTACATCGTAAGACAAAACAGACAGTGTAAGGGTGTCACTGGTATTTTTTTTTTAACCATCACCTTGCACTAAGGAATAATCCTTGTATTGCGCCAAACATACAATTTCAAGGACGCAAAGCACACTCAGACTCAGAACAATCATTTGTGGATGACACAAAGAGTTGTGTTGTGTGGGAATCGAACCCACAACACTACAACGGGAGACCGGTATCTAAACCACTCCGCCATCTGTGCAGTGCATTAAATAGAAAATAAGTACTGGTAGCGTAGCGCTAAAACCAAGGACAGCAAAGACTGTGGCATCGAGTTCGGTCCCCCAGTCCGAGGTCCTCGCCCGACACACGCATCGTAATTCTCTGTATTTTACAAATTACTGATTGCTGAATTGAAAACATCTAGATGCATTAGGCATCAAGTGTGGTGCATATAAATTTTTATCTCATTCCTGAATGTTTTACATCACAACATGTAAATGAATGCTGAAAATGATAGTACATGCAACATTGTATATATGTTAAACAGAAGCTTATGCTCACAATATCATTATTACTCTGTCAAATTAGTCTATTCGAACTCTGTATTAAGGATTTTTTTATTTTGGCAAGTGACGGGCCTCATGGAGTACCTATTTGTAGGCGAAAGTAGTCGTAGTTGTCATGAACCGGCGGCGCAAGTGGTTCCGTATCAATGAAAATTGGAGTACCTACTTGTAGGCGAAAGTAGTCGTAGTTGTCATGAACCGGCGGCGCACGTGGTTCCGTATCAATGAAAATTGGAGTACCTACTTGTAGACGAAAGTAGTCGTAGTTGTCATGAACCGGCGGCGCACGTGGTTCCGTATCAATGAAAATTGGAGTACCTACTTGTAGGCGAAAGTAGTCGTAGTTGTCATGAACCGGCGGCGCACGTGGTTCCGTATCAATGAAAATTGGAGTACCTACTTGTAGGCGAAAGTAGTCGTAGTTGTCATGAACCGGCGGCGCACGTAGTTCCGTATCAATGAAAATTGGAGTACCTACTTGTAGGCGAAAGTAGTCGTAGTTGTCATGAACCGGCGGCGCACGTGGTTCCGTATCAATGAAAATTGGAGTACCTACTTGTAGGCGAAAGTAGTCGTAGTTGTCATGAACCGGCGGCGCACGTGGTTCCGTATTAATGAAAATTGGAGTACCTACTTGTAGGCGAAAGTAGTCGTAGTTGTCATGAACCGGCGGCGCACGTGGTTCCGTATCAATGAAAATTGGAGTACCTACTTGTAGGCGAAAGTAGTCGTAGTTGTCATGAACCGGCGGCGCACGTGGTTCCGTATTAATGAAAATTGGAGTACCTACTTGTAGGCGAAAGTAGTCGTAGTTGTCATGAACCGGCGGCGTACGTGGTTCCGTATCAATGAAAATTGGAGTACCTACTTGTAGGCGAAATTAGTCGTAGTTGTCATGAACCGGCGGCGCACGTGGTTCCGTATCAATGAAAATTGGAGTACCTACTTGTAGGCGAAAGTAGTCGTAGTTGTCATGAACCGGCGGCGCACGTGGTTCCGTATCAATGAAAATTGGAGTACCTACTTGTAGGCGAAATTAGTCGTAGTTGTCATGAACCGGCGGCGCAAGTGGTTCCGTATCAATGAAAATTGGAGTACCTACTTGTAGGCGAAAGTAGTCGTAGTTGTCATGAACCGGCGGCGCACGTGGTTCCGTATCAATGAAAATTGGAGTACCTACTTGTAGGCGAAAGTAGTCGTAGTTGTCATGAACCGGCGGCGCACGTGGTTCCGTATCAATGAAAATTGGAGTACCTACTTGTAGGCGAAATTAGTCGTAGATGTCATGAACCGGCGGCGCAAGTGGTTTCGTATCAATGAAAATTGGAGTACCTACTTGTAGGCGAAAGTAGTCGTAGTTGTCATAAACCGGCGGCGCACGTGGTTCCGTATCAATGAAAATTGGAGTACCTACTTGTAGGCGAAAGTAGTCGTAGTTGTCATGAACCGGCGGCGCAAGTGGTTCCGTATCAATGAAAATTGGAGTACCTACTTGTAGGCGAAAGTAGTCGTAGTTGTCATGAACCGGCGGCGCACGTGGTTCCGTATCAATGAAAATTGGAGTACCTATTTGTAGGCGAGAGTAGTCGTAGTTGTCATGAACCGTCGGCGCACGTGGTTCCGTATCAATGAAAATTGGAGTACCTACTTGTAGGCGAAAGTAGTCGTAGTTGTCATGAACCGGCGGCGCACGTGGTTCCGTATCAATGAAAATTGGAGTACCTACTTGTAGGCGAAAGTAGTCGTAGTTGTCATGAACCGGCGCCACCACGTGGTGAAACAAAACGAAACCAATACATTAGGCTACCAGATTCTAATATTTACATTACCAGCTTTATTTCAAATTTGAAATTTATTTCAGGTAGATAGATTTTCATTATACTCCTGAGTCTTCTTGTGAGATACTACTAAATAACTAATCGAGAACCATCTCTACACCTGTACTACTAACCCCTGTTACACATCTATACATATAATAAAAATGAAGTGTCTGCTGTTTGTAATGTCTAAATAACGACTTTTTACTAAATGTATACGAGAGTATATACACTACCTATAACAAAACACCAATTTTTAAAGTTTTTGTCTGGGCTGGGCCGATTTGAACGGGACTTATACTACCAGATAGCTTTTGTTACGAGGAGTAACATAGGCTACTTTTATTTTGGAAAACATATTAGGGTTCCGTGTAAAAAAATAAAACCACTGAATTTGTGAATGAACTCCTGAACGCCTGGACCCATTTTGACTTTTACTAGCTGATATCTGTTGTTATAAGGAGTAACATAAGCTACAATTTATTTAAAAAAAAAAAACAAAAAAAAAATTAGGGTACCGTGCAAAAAAAATTAACACATGAAATTGTGAATGAATACTGATTAGCCGTGTGGGGCCGGCTTTAGAATTGTCCCACCCCCTTTCACCCACGGGAGTCGTAAGAGGCGACTGAGGGAATACCGGGGGAGTGGGCAGCAGCACTCCTTCGAGTATTAACAACATTTACTGCGGTCGCCAACCCGCCTGCCAAGCGTGGCGATTACGGCACTATCCCCCATTCTTGGGGAGGCCTATGTCCAGCAGTGGACTTTAAAAGTTTGATGGATGGATGGACTGATTCAAATAGATACCTATATAAGAGGTGATATATTTCAAGGTCCCCACTTTTTTAAAGAAAAAAACACGGACCACTCGGACACTCGGGATCACTACTTTTATTTTTGAAACATAATTAGGATTCTGCACTAATAAAGAAAACAAATAAATTCCATACGGACGAAGTTGCGGGTATCAACTAGTCACTAATAAATAAACAATGCGTGGGTGTTCATTTTATGTTTATTTGATGCGCACCTATCCAATGGTGGTCGAGCAGTTCTGCCACTCCAACGGGTTCTAATACACTGTCAGTGTTTTGTTATTTTAAACTTAACTATACAAAGTCTGTCATTGTAATCCATCCAAAATTTGAGTTTAGTTGTTAAGGCATAACACTTCGATATTTTATAAAATTAACCACTGTGGGTTTCTGTCAACTGATTTCTTGAAAAGGCATCATTATTTTAATGTAGAACTTTTAATAAAAATTGATGAAGTTCATACGGATTCTACTGACCTTAATACTATTTTTATTATTAGTAAGATTCCGAACTCTTTACAGCACCTACGGTCACAAGTGATTGTTGTTACGTAATTACGTAGACACAATAGTGTAAATAATATGACTTATAAGTGAAAACATGTATCGTTTCTTTTTATACTAAACGTTTAGTTAAAGTTCTTAATTATAAGAAACCTTACTTAACCTTTTGTTAAGATAGCACACAATTGGCTAAGTTAATTAATGAAGCATTAAGCTGACCAGCCTTTCAAAACAAACTTAGTAATTAATCCACAACTATTATTATGATATGTTTACACAATATAAACGTACTTGGAAATATTAAATAAGTAAATATCAACACCCAAAAAAAACATAGCATCACGCCTGTATCCCTGAAGGGGTAGGCAGAGGTGTATTACACACCCACGGTTCGCCAGCTATGTTTAAGTCCCACATAATAGGCGAGCCTATTGCCATCTACCGGGCACATTTCCAAACTCCGGGCTGCTGCTGAGAATTTTTCTTTTTACGAAAAAGCTCAATAGCACCGCTCGACCCGAGGATCATCAGCAGTCGCTTACACTACCGCTTCATCAGCAGTCGCTTACGCTACCGCTGCACCACAGAAGCGGTTAGTTAAGAGTTAGTTGAGTAAATATCAGTAACAGTTTTTGAAGGTTAGCTGGTAACAGAATAATTTTCATATGTGACGGACTTATGAAAAACTTTATGTATTTATTTAATAACCTAAGTGTTAAGTTATACTGTTACTAATGTATGCTGATGTTACTCTGTTCTCTATAAAGACACAACAAAATGTAAAACGCATTACCTATGTGTGCTTATTATTCTTTGATCACTCACACACCTTTCATTCCTCTGGATTTGACCTTGGAGTACAGGCAGACGAGGTAGGAGACAGACGCTAGTAATAAATATATTATGCCATTTGATAAGTCGTTATAGCAAATGAACAAGAAATACACACATCAAAGAAAGTTTGAGATCAGTTTGAAAATACTATATTTTTGTTGGCAGTATGGTGAAACTTTTTTTATTTTATGTCTATGATTCTTCATTTAAAAATGTGATAGTTGATCAAAAAAAAAATATCAAAAACATGTCTAAAACAATTGTTTTTCCCTATAAAAAGGAATCCAAACTTGAATTACGCTTATTCAGAAATCTGACCGACAAGATTCAAGGATATTTTTTCAATTTTTTGGTGTAAAAGTTGGATTGGTAAGATGCCGAAAGGATTGCCTGAAGCTTACGAGCAAGAATTGTTACTTTGTGGGAAGAAGGATATTCTATGAGAGAAATACCTCGCCGAGTTGCTGTATCACAATGTTGTCTCCGCGACGTGTTCACGACGTATAGCGGCATGGATAACTTTGCTGATCAACCTCGCAGTGGTCGCCCAACTGTTCTTATTGCTGCACAGAGACGTTACATCAAACTGCTGACTGCCCGCGACCCAACAATCAATGCCACTAAAATAAAAGCTGAGTTGCGGGCTGTCGCTGGACTAGAAGTAAGCACTCAGACCATCAGGAAATTGCTTACACCAGGCTGGATTACGAGTAATGAGATCCTGGCGAGCGCCTTTGAACTCACGGCAACAGCAACGCAGATTGTAGTGGGCTAGGCTCCGCCAAAATGAAGATGACGAGGAAAATATTTGGTAAAATTGCTTCTTCGTTGACGAAACAAGAATAAGCACTCAACGAGACAACCGACGTGACCGTGTCTGGAGAAGACGTGGGGATGCAGAGAGACAAAGAACTGCCACTAGTACTGTTCAACAAGGCGGGAAATCAGCGTCCTTTTGGAGCGGAATAATAATTGAAGCTAGAGCGCTGTTAAACCCGTTTCGGGACTCGATGACTGCAGCGTTGTACCAAAATTTTGTTATCGAAGGAATCGTCAGGCCATTTAGAAAAAATCATGGCCACCAATTCATATTGGTTGATGATAATGCACCCGCACATTGAGCTCAACGGGTCAATACTGCTCTCCGTGATCACAACATTGCCAGGTTAGACTGGCCTGCCGGTTCACCTGACTTGAACCCGATCGAGTAGGTACTACTAAAGCGAGCTGTTTGGAACCATCAGCCACTTCCCCAGACAGTGCCAGAGATTAGGGTAGCTGCTATTGAAGAATGGGACAGGTTACCGCAAGAAATCCTGAATAACTTGATTCTCAGCATGCCCAGGAGGATTGCTGCTTGTGTTCGAGCTAGGGGAGGAGTTATCTTGTACTAAATAAAAACAATTCCATAATACATTCTTAATAATGTTTCTTATTTCGTTGTTTTCTTTCATTTATTTCTTAGTCACAATTGCATTAAAATTTTCAAATAAAATTTTTATTTATAAAATAATTAAAAATAGTTAATATTTTAGTTTCACTAAAGTTATTTTCTTTTTAAAAATATATCACGCAAGCAGTTTTCTTTTATAGGGTGAAAAGCACGCCTCATAATCTTCAATTTTCACAATAAAATTCATTATTTGATAAGTAACTAATGATGTATTGGTCTAAGTAGTTTTCAATAAATCACATAGATAGCGCTATTTTCAAAAAGTATTAATGTGGATTTCATGTCTTATACGTCATCTAGTGCTAATTTAAAAGAAGTACTTCTATATTGGTCTATAGAAGTAGTTCTCATAAAAGGTATAGCGCTGGTTTTAGTGTCGCGTCGAGCATAAATATTTAGTATTTTTTTTGGTTATTTAATAACAATTAAACCACATCGAATCAGACCGTGAAAAGTGATAGGGCTCTATTTGTAGTTATACTGTATCATAAAAGAAAAAAAATACTCGATTAGTAAAGTATTTCGGTTGTTATCGTGTTAACATACATTACCTACAACAAACGGACGTCCAAGACAGAACTTTTTTAAACAGTTTTTTAACTAGTTTAAATGTCAAAAATGGCATAAAAAATATCATGAGTGTCAAAAATAGTGTATTTCTTGATATGTGTGTGTATATATTATTTTACTAGTGCAATATATGATAAATAGAGACATTTTAAGTTTGAAATATCAGTTGTTCTGTGTAAAACGAGAATAGTACTCACACTCACCATAGTTTACGCTGTGTTCGCTGTCGATTTAGCAGTTAGTGTGCTTCAGATCAACGGAGTCCAGGATCGAATCTTCTACAGAAGCTTCCTTTTTGCATTTATGTTTGTTTTTTTTAAATTAATTACATATACATTTTATCATTTCTTTTTTATTTAATTTGGAATACTCAAAAACTAATATTAAAAGCTTTTTTTTAAATTCAAAATAAAAGTAATTTTATGTCTTCATTAGAACAACAAGCAAAAACAACAATTAGGTAGGTAATGCAATAGGATTTTGTCTGTCTGTATTATACTCGTACATACATAGTATGTATACAATTCATTGAGTAAGTACGTGCCTACCTAGTACATATAGGTACCTCAATGATACAATTACGTGGAATCAAATCTTACCACTCGATTTATCAGTTAATAACACTAATACAATAACAATCCCTAAATTTTCCACAATAAAATTGATTATTTGATAAGTAACTAATAATGTATTGGTCTTACTAAGTAGTTTTCAATAAATCACATAGATAGTGCTAATTTCAAAAAGTACGTTCTCATGTCTTATACGTCATCTAGCGCTACTTTTAAGAAGCACTTCTACATTGGTCTATAGAAATAATTCTAACAAAATAAGGATAGCACTGATTTTAGTGTCGCGTCGAGCGGAAATATTCTCTATTTTTTATTTATTTAATAACAATTAAACCACATCGAATCAGACCGTGAAAAGTGATAGGGCTCTATTCCTAATCATAATAATTCGTAAAAGAAAAAAAAACAGACTCGATTAGTCGTTATCGTGTTAACATACATTACCTACAACTCACGGACAACCAAGCCAGATTTTTTTCAAACAGTGTTTTAACTAGTTTAAATAACAAAAATGACATCAAAAATATCATAAGCCCGCTGTGTGCCGTCTCTCCGCCTGTACTGGCAGACCACTGGAACTATGTGACATTAGGTACTTCAGTGGTCCGTCGGCGGCTTACCCTTTCGGGTACCTTCTACTGAGCGACGCTTCGGCACACGAAGGGTGCAACACCTTCGCGGGAGGCCTTACGGGTGGCGAACGTACCGCGGTCCACACCGTGACCACCTCGCTGGGTAGGGGCAAAATTAAAATTACTATATTGGATTAATGCATGTAAATGCGTTCCGATAGAGGGCGTTGGTCGTTAAGACAAATGTGATAAGGAGATTGGGTATGTCTAAAAAATAGTACTGTAGCTCAGTGGATTAGAGCACTTCCCCGGATAGGAAGGGACGCAGGTTCGATTTCCGCCTGTACTAAAATACTCTTTTTCCTTATTCACAAATTATAATTTGTACTTTAAGAGTAGCTGAGCATGTCAAGTGCTAAAATATAGATCAAAATGTTTAAAAAAATCGCGCCATCAAATAGTATGAATTTTAATTGCAAAATTTAACTTACTATATTGGATTAATGCATGTAAATGCGTTCCGATAAAGGGCGTTGGTCGTTAAGACAAACGTGATAAGGAGATTGGGTATGTCTAAAAAATAGTACTGTAGCTCAGTGGATTAGAGCACTTCCCCGGATAGGAAGGAACGCAGGTTCGATTCCCGCCTGTACTAAAATACTCTTTTTCCTTATTCACAAATTATAATTTGTACTTTATAGTCAACATTTTAGTTTTTTTGTGAATAAAGAATAATAAAGTAACAATAAAGAATAATAGAAGAAGTATAACTTCTAACGCGTGTATATAAGTACACACGATAGTTTTTTTTTTAAATTAAAGGGGGTTACAATTTAAGTATCCCTAACTCATTGTGCTCTACAAAAGAGATTTAACATTTTTGTAAAGCATTTTGATCTGTATTTTAGCAATTGACATGCTCAGCTCGGTACGAAAGTGGAAAAAGAGTTTTCTGCGAGCGGGATTCGAACCTGCATCCGTTCCAATCTGGGGAAGTACTTTAGAGCGCTAAGCCATCGCAGTCACCGACGGCAACTCCCAAACTCCACCTCCTAATTGCTTTTAAGTGTCTATACGTTTCATAAAATATCCTAGAATCATACTTCATACCAGAAAATGCTGTATCATTCCACGCAAGCAATCGCCGTTTCGATCGTCTTTTTAGATAATTCTCTTCGTACCTACAAACGGCTGCTTTGTGAACATCCGGGTGGATATTCAGGTAGTTAATTACTGCAGCTCTGTGAACTCCTTTTTTATATTTAGTATTAGTTTTTTTGAGCTGTATCTTTCCAGTATCAGTTGTTAATCTTGATAGTTTAATTTCATTTAGAGACAGTATTTTTTAACAAAATGGTTCCTATTTAAATATTCCTTTATTTGCGCGAGCGAAGTCGCGGGAAACAGCTAGTAATTAAATAAATAAAAATCGTGTAAGCAAATCTAATCGTAATCTTAGAATAATAATGCAGTGAATAATAATCATTTTGCAGCGCAAAAGAATCAGTATTCGCATGCGGCTGGCACAGTCGTCTGCCCTCACGTGTCTGCCCGTTCGTTTGTATAAGCCCACTTGGATTACCCTGCCGTCCGCGGAAGCCTACTGCGAAGGTGTGACGCCCAAGTGCGCGGGGGGATTGGTAATATAATTTGTCTTAATTTTCAATCTGATATTAATCAAAAAATTAATGTTTTTTTTTTGCATGTAGTGGCAGACGAGCCACGGTCCATCTGATGGTAAATGGTAACCGTCGCCCATGGACTCGACTATACCGAGAGTATTGTCAAGCCGCTGCTCACCAATTCATTTCACAGATGAAATTAAATATAAACGGCTATCTCCTGCTACAGCTAAAACGCAACGATGTGCTTCATGGCCGGTCATACGGGAGATGGTGGTACCAACCCGCTCGAGCCGAATACCAAGTGAGTACTCCCACTTGGTACCCAGCCCTACCACCAGTCATGCAATGGATGATAATTGCTTACTTCCCTTAGTCGCCTCATACGACACGCGTGGGAAAGAATGGGGTGGTGACACTTGTATTCTTAATCCGTCACCACACGGACCAAAATGAATGCATCAGTTAGACGAATACAGTTTTTAGGAATGTAAAATATGGAAAAGTAACTTGGGTTTGAATATTCTAAGCTTTACTAATGTGAGTTTTTTCGGTTGTTACCTCTTGGCGTTGTAACTAGTTAACCAATTATCATAAAATTTGGCATATGTATGGTCCGACGAAGTACTTACAGAGGAGGAAATAGGCTACTATTTATCCCGGAAAGATGGAGAGTTCCTGGGATAGGATGGCTATCTTTGTGTATAGATTACATTTGTGATAGAGTATGCGCGTTTGAGCCTGGACGCGACGACTCTTTGTGGTCTCCAGAGAAGATCTCTGTTCGGCGCGTCCATGGACTCCGCCCACACAGGTGCACCGTACCGCGCTATCGACCGGACCACCCCCGCGTAAAGCCGTCGGCACGCATTGTTGGGTCCGCCCATATTCGGCATGAGCCGTGAAAGGGCGGACGCCGCGCCGACGAGCCCTTCTTTTGGGAAGGCCTGTGTCCAGCAGTGACGCTAAAGCGCTGATGGTTGGATGGATGAATAAGTTGAAACAAAATGTATTGATTCTAGGGCGGTACGAAGTTCACTGGGTCAGCTAGTTTACATAAAACATTACTAATTTTACTGTACTGAAGCTGCCGGTGCGTTATAATGCAGCTACTTTTCTCTATGACAGCTCCAGCAATTTTCTCTCATTATTTATTTAATCAATACCACATTTAATTTCGCCTAGTGGTCGTGGTGGAAGGTTCCTTCAATCCACGCAAATTCACAGATAGAAGCATGTTCCTAATAAATTAGTAACTATGGTTACAGTACCATTTGAAAGAGTATTGCTCAGGGCTATCTATCGAGTACCACTGAAGTAATATCACACAGTTTCAGTGGCCTGTTCCAGTAGCTCAATACAGGCGAAGAGGGCATACGGAGGGTTTACCCTTACAGTAACTATTCCTTGGAACTTTACGACATAAACAATAAACAGCTGCTACATTGTAAATGTATCGCACCAAAGATGTTGACACTGGCATCGCAACTTTATATCCTCATGCTGTTTTATGTTAGAAGCTAAATTAAATTAATACTTGACTAAGCAATATTATAGTTACTGCATACGTGGCGTTGTGATTCAGATAGAACTTACGTGCTATACTTTACACTTTCACATATAGGACAAATCTGGTAATTACAGGTTTACACGCCCGCGACATAGAACATGTGAGTCAATAAAATGATCTGACGTTGGACGCCCATTACGGCACACTTACTGGATAAATTTGAAATTTTCGTAGTTTTATTTATTAAGAAACAATGATTCTTATAAGCACTAATGTGTAATCTGTGCTTTCTGTTAATATAATAAGCAACGCAGATGAAGTCGCGGGTCTCAGTTAGTTTAATAGTATAACTAAGAATAAATTTTAATTATTCTTCAATAAACTCAGGTGCTTCCAAAAACTCAGGTCCCTGCAACGTTATGAATGAGCGTATAGCACACATAAAATTACTTTGTCTTGGCTGATTGAGTGATACATCAACGCAGAGCCATAAGCGTAGGAATATAATGTTGTAAACATTAATTAATGACTAAAGAATATCTCGTATATTCTATATATATGTGAAAATCCTACCCTCAAAGAAGTAACATAATTGATAAGAATTGCATGGAAGTCCTTCACTTTCAAGGCAATAAACATGAAACTAAATGAATATTTCAGTGGTTTTTAATATTTTAGTAGAGTGAAATAGGGTTTTGAAGTATATAGGGAATCCATTAATTTTCGTGCAAAGCCATTGCATTTTTTTAGTACAAGGTAACAAGCACACAGGCCTATTTAGCGCAGCCTAGTCGCTAGCAACACCAGAGACATCACGCTGATCTTCTGTGAGACGAAAACCTACACACACGCTCGAACGCACGCGTACCAGCTTAAATAAAGAACCTATAGATGTAGCCATCGCGTGGCCACTCATGATACAGCAATATTACACTTCAGTGTGGCTATTACGCTACGGCTACGGCTATTCGCCCTAAATGTGGCAAAAATTAAATGAAGATCGCGATATAATTTTTACCACTATCTAAATAAATCACCAATTGATTAATACGTTAATATCGATCACTTATTATCATGATCAATATTGTGAATGCTATAAATTAGGTGAGAGTTTAGAGATACAAAACTCTCACAAAATTTTAACGTAACTATTTAAAAAAGGTTTTATTTTATATGTTCAACACTAAAATTCTGCAACATCACGTAGTTATTAGTAAATGTATTGTAGCGATTTCACATCGGATATTGTGATAAATAAAATGTATATTGTTTTTTATTCTTTATTTAGTTTCGGGACTTTTATCGAACATGGATATACCAGTCTCATTGTACTCTTCTTAACTAATAACAATCTTAAGCTAATCTAATCTAAGCAGTAACTAGGAGCTGCTGAAAAGCAACCACCATCTCATATACCCTTCTTGCAGTAACTGAAGCGGGTTTTGCCAGAATGGATTGGAAAATACCCAAATTACTTCTAATCAGCCCAACTCTCTCAGCAACGCTTCCCTATGACTCCGGTTCCTATCACATTCCACTAACAAACGATGCAAGTCCTCCGCCACATCACATATCTCACATTTGGGTGAGATGCATTTTTTTAACAGAAACGCATACTTTGCCGATGGATAGTGACCGGAACGGAGTCTGAAAGCAATTTTTAAATATTGACTGTTAATTATGTCATCTGCGGACCAGGGCCTACGAAAGATTGAACACTGTATGGTTTTATACCAAATACCTTTTTCTCTTGATCTTAAATCAAAATATTCCTACCATATATACCAGCATTTCCTTTTGTATCTAGAATCCCTAGATACAAAAGTACTTCGCTGTAATGAGGAAATATTTCATAGTATGCCCCACTCGAAGATGCTGATTTAGCAAGTTAAACCAACTTGCCTTTGCGTTACCCCCAATTCCGATATATCATGGGAACCATTGCAGTCTCAAAGACACCCCCCTCGATTACAAGTCGTAGATCTTTTTCAATACTTTATAGGCTATCGGTACGCCTCTGTCTCCAGAGGTGCAACAAGCCATATGTTGTTGAGAACTTTTACTATCTGTGTATAACATTGTCTAATCTATGAGAACATATTATATAAGTTAGTGCCTCCGACACCGCAATCAACTCCACTGTCATTATACAAACGTTGCCCTTTACATTAAACTTCCACTATTTTTAAGAAAAGGATTATAAAATGCAGCTCCTAGACCATTAGAACTCTTTGACCCATCAAAAAATATTGTGTGGCAACCATTATATTTTTCTTGCACCGTCCGTGTGGTGACGGACTCGGAATACAAGTGTCACCATCCCATCCTTTCCCGCGGGCGTCGTATAAGGCGACTAAAGGAAGTAAGCAATTATCACCCATTGCAATACTGGTGGTAGGGCCGGGTACTAAGTAAGAGTACTCACTTGCTATCGGGCTCGAACGGGTCGGTACCACAGTCTCCTGTGTGACCGGTCATGAAACACGTTAGTGTATTTTGGCTGTAGCAGAAGATAGCCGTTTATTCTTTCAGTTCACATCTGAGGAATGTTATGCAGCAGCTTGAGTATACTCTCAGTATAGTTGAGTCCATGAACGACGGTTACCAGTTACCATCAGGTGGGCGTGGTTCTCTGGTCTGCCATCATAAGAAATTTAAAAAAACATATTAAAATAATATTTTAGAGAGTTAAGCTCATTATTATTTTTATTCATAATTATACTATTTAAACTGTTGTATTATTCGATCAAAATTGTTGTAAAGGCGTGCAAAGGCACACTGCCTTTTACAATCTGAATCATATTTATAAAAATACTTACAGCTAGAGAACATTAAAAAATAAAATCCATCACACATATCCTAAACTTTTCTCTTGAGTGCAGTGTGTTTAAAGTAAGTTTTAAGTTTTTGTTTTAAGTATAAGAAATAAGTATCAGTTATATCAGACAGTTATATTATCAATCAATCAATCAATCAGCCTATTGCAGTCCACTGCTGGACATGGCCTCTCCTAACACGCGTCATTGCACACGGTCCTCCGCCTTCCGCATCCAGTCTGTCCCAGCGACCTTTTTGAGGTCGTCGGTCCACCTAGCTGGGGGCCGTCCTACCTTACGCTTTCCAAGTCGCGGTCTCCATTCTAGGACACGCTTGCTCCATCGTCCATCGGTCCTTCTGCAGATGTGACCAGCCCATTGCCACTTCAGCTTACTGAGCCTGCGAGCTATGTCGGTAATTTTGGTTCTTTGTCGGATTACCTCATTACGAATTTTATCCTTCAGAGACGCCGAGCATAGCCCGCTCCATAGCCCGCTGCGCGACTTTCAATTTGTGGACTAGTCCCACTGTTAGTGTCCACGTCTCGGCCCCGTAAGTCATGACAGGTAGGACGCATTAGTTGTAGACTTTAGTCTTCAGGCATTGCGGTAAAGGCGAAGAGAAGACGTGGTGTAGTTTGCCAAATGCTGCCCAACCCAATTGGATCCTGCGGTTAATTTCTTTCTTGAAGTTGTTTCTACCAAATTGGACAACTTGTCCAAGGTAGACATACTCCTGAACAACTTCGAGCATCGAACCATCGACGTGATCGGTCCCGGCGCGACATGTTCATTAAACATGATCTTGGTTTTATCCAAGTTCATGCCGAGGCCGACGTCTCTAGAGGCTCCATTTAGGCTATGCAGCATTCCGCTTAACTGTTCCAGTGACTCCGCAACGATGACGATATCATCGGCAAACCGAACGTGTGAGATGTATTCGCCGTTGATGTTTATGCCCCGCCCAGTCCAGTCCAGTGTCTTGAAGACGCCTTCGAGTGCATTGGTGAAGAGCTTGGGGGATATTACATCCCCCTGTCTCACCCCTCGACGCAGCTCGATCGGGTTGGTCTTTTGGTCTTGGAGCTGAACGGTCATTGTGGCGGTATCATATAGACATCTCAGCACCTCGATATAGCGCCAATCGATGCGACACCGCTGCAAAGCATCCAAAACCGGCCAGGTTTCTATGGAGTCGAAGGCTTTCTCGTAGTCCACGAAAGCCATACACAGCGGCTGATTATACTCTTCGGCCTTCTGTACAATCTGCCGAACAGTATGGATATGGTCTACGGTGCTGTAGCCTTTTCGAAACCCGGCTTGTTCCGGAGGCTGGAACTCGTCAAGTCTTCTGGCGAGGCGGTTTGTGAGTACCCTCGAGAACAACTTGTAAACGTGGCTCAGGAGTGAGATAGGTCTGTAGTTCTTCAGCAAGGTTTAGTCACCTTTTTTTAAGAACAGAACCACCGCACTCCCACTCCACGCTTGGGGTGTTAAGCCCTGGTGGATGACGGAATTAAATAGGCTCGCTAGCTCTTGTAGGATTGGAGTCCCGCCTGCTTTAAGGAGCTCAGTGGTGATTCCGTCATCACCTGGCGACTTATTGTTTTTGAGCTGCTCGAGAGCCACTCTGACCTCGTCCTGGTTGACATCAGGGATGTCTTCAGTGCAATGGCGTGTCAGTGGGGCTCTGTGGTCGTCAGCGCTGGGTCTTGTGGGTTTAGTCATCCGCGATGAGTACAGGTTTTTATAGAAACTCTCAATTTCCTCGAGTATCTCGAACCTTGAGGACACGGTTTTGCCATCCCCAAACTAAAAATAAAAAAAAATATTCATTTTATTTATCACAATATCCGATGTGAAATCGCTACAATACATTTAATAATAACTAAGTACATGATGTTGCAGAATTTTATTGTTGAACATATAAAATAAAACCTTTTTTAAATAGTTACGTTAATATTTTGTTAGAGTTTATTATCTCTAAACTCTCACCTAATTTTGCATTCACAATATTAATCAGGATAATAGTGATCGATATGAATGTATTAATCAATTAGTGATTTATTTATATAGTGGTAAAAATTATATCGCGATCTTCATTTAATTTTTGCCACATTTAGGGCGAATAGCCGTAGCCGTAGCGTAATAGCCACACTGAAGTGTAATATTGCTGTCTCATGAGTGGCCACGCGATGGCTACATCTATAGGTTTTTTATCTAAGGATTACGGATATAATACGAGTACATATACAATTATATTAGGTACTTCTTTTTGTAAATACATACATAATTATGGGTTAGCTGGCAGAGAACTCAAATTTGAGTTAAGTTCGCCCTATTGTATATATATGTTTTAATATTAAGTGTATAATTAGTTTCTATGTACAATTAAAGTATTAAATAAATAAATCAATAATTAATAGATAGAAAACACTCAGACGCAGTACAAATACATATCTGTGTTCATCAACCAATAATTGTCCTGAGTGGGAATCGAAGCTACTACCTCGTGCACGGAAGTCAGTTACACAACCAACTACGCCACGAGGCCTGTCAAGTCAATTTAAAAAATATCTTAATAGTCAAAAAAGCCAACTGATAGGTTGTCAAATTTTTAGCTCTACAAAAATATATTTTTCTTTATAAAACTAGTGCCCCTTTGCTCATAAAATTTATATGAACTAACTCAGTTTACGTATATGTACTACCACATATAAGTGTTGCTTTTCTTATTTGTTGATTTTCTACATTTTACA
Source organism: Leucoma salicis (assembly GCA_948253155.1). NCBI lineage: Eukaryota > Metazoa > Arthropoda > Insecta > Lepidoptera > Erebidae > Leucoma > Leucoma salicis. Next base: position 31,300,741 of record OX411803.1, read on the forward strand.
GTTAAATTATTCTTCGATGAAGGCGTTGCGCATTTTTTGACATTTCTCCATAGCAACGTAAGCGTGTATTATAGTGTGACAGCTGGGCTTTGTTTATTCATCGATGGCTTTATATTTATTACAAAAGCCATTAAACAAGAAGATAAGATTTATATTTATTTACCGCAAAAAGATGCTCAATAGTTCAAAGTTTATAAAAGTTTAAGTGAGTTCTCTTGTGAAAAAAAAACGAGCTGTGTTTTCGTGTATAGCTTGTGTCTATTGGATTCTGCTCTTTTCCACTGTGTTTTTATGCTTATTTTAATTATTTTATTAACTCTAGTTATTGTATATATATTTTTTATTTTTATGAGCCAGCCCCGCTCTATTTCGAAGCAAGATATGGCAAAGGAATGTGCAAATCAGAGTGCTTTATCGCTTGATTATCCCATAAAGTGCAACGAATGTTCTCAAGTTCGCTTTTTTAAAACAATCAGAGGCCTGAAAATTCACGTGAGTAAAGTGCACAAGAACACGAACCCTACATCAAGTTTCGATGCCTCTACTCAGGTGGTTCACAGTATCTACTAATCGTGCTTATCCTTCTTAAAACTTTTGTTCAATTTTGTCTAAATTTAAAAATTCTTTACCTGTAGTTAGGCGCATTCCACGTGGCGCACGAATTGTAGTAGCACAAACCCTTACAACAGATATTTCAAATGTTATTAAAGAAAATTCTGAACAGGCTTGGGAACATTTGCTAACTTTCCCATTTCGAATTCTACACGTCCCACATATTCATTCAGATCACTTCATTATGTAGCTCTACCATCAAATGCATTAGGCACGCTGTTAGACAACAGCACATTCCGTATAGCCATTTCACTACGTATCGGTGCTCCATGCATCGTTCCACACCGATGCAAATGCGGCGATAGTGTAGATAGCTTGGGTCACCACGGGCTATCATGTATCAGAAGCGCTGGCCGTTTAGCTCGTTATTATACTTTAAACGATGTCATCCGTCGAGCTTTTGGAACCGCGAATATCCCGGCAACCTTGGAGCCATCCGGCTTTTTACGGGACGATGGTAAAAGGCCTGACGGGATGACACTTATTCCCTGGAAGATGGGGCGGCCATTAGTGTGGGATGCCACCTGTGTGGATACTTTGGCATCGTCTAATCTTCCAGAGACTTCTCGGAGTGCTGGTGGTGGTGCTATGACGGCTGAATCACACAAACGGTGCAAATATTCTAACCTTGACAGAGGTTGCTTATTTGTGCCATTCGGAGTAGAGACCATGGGCCCCTGGGGACCCGGTGCTTTCGAAATCTATAAAGATTTAGCGGGGAAGCTTGTAGAGGCTACACGTGACCAAAATGCTGGTTTTTACCTTGGCTAAAGGATTAGCCTTGCTATCCAGCGAGGTAATGCCGCTAGTATTTTGGGCACGTTACCGATAGTAGAATGTCACTTGAATGAGCTTTAGTCCTCTTGGTCTAAGGTTCATTCAAGTGATTTTTTATTTACATTTATTTATTATATTAGGATAAGTTTAGTTTGTATTATCTTTGTATATCTTAAAAAAATTTCTTATGTATTATAATTCAAAATATTAAAGATAATAATTAACAAAGGTTACCATGGCAACGGTTACCATGGCAAAGGCTACCAAGGTATGGGTACAATCATGGTATGGATGATATATAAAAAATATTTTGGCTAGCATTATCGTAAAATCTGTTCTTAGTACGCGTCTACGTTGCGAAAGGAGTACCTACTCGTACACAAAATCCGAAGTCAAACAGACGTATGGTTGCGGCGATCTTATGATGAGTCAGTGAGTAAATGGTATTTCGCCTGTATGTGTATAGATTGAAATGTTGATCCTATGTCAAATATAAAATGAAATTTAATATTATTAATTCAGAAGCCGAAATAGGTGTTGTAGAGCTATCTGTGTTTTACCTGAACCTAGCCAACCTATTATCTTAACTGACCACATCCTCATCTACTCCCTATCATCATTCCTATTCACATCCTATATCTTTCCCTGGGGTGGATTACACGCAAAGGTTACTTATGGTTTTGCTAGTGTCTATAGGCTACGACTGTCAAACTTTTTGTTATGATTTGAACCTGCATCTCCTGGATACCGTCCAGATGCTTTGCCAATTCAGCAATCGTGACAATTGCTCGGGACTGCTAATTTCGATAACTTATTCATTCTAGAGGTGACATCTGCGCCATCTGTCGGAAATATTTGCATACATTATACCGACCAGGTAAAGTTTTTAGCATTTGTGGTAAAAATCGTATATCCTATAAATTTCAAGTGAATCGGACGTATGGTTTCGGAAATCTCGCTATGTTGTTGTAATACGACTACACTTGCCAGGTGATTTTGATTAGAACTAACAGTTATTTTGTTATTGCACGCCTCATAAGCGAAGCGTTGAGGTGTGCACTATTCTCACTTCACGCAGAAAAACTGATTTTTCTAACATAAAATGTCTCTATTTATCATATATTGCACTTGTAACATAATATATACACACATATCAAGAAAAAACACTATTTTAAAACTCATTATATTTTTGATGCCATTTTTGTTATTTAAACTAGTTAAAAAACTGTTTGAAAAAGTTCTGTCTTGGACGTCCGTTTGTTGTAGGTAATGTATGTTAACACGATAACGACCAAAATAATTTACTAGTCGTCTGTTTTTTTCTTTTACGAATTAGTATGATTACGAATAGAGTCCTATCACTTTTCATGATGATGTGGTTTAACTGTTATTCAATCAATCAATCAATCAATCAGCCTATTACAGTCCACTGCTGGACACAGGCCTCTCCTAACACGCACCATTGCACACGGCCCTCCGCCTTCCGCATCCAGTCTGTTCCAGCGACCTTTTTGAAGTCGTCGGTCCACCCAGCTGGGGGATTGTTAATTATTGGAATTGTTATTAAATAAACAAAAAAATAGTGAATATTTACGCTCGACTCAACACTAAAACCAACGCTACGCTATACCTTATTTCGTGAGAACTACTTGAACTATTTCTGTAGACCAATATATAAGTACTTCTTAAAATTAGCGCTAGATGGCGTATAAGACATGAGAGCCACATTAGTATTTTTAGCGCTATCTATGTGATTTATTGAAAACTACTTAGTAAGACCAATACAGTTACTTATCAAATAATCAATTTTATTGTGAAAAATGAAGATTATGAGGGGTGCCCTTTTGGATTTACTCAATATTTTTTAAATCTTATCACGCTTCGAGGCAATGTTTGTAAGTTTGCATGAGGGATAATCTACAAAACTTAAATTTCTCTCCAAAATTATCCGATTTCTAAACTTCTTTTATCCCTATTTAGAAAGGGTTTTGTGGAGTGTCATAGGTTAATTATAAGGGGTTAAAGTATAAAATTACCGCTTCGTACTATTTTTTTTTTTCATTTAAACAATATTTGAAAAGATTTTTTGTAAGATATGAATATTTATTTAATCAAAGTACCTACCCTCGTTGTCCATACATTTCTGCCATCTGACAGAAAGGTAATTTAAAACTGTTAGATGAAACTCTCAGGATCCCCCACACATTTTGTACTGATCGGGGTAAAGCAAGTAATAAATTATTTGAAATGAAACAGAATTGTAACGGTTATGTCATTGGAACTGTTTGCAATCTCAGAGGCGACAAATTATGCCACATTTCGCAATTCAGAAAACATGGTCATATTGACTGATAGTAGAAGTGGCTGGCTCGATACACCTTTGGCAATAGAGGCCGATACCGAATACCGATAGCCTAGACACTACTTACAATAAATTATGAATTTTATGAAGAAGACCGACTCACAGCCATTAATGAGCGGATAAGAATCGTGAGCAGAGGGATCAAATCAAAATTATTACTTAATATGCGGGAGCGATACAATGTTGTCTGTGTGAGCCAGTCTCGTAAACAAGCTTTGGGAATTTACACGTTGGTTAGCTCTGTATCATGAACAACAACCCAAAACTAATTTTAAACACCTAGTTTTGTAATCTAAGTTAACAAATGTTTGTGAATAGCTAAAGTTACGATGGGGTTAAAATAATTATTTGAATGGATGAAAAACCATCATATTCATGGACATCGTAGTCATGGTAGAATCGCTGGAGGATCTTGGCACCATCCTCAATGATCTCAGCAGGGTTTCCCGACTGGTGTGTGTCTCAAAATGAACATGGACAAGACAAAGGTCATGTCTAATGTCCATGTCATTTCAGCACCGGTTCTAGTGGGGAGTGCGCTCCTCGAAGTTATCGACCACTATGTCTACCTGGGACAAACAGTCCAGTTAGGTAGGCACAACTTCGAGAAAGAGGTCAATCGACGAATCCAACTCGGCTGGGCAGTGTTCGGGAAGCTAAGGAAGATTTTCTCGTCCAATATTCCGCAGTGTACTGAAAACGAAGGTCTACGACCAGTGTGTGTTACCAGTGATGACATATGGAACAGAGACGTAGTCTCTGAATATTGGTCTCGTATCAAGGCTCAGTCGCTCAGCGGGCCATGGAGCGGGCTATGCTTGGTATTTCCCTACGTGATCGAATCCGTAATACGGAGATCCGTAGGAGAACGAGAGTGACAAACATAGCCCTCCGGGTTGGAATGATGACGGGCCAATGGGCAGGCCACATCGCTCGACGAACCGACAACCGTTGGGGAACAAAGGTTCTCGAGTGGCGACCACGTATCGGACAGCGCAGCGTAGGCTTACCAGATGGACCGACGATCTGGTCAAAGCCGCAGGGAGCCGTTGGATGCCGTCGGCGCAAGACCGCTCCTTGTTGCGTTATTTTGGGGAGGCCTATGTCCAGCAGTGGACGTTGAAAGGCTGATGGATGATGGATCGATGAAAAACCCTTAAAAACAATTTCAAGAATAAATAAATTATAGTTATAAAAACTAAAAAAACACGCTAATAGCTATGAACTATTTGTAACATTTCATGTCAAGCACCCCATGCTTTTTTACAATCATTATTTATCATATTATTTTTTACTTTTTAGTTGAACTAGCTATTAAAGCGTGTTCTTTTAATTTTTTAAAATTTGTGTTCTTATTTTTAGTCTGAAGTTCAACCGGTTCATTAAGGTAAGGCAAGCTTCAAAGCGCGCTGCTCTCTGCATATCAGTTAAATAATGAGGGCCCATTATTCAATTTTGTTTTACATTTTACCGATTTGCTACAAATGAGTGAATATTGCAATTTTTACCTTAGTGACTGGTTTTCCTAGTGGTTCAGTCTTTCAGGTCAAAGTTTTCACTACGAAAACGGTTAAGAAAATAACGCACGGTGCATTCGTTAGGCGTAACGTCAACAAACACAGTATGGACAGTACGAGTTGTTCCTGTTGCGTTAGTCTACCAATATTTCTCTGAACTTCTATGTATTCATCTTCACGTTAAAAGCTGAATATAAATACAACTGCAAACCAAACATCTAACGTCTGTTTTAAATATAAAATGTATGGTGTTCGTGTGTATTTAGTTCTACTCTGAGATCTGGCCCTATGTAGGTTTAATTTTAATTGTAGTGGTCAGTGCGTTAAAATGGCTACTTCATATTAAACCCGATAAAAATGCAAGGGCTTTTTGTGGTAGATCAGCGGGCACAGCTAATAAGCAATATTGCGCAAACAACATGTCTCCACTCAAGGAAGTCATATTAAAATAGCTAAAATTAATAAGTTGACGATGAAAATATAATATTTTCGTATCTGAACAGCATTGAGATCTGTCGTGCGAGCAGTTTCGTCGGTATAAAATTAGTTTCCCGCCTATTTTTCATTTGCTCTCCCACGCTGGTATGTTCTATTATTATGAAATATTCCTTTGATATCTTTTCATGAGAGATATTATCAGCGTTAAAAATGCACTTACTACGAGATACGAGTACATTTTCACGGTTGGACTATATGTGTTTGACATTTAATTAAAAATTGTTAATGTTTTTGATTTAAGTACCTCTATTTATAAGAGAGACAACGCACCCTTCATTAAAAAATAATGCCTATCACACATGACTTTATAAAATCGCAACTTGACACAAATTACAACCAGACTTGAACAACCATTTGTGCAATCATAATTTTGATAATACAATTTAATAACATATAATATTGATTACGTAACATACACATAAATGTTAATATTGAATGGCTGTACTTACACTAGTACTTGCATATTATGTTTAAGTTATTGTTATTATGTGTAATATTAGTCTTACTAGTCGACCTGTGAAGCTAGTGACCCGTGGAATGCCGCATCCATTAAAGGACCTCTTCTAGAGTAGATGTAGTTAGATGATTTTAAATCTCAAATTTAAGAGAAGCGGTACATTTTTTGACCTTGGGTCTTATTTTCGTAATTAGCCGGCACGATAAGCCTTAAGCTTAGATGCACAGTTTCGAACAAAAGAAACGTCTAAAACTGTCACCAGTTGTATCATAAGTAGTTATAATATAAATAATAATAATAATAATAAATAAATATTAACGGACATTTTCACACAACGTCCTCAGGTCCCAAACTAAGCTTAACGCTTGTGCTATGGGTAACAGATTAAGGATATAATACATATACCTACTACTTTTTTTTGTAAATACATTCATATAATAGATAGAAAACACCCAGACGCAGTACAAATATCTGTGTTCATCACACAAATAATTGTCCTGAGTGGAAATCGAACGCACGACCTCATGCACGGAAGTCGGTTACACTACCGACTACGCCACGAAGCCCGTCAAAATGCATTCTTTCCAAATTCAACCTTACACGTATGGTTTAAAGTTGTATTTACAAAACGTTATGCAAAAAGCAATAAAATTTTACGACCGAAATTTGCGGGCAGGACAAGAACGGAGTGGAGACGAATATTTTTTTATAATTTTCATGTATGAACATTTACTTAGTTTATTAAATTTATTTAATTTATAAATGTGTTCCAAACTCATATTTATAGTTTTATCTGATCGTATTAATATTCTTTTAGGTAGAATATTTATTTATAATAAATAATTTTTTCTATAATAAATAAATAAATATTCACCGGCATTTTTCACACAACGTCCTCTGGTCCCAAACTAAGCTTAACGCTTGTGCTATGGGTACCAGATTACGGATATAATACATAAACTACTTTTTTTTTGTAAATACATACATATAATAGATAGAATAGCTTTTATAAGACTAATTTTATGATTAAAAAGAGGAGGTTGTTGAAGGGAATGTGTATCAATACCAGAAAATATACTTAAATTTAATGTACATTTTAAAACTAAGGAACACAAATAGGCCTTGGTTTTGTTTTTTGACCACATATACGCTGTTCTCGTCTTATTATCTCCTCAGTTTTATTACATACAGTATATTCATCTTCACTAGCGTAACATAGACCAACAAAAACTTTTAAATCTATTAGTATGTGAAACCATAATTTATACATAATACAACATTCATTATTGAAGCATAAAAGCCATAAATTCAACAATTTAAATGATCATCTTATAAAATACTAGTGGTGCCCTTTGAATTCGCTCGCCGTTTATTTAAAAAAAAGAATACATATTTATAAATAATTTAGAGCAAGCTTTATCATCTGATTGGGTCCCTAGGAAAACTAAAATAAAAATCATCATATAAATGGCAATGTTATTGATATTTAAACTTTGTAAATAAAATAATGTCAACTAATTACTTAATATATATAAAAAAATACATTCAACAAGGTGACTCCATTCGTTTTTAGAACCGAGAACGTCGTATTATGCGATCAAAGTGAGCAAAATGCGTTGAAGTATGAGCATAGTTCGAGACTGCCTTTGTTTTAATACATACTCTATTTGACTGGTTCATACAGGACCATCGTCGATAATTTGAAACAAAATATATTGAAAAATTAAAAAATGCGACTCTTAAGCAACAAAATAAGTATGAAATAGAAATACTGTCTATTAATACTTACCGAAAATAAGAAACGCCATCCTTTTTTTGTACTTTTAATGCACTATTTCGGCATTTATTCATCGAACAATTAAGCATTTTGACAGGCTTCGTCTACTCGCGCGTCGAAAAATACTTAACGAAAGGAGTGCAGGAAAGCGTAATCTGCACTCCTTTATAGTGGACACTTTTCGTGCTTGATTGTGTATCTTCTCTTTTTTATATATCAATGTAGTGTACACTAAAATTGTAGGGATTTTGAAGTAATACAGATAATATTTAGCTAAGGCAATATTAGTTGTCCAATGATGGGTATGCGATAATGTACTTTTGGTAACGTCACAAAAAATTCATTGTGAAAATTTAATCAACTTCTTTCTTTCTATAGAATATAATAGTAACGGATATTTTGTAATTCAAAATAAACCTATTCTATTACTCAAATATAAAAGTGGACTTTGGCGCTGTATCTGGTTATGAAGATGCCAACATCATATGTTTTAGCCAAACAACATACTAGCATTTCGCCGCCTTGTCGTGGGCTTGTCTCCAGCCGTCTGAAGAGTTACTAGCATCGCATTTAAACATAAAATGCTGGCAACAATTTGGTCGTCGTAGTGATATTTTTCGAGTATGACTCACGTTTCCACATTCTGTTTAGAGACGTCACGATTTGTTAGACCATAAAGGTGGACTTTAAGACCAAGCCACACAATTTAATATACTCGTTAATGGCATAATTAAATCTTTAAAGGGTCTAGAAGCGCAGCCTATCTTCACAGATAAAAAAAATATGGCTGTCTGTAAAGTCGGTTTACGAACGATAATTTTATGTGATAACGTCATACGAGTATATGTTTTCCGAGAGTTTCACACATCGTTTTCACAATCGAATGGTACATATAAAAAGGTACGATCGCGCGTACTGCTATACAATAATTGAGATACGCGTGTTGCCCAGGACGCGTACGGGTGAAGAATGTGATGTCGGCCGGCCGCCTCCCTCTCACAGACGGTCTTCAGCCCGCGGTCTCAACGCGAACATCAAACAATACATCGGTCGCCATACATTTTTCGGAACGTGAGATTTTTTTTGTGCGTGCTGCCGGCGTTCATCGATTTATAAGACATTATCACGTCAAAAAAATAATATAATACCATTGAAATCTTTAGACCTTGGATATGTGACATTGTTTTGCTACCTAGCCAAAATGACGTGGAGAAGTTATGATGCACTAATGACATCTTGTCATCGTTTTCGTATCTTGTCACCAGGATTAAATAAGCATGCAGAATTTCAGAGGCCTAAGTCTATCCGCGTCCGGCCGTGTGGGGCCGACACCAAGAATAGCTCCACCCTGTCTCTTCCTATGGGAGTCGTAAAAGCCGACTAAGGGATTACCGGGGGACCGGGCAGCAGCGTTCCCCTGTGTACTAAAAACATCCACTGTGATAGCCAACTCGCCTGCCAAGCATGGCGATTATGGTAAAACCCCCATTTTGGGGAGGCCTATGTCCAGCAGTGGACGACGAAAGGCTGATGGATGGATGGATGGAAGTCTACAGGAACTGGTTAAATATGGTTTACTCTTGAATTTTGAAAGGACAACTTACATACGAACATTGCAAGTTAACTAAAAGCTTGTAAAATATCTAGAGTGAAAACAGAATCAAAACTGAACGATTGAGTGGTTTAGGAGAAGATAGCAAAGAAACAGACAGACACGAGCAACGTATTTTTTTTAAAGATACTAGTTCCTCTATCAACAACAAATTATTGTGAAAGTGGATAAAGAGATCTTTACTGTGAGCGGGATACGAACTTGCATCCCTACCAATCCGGAGAAGTGCTCTAGACCGCCAACACACCCAATCTCCACTTCTCTCACTATCTTTTTCCACTTTCACAATAATTTGTTGTTTATGGTAGCTGAGCATGTCAAATGCTAAAATACAGATCAAAATAGTTTCTCTATTGTTGATCGATGAGTCGAGATGACACGAGACGACTCTAGATATCCACGACAAGCAGCAGCTTTTGGCCCTATACTAGTAAGACGGCACAGCATAAAAACATTGCAGTTATTAATACCAAAAATCAATTTGGGCGACATTCCAAATCATTTATTTTATAACTGCGTGTAATAAAAACATGATGAACACATATTAGTTGTGTATATTTAGTAACTAATGAGTCACGGTTAAGTCTGAATACTCGCGACATGTTTTCGCCAGTGTTTTTAATCGCAATCGGCAAGACTTGGAAAGATTACCTATTCAAAACAACAACTTAGAGGGGAGAAAACCAGTTTGAACTAGTGATCGACTAAAGATGCCTTCTGGTCGACTCCATTTTGGACAAAATATATAGTTTAAGTTTCAGCCATTAGTCAGGCCGAGGCTGAAGTTTTGGGTTCGGTTTCGGCTGGAAATCTTATTTGGGTCGGACCAAATTTGAACTCTTTCAACATTTTCAGTATTTTTTTATAATTTATTGAAAACAATTTATGAATTTGCATTAATATGATTTTTTTTAACACTTTGTTTTCTTTTTTTTTTCTCTTGTCCTTACTAATATTATAAACGCGAAACTAAGTTTGTTTGTTATGCTTTCACACTGCTACTGTACAAAAACAACCAAATAAATCATTATATGTTGGAACGCAGAAAAGTACACTAATGAATACAGAAAAATTGATAGTTCCTGTGGCCAATAGCTATTTTTACATAGTCGTAGTAGTCGCGGCCAGAATCTTGTAAGTAAATATCCCATCAAAATAATATAATAATAAATGGGTTTTATTGTCTTTTTTGTGTTATTTTCTATATCTTCTTGTACGTTTAAAAACGTGAAGACCTTAAAAACCACATAAAGACCGGCTGTCATCAATTTTGATTGCTGATTCTTACATTACAGGCACTATAAGTAAGTGTTCCTAATAGAATCAATTAATTGAACTTACTTACTTACTTATCATCACGCCATTTTTCTTGCGGGGTAGGCAGAGAGAACAAAGTGCCAAGAGGCTCTATTCTTGCATACATCTCTCGCCTCCTCAATATTCATAACAGTCTTCATACACGCTCGCCGGTTTCGGAGACTCCTGACTCCACCTTCCTTCAATACATGACCAATTTGGTCAAGATAGGCGAGTCTCGGTCTCCCCCAATACCTACATCCTTCCACTTTCGCATTGTATATCTTCTTAACCAGTCGCTCGTCCGGCATTCTTTCCACATGCCCGAACCATCGGAGCATTCCATCTTTACAGCAATACTCTCTTTCATACCCACTCGCTCACTTACGTCGTCGTTACGAATGCGGTCAGTCAGCCTCACTCCACAGATTATCCGCAGAGATCGCATTTCGACCGCATTGATTTTACTCTCATGCTCCTTTTTGCATACCCAACTCTCGCTTCCATATAATAACGTTGGGCATTACGTTGTGTAGTGCGACACATTAATTGAAAAATTATAATAAAGTGATAAAAATGTACTAGCTTGTATGTAATAATATAGGTACAATGGCAAAAACGTCAATTTTTTGTTAGGAAGGAGATCCAACTCCCTTAAAAAGCTCTCTTTTATTACTTGGTATATATTATCTATGAATATAACATCTTATGGGGTCAATAAAGTGACCGTATAATGCGGTTAGACCCGCTCCAGAGGTCGCCAAAGGGAGGCCAATAGCAGATCCGCTAGGGATTTCATGTAATTAAATCACCTGTTTGACAGTAGGTAAACATAACCTCATTTTTTTTTCATTTAACATTGTTTCTAGATTACCAAAAAATAAAATATTCACACAGTGGTTTCTAGAAATGACAGTATTAATTTAATACACGAAACATCTTGTACATCGCCTAACGTGAGCATCCTTCTTTACCATCTTCTTCATGTTATTATATAAATGGATAGCTATATGAAGTTTCGTCTCTATATCTCCGTATTTAATAAAATATATATATATATATATATATATATCAGCATACATGACCTTAGGTATCAGAAACGACCTTAGGTATTAATTGAAGTACGTTGGCTAGGTAAGGGCCTATTCACGTAGCCTTGAGAGAGCTACATTACCAATCGAAGGGGAATACCGACGCAGTCAAATTGTTCCACTCCTTCAGTGTGCATAATGGGCGATAAAGCAAAACGTTTTGTTTAGACGGGTGGGACGGTATAACGAAATCGAAACTCTGTGACGAGGCTCTGCCATGGAAAACAAATGTCGTGTTTCGTCGCTGAAATTACATATTGACTTGGTTTTTACGTTCTTTTTTCAAATTTCTCCATAATATTTTTGTTAACCTTATTTAATACTGGCAACCAGACCGTTTTTCTGTCGCGGAGGCCAGTGTCAACAGAAACTAGAGAATTACGCAGAAAATCTTATTGTGCACGACTGTGTGCGCAAACATTAGGTAGTGCACTTTCTGTTTCCTCAATCTCATAGTCCGATGGGACAGAATTCCGCCACGACCGGAAAGGGATCAAGTGTAGGTTCAACGACTTTGTTTGACTGTGCTTTCCGAGTCATGAGCGTGAAACACCGCCATCTCCCTAACTCTGAGCAGCTTTTGAGAAGTTTTTAGCGGTTAAACTCAATAACTTTTTGTGGTCCAACCCGGGAATTTAATCGCAGACCTCATACATTCTTCTTCTGGCTTCTATAGACCCTTCGCCACTATCATACGAAACACAACGGTAGGAGTAGGTACCTACCGTTGTTTCAAGCTGATCTTTTGTGAGAGGGTGATACTTCCCCGATCGAGCCGACCCATTCATGCTGGGATAAGCAAGGTTCTGCCACTAGGAAACTGCGTCCGAGATTAACTTATTGCACGCCTCATAAGCGAAGCGTTGAGGTGGGTACTATTCTCGCTTCACAAAGAACAACTGATTTTTCAAACTTAAAGTGTTTCTATTTATCATATATTGCATTTGTAAAATAATATATACACACACATATCAAGAAAAAACACTATTTTTAACACTCATGATATTTTTAATGCCATTTTTGTTATTTAATAGTTAAAAAACTGTTTAAAAAAGTTCTGTCTTGGACGTCCGTGTGTTGTAGGTAATGTATGTTAACAAGATAACGACCGAAATACTTTAATAATCGAGTCTTTTTTTTTTCTTTTACGATTCAGTATAATTACGAATCACGAAGTATCACTTTTCACGGCCTAATTCGATGTGGTTTAATTGTTATTAAATAAACAAAAAAAATAGTGGATGTTTACGCTCGACTCGACATCGACACTAAAACCAGCGCTATACCTTATTTCGAGAGAACTACTTCAATAGACCAATATAGTAATACTTCTTAAAATTAGCGCTAGGTGACGTATAAGACATGAGAACCACATTAGTAGGTATTTTTTCGAAATTAGCGCTATTTATGTGATTTATTGAAAACTACTTAGTAAGACCAGTACATTATTAGTTACTTATCAAATAATCAATTTTATTGTGAAAAATTAAGATTATGAGGCGTGCGACATTCTTTGTAGCATAACCGGGGAGGTTAACTAGCGCTTGTGGACCTAGTATTACCAGGGCTACGGCCAAGGAGCTGCTCCACTACAACATTAATAATGAGCCCCCAGTTACTCTATCAACAAGCATCGAATAATTCTTTTTTTAAGTTTTGATAAAGCGGGGAAAATATACCTAACAGACCACCCCGTCGTAAGGGATAACAAACAGAGGGATTAGTGCAGGGCTCTCACCCACTAAATAATCCCGCCATATGCCGTATCTACGCCTGTATTGGCGAACCACGGGAGCTGTGTGACTTTAATTCAGTGGTCAATATTGAACCAGCTCGCTGAACTAAAATTTGAGTATGTCATGACAGTTGATTCGTACTAACAGTGCAACTGTAGTAAAGCACGCTTATCATCAGATAGATCAATGGGTGTAATGCCGTTAGCAGCTCAGTGATAGTAAATATACCATTAATTATTTAGACATCAAGCTAACAGCTTAATCGGCCATTTTCAAGCTGTCATCAAGCTTAAACAAACTATATCCAATCAAGGTAATTGTTATTTCGGAACATCCAATGATGGCCAATTAATTGGATTATATTTTGAGTGTTAAGTCCAAGGTTGACATTTAACACGTGACTTGACCTTGTTCTAATAATGACAGCAAACGTCGTCAGCGTCGTATATCATAACATTCGCTAATTGGATAATTGTTTGTGCCAATAAAATTAGAGCCTAAACTAGAGTGATGTTAGTCAATGAAAGCTAACACGAGTATGGTACCTATAGTTAAAAAGATTTGCTCGTAAATATATTTTCCGGCCTTTCGGAGACACTATGAGTTATCATTATAATTATAATAAAAATCCAATGTGTGATCGACTTGAGTACATTATGAATTTATTGCAAACTAAATTTGCCGATATTATAATTTTACGAAATTCAACTGTTAACCGATTAGTGTTCAATTTTCAGAAATAACTATTGCACGCCTCATAAGCGAAGCGTTGAGGTGGGTTCTACTCCCGGGGGGTGCTAATTTGTCCGGTTTAACTCTTAGTGGTGCACACCGGGCAACGTCGGCAGTCGCCGGCGGCTAAAATTCCGGACAGGACGGGTCTCCGCGTGTCCCTCTGACTCAGCAGAGGGCAAAAACAAAAAACTTCGACGGAGTCGGGTGCGACACCTGACAACTCAGCCGATAGGGGTCCGGCAAAAACTACTGCACCTACCAATGCATCCGCGCGTAAATCGCGCGGCGGCAGAAAGGCCCGCAAGGGCAAGAAGATGGGAGAGTCCCAATCTTCAAGGGATGGCTCGGCGACGGGCAGCTCGGTTTGTTCTTCAGCTGCCGAGATGTCCGCCGCCGAGGAGAGCGGCCATATCCAGGCTGCTCGAGTACAGTCACCGCGGCCGGCAGAGGTTGCGGTGCTATTGGAGCCGCTCCCGTCGCGGTTTTGGCGCAAGCGCACCGTGTCTCAGGGTGGCGCTGCGTCGGAGTCAGACGGCAGCTCGGCGGAGATGCCTACCCCTAAAATACCGATAGCGGCTAGGGGTCGAGGAGTCAGCCGGCCTGGGACACCGATCCCACGCAACATCTCGGCCAACAAGGCCGAGACAATAAATTTAAAGAGGATGGAGGCGGAGCAAACAGCGGAGGAACGCTTGGCGGACCTCTCTAATAAGCTCCGCCTCCCGATGTGGGCGGCCCCAGATTGCCGAGAGAGCTTCGGACAGTGTGGTCATCATAACCACGGTGGCCACGGGCTCTCGAAATTTAAAAGGCACCTTTATTAGGTGCCTAAAGAACGCCGCCGCGGAGCTGTCCGACGTGGTGGAGCGGCTTGTGGCGCGCAATGAGCGTCTGGAGGTGGAGGTCGCCGAACTCGGGGTGCGAAATCAGCGCCTAGAGGCCAATGTGGAAGAAATGCGCCTTGGGATGGCCAATATGAGAGCCGAGTAAGGGCTCCCTGAAGCTGTCCCGAGGGCTTCGGCTGCTGCTTCGGGTGCTTCTGCACCGCCTGCCGGACTGTCTGAGGAGCTGATCCGTCAGGTGACTGACCGTGTCGCAGCGGTCTTCAATCCACGGATCAGCGCCCTTGACGCACGGCTTCCACCAGAGCCGCGTGTTCGTCCGCCGCTCGCCGCAGACAAGAGGAGAGCCGCAGCACCCTCAGCGCCAGCGCCGCTTCCATGTCAGGGTGGGCGCGTGGCCTCATACTCTGCGGCAGCGGCGGCGCCACCACTGGAACGCACCCCGAAACCGAAAAAGGGCGCCAAGGCTGGGCAGCAAACTAACGCCAAGCCTAAGAAGTCTCAGGGTCGGGAAGAATTCCCGGCCCTGCCCGGTACTGCCAGGCCCTCGCAGGCTCAAGCAGCTGCATCCCGGGACCCTCCTTCTGCCCCCCGCACCGCTGTGCCCTCTGACGATGTCTGGCAGACTGTGGGCGGCGGGCGAAAGTCCCGGGGTAAGAAGCGCAAGGGCGCCGCAGCCCGAGATGTGGGGCCAATCAGCCCCGGCTGCCCAACCCGGCGCGGCTGGACCACCGCAGCGTATGGAGGAGGATGTCGTGGTCTAGTTTATGGACCACGACTCTATCCTCCTCCAAGGGAATCTCGGCCGCTCCGCCAGGGCGCAGGACCTCTTCCTGCAATCCATGAGCCGATCCGGAGCGGTCGATCGGTGTTGCCGTAGCCGCGGAGCCCTACATAGTCCCCGATCGCCCCAATTGGGCGGGTAGCGGGGATGACTCCGTGGCGGTCGTCGGGTCAGCGGCGCTGCATTCCCCGCCCTTGTCAGTCAAAGACAAGGGCACGGGATATGTGGCGGCCGAATGGGGAGGAGTCACGTTGTACGGCGTGTACTTCTCCCCCAATCGTGGTCTTCCTGCACAACCTGGAGACCTCGATACGGCGTATGGCACCAAGCCCTGTGCTTGTGCTGGGGGACTTTAACGCCAAATCAACGGCGTGGGGGTCCCCAGGACGGACGCCCGAGGTGCGGCGGTCCAAGAGTGGGCGGAAGCGGCGGACTTCGTGTTGCTAAGCCGAGGGTCCGCCCTAACGTGAGTGCAGCGCGGGGGCGGGTCGATAGTGGACCTTTCGTTCGCAAGCCCCGGTGTCGCCGCACGTGTAAGGAGCTGGCGAGTCCTGGAGGAGGTCGAGACCCTATCTGACCCAGATAGAGGTCTCCCGGACCCTTCAGGGCGCCAGTAGGGGTCACGTGGCGGACAGAACTCCCGCTTTTCCGCGATGGGCTGTGGGTAGGCTCGACCGGGAGCTGCTGGTGGAGGCGGCCATCTTTCAATCTTGGCTGCCTCCCCCCCTGACGGAAGACGTGGGCGCCGAGGCTGGCCGCATACGCGGCATGCTTACGCAGATCTGCGATGCGGCCATGCCCCGCGTGCGGCGCGCGCCCCGACGGAAGGGGGTCTACTGGTGGTCCTCGGAGCTGGCGGACCTCCGTGCGGCCTGTATTCGTGCCCGGAGGTCCTACAACCGCAGCCACCGTCGCCGAATCCGCGACGAAGAGCGGGAGGGCCGGCTGTATGCGGCGTACAGCAGTGCGCGCGCCACGTTAAAGCTGGCCATCTGTCGCGCCAAAGACGCGAAAAGGCAGGAGATGCTGGAGGGTCTCGAGCGTGACCCCTGGGGACGCCCGTACCGCGCGGCGCTTAACAAGCTCCGCACCCAGGCCCCCCCCCCTTACGGAGACCCTCCAGCCGGGCTTCCTCTCTGAGGTGGTTGAGGGACTATTCCCCTCACGGGCGGTGCACACGCCCTCGGTCATGGCTCCGCCAGATGACGACCGGGAGGCCGACGACGGGGAAATACCGCCCGTGACGACGACGGAAATGGGGGCGGCGGCGGCGCGTATGCGGAGAAGCGCCGCCCCTGGGCCGGACGGGGTTCCCGCCCGAGTGCTGGCCCTGGTCCACGAACACCTAGAGCCCCGCCTCAGGGGACCGTTCGACGCTTACCTGGTGTCCAGACGGTTCCCTGACTGCTGGAAGGAGGGGAAGCTCGTGCTCCTGCCGAAGCCGGGACGGTCTCCGAATACAGTCGCGGCCTTCATGCCCATCGTGTTGCTGGACGAGGCGGGCAAACTGCTCGAGCGGGTAGTCGCTGCCCGCATCGTCCGGCACCTAGGTGCGGTCGGCCTCGACCTGTCCGATGCCCAGTTCGGATTTCGGGCGGGTCGGTCTACGATCGACGCCATCCTGCGCTTGAAGGCCGCGGCTGCGGAGGCCGTCACCTCGAGGGAAGTGCTGTTGGCGGTGTCGCTCGACATCGCCAACGCCTTCAATAGTCTGCCATTCGGCTGCATCAAGGAGGCACTCCGGTACCATGGAGTGCCCCTCTACCTGAGGCGGCTGGTGGCGGACTACCTCGACGGCCGCAACGTCCTCTTCATGGACCGGGAAGGGGACGTTGTAAGGAGGGCTATGTCGTGCGGCGTCCCGCAGGGTTCGGTTCTAGGGCCGCTCCTGTGGGACATCGGCTACGACTGGGTCCTCCGTGGCCGGCTCCCCCCGGGCTGGGCGTAATTTGCTACGCAGACGATATGCTCGTCACAGCCCGGGGCGGAACCCTCGAGGAGGCGGCAACGCTGGCCACCTCAGGAGCCGCGGAGGTGGTAGGCGGATCGAGGCACTGGGGCTTAGGGTGGCCCTTGAAAAGTCGGAGGCCCTACTCTTGCATGAGCCCCGACGTGGCCCACCCGCCGGTGCCTCGATAACGGTCAACGGTGTGGGCTTTCCAATCCAGGCCCACATCAAATACATGGGCCTGGTATTGGATGGATGGTGGCACTTTGACGAGCACTTCCACAGTCTTGCGCCAAAGCTCGTCGGCACGGCGTCCGCCCTCGGGCGACTGATGCCGAATTTGGGCGGACCGAGTATCGCGTGTCGACGACTCTACGCGGGGTAGTACGGTCAATGGCACTGTACAGTGGCCCTCTGGCCGCTCGCAATAGGGCCCTTCTGTGGCGTCCACAGAGGGTCGTAGCGGTCAGGGCAATACGCGGGTACCCGCGTATCGGCGTGTACCGGCTGCATCGCACGGTCTCGTGCGATGCAGCCTGCGCGTTGGCCGGAACCCCCCCGTGGGATCTGGAGGCGGAAGTGCTCGCCGACGTTTATCGGCGGGCGTCGACGGCGCGGGCGGGGGACAGCCGCCCCTCGCCAAGCGCAATCTCAGCGTGGCGGGAAGATGCCCGCCTCGCCACCGTCCTAAAGTGGAGGTCTCGGCTGAAGACGCCCCGGGCTGGTCTCTGGACCGTGGGGGCGCTCCAGCCGATATTGGAAGAATGGGCAGGGCGGCAGCACGGGGTCCTCACCTTCCGGTTGGTGCAGATTTTGTCGGGGCACGTTTGCTTCGGCAAATACCTGCACACGATCGCTAGGAGGGAGACGACCCCAGGCTGTCACCACTGCGACTGCGGCAAGGACTCGGCGCAGCACACGCTCGAGTCGTGCCCGGCCTGGGATGTGCAGCGCCGGGAACTCGCTGCAGTCATAGGCGTGGACCTGTCGCTGCCGGCCGTTGCGCGAGCGATGGTTGGCAGTGACAGGGCCTGGACCGCGGTCGCCGCCTTCTGCGAGGCTGTCATCTCGCGGAAGGAGGCGGCGGAGAGGGCCCGGGAAGAATCCTCCTTCGCGGACCCGATTCGCCGCCGGCGCGCGGTGCGGCGAGCGCGCGCTTACCTGCGCCTGATGCCGCCCTAGCCGAGGCTGCGGACGGTGGGGTCGGGGATTACCCTGCCGTCCGCGGAAGCCTACCGCGAAGGTGTGACGCCCAAGTGCGCGGGGCGTCGCACAAGAGAGGGTGCCCGAAGGGGCTGCCGCCTGCGGATCGCGGAGAAACGACGCGGTTCCCGTGATCCGCCGTAGCGAGGGCGGGTGAGGGCGCACGGTGGGTTTTTAGTGGGTGAGAGCCCCACACTACCCCGTTGTCTCCCCGGGCAGCGGGGTGTGCGGTAGGACATTTTTTATTAAAATGTCTCTATTTATCATATATTTCACTTGTAAAATAATATCTACACACACATAAAGAACAAACACTATTTTTAACACTCATGATATTTTTGATGCCATTTTTGTTATTTAAACTAGTTAAAAAACTGTTTGAAAAAATTTGGCTTGAATAGAGCCCTATTACTTTTCACGTTCTGATTCGATGTGGTTTAATTGTTATTAAATAAACAAAAAATACTGAATATTTACGGCATTTACGCTCGACGCGACACTAAAACCAGCGCCTTTCATGAGAACTAACTACCTTTTTACGTAGGCATAGCCAGCGGTGGTTTTACTATCGTCAACAGAACGCCGTTCGCCCGGCCGGTACATTGTTTTTTGTTAAAAGAAAGTTCTTACCTTTGCTTGACGAACTGATGATATTTGTCAAGTATAATAACTATTTTATCCATAACCAATAATTAAAAACACTAAACACACGTAAATAATAACACACCAACGTTATAAACACGAAAAAATCATATTTTACATTCCACATTTTTTTTGCGTGGCTTTGGCGTCACGTTGTTTTCACTTAGAACAAAGTATAAAATTATAAAGCAACCAAGTTAGGAAGATAAATGGTTTAGAGATTTCTTGTTGAACTTATTGATTTTTAAATAAGTCGTATAATACTGTTGCAATTTTCCAAACCAAAGTTGCAATTTTCTATTGATAGATGTCGCTGTTTTAAAGTAAAAGAGATGTTGACAAATGCAGCCCTAGATATCGCAAGTGGCAATTTCAGATGTATTCAGTTGCTTTTGTATATATAGAACCACAATATTGCATATTTTGTAAGGAAACTAGCGATGTCTTTTTGTTTTCTTAAATTGTTTTTGTTTACAGTTTAATAAATAATTCAATTTTACATGTTTATATATATTATATGCACTGCCAGATGGCGCCTTGCAAAATGACAGAGTTAGACCAATATAGAAGTACTTCTTATTAGCGCTAGATGGCGTATAAGACATGAAACCCACATTAGTACTTTTTGAAATTAGCGCTATCTATGTGATTTATTGAAAACTACTTAGTAAAACCAATACATTATTAGTTACTTATCAAATAATCAATTTTATTGTGAAAAATGAAGATTATGAGGCGTGCAGTTTTGGATTTTCCAAATTTTTTAATTATATGATAGACTGGATACATTAGCGTTAGGGGTGTAGCGAATACCGAGATAATATCTGAACTGTCACATGTCTAGTAAAGAAGAAGGCAGAGGATATTATAGCGGACAAAACGGAAAGCAAACTGAGAGGATCGCGCGGTTTATTTTGATTCTAGCGCATTACCCGCGGCTTCGTGTTATAGTCGTGTCGTTATTGAGATCTAGTTGGGTTGTGGTATGATAGGATTAGCGTAAAATCCTTTTTTAGTGGATCCTTTCAACTGAACCTTTTCAGTGATGCCTTCATCACGTACCAAAATTTTTAGTTTGTAGCCCCAACTGTTTAGGCTCCGTCAGTCAGCACAAGCAATTATATATGTAGGTATAGATAGATAGCAACGATAGCCAAGTGACAAAGCCGAAGACTGCCAAGAGAAAAGACTATGACTGGATTATAATTTGAACTGCAGTCTAAAATCTTAACTTAACACTTAGAATATTTCACCCGAATAAAGAGTTCCTGTGTGATATTGGCCTAATGTTGAGGTCGACGCAGGCGAAGTAGTGGGCAGGAGCTAGTTCTTACATAAATATGACTTGCATGAATTATCTTGTAGCGTAACACCCAACGGCACGCACGCAAATGGCATAATGGTTTTCCATCAATGAGCGACTACTAAAAAATGAATCCACCCTCAAACACTACAGACGGAATATTGGCGCGGCTAAACACACACTGTATTAAAGCAATAAAATTGGTTTACTGTTCGAGTAAGCTCTGTTTGTTTAACATTTTATGAAAGCTTGACGCTTACATAACATTCGCTTTAAACACATAAATATGCATGAAATTTCTCACGTAAGGTATCGACCCGAAGCGCAGAGTGTGCCATCGCCACTAGTCTCCTGCCATTGTTGGTTATGTTGGTTTTTAAACGAATCAGGTCAAAATTACGCATATCCCACTTTAAACTTAATTGGAAAAAAGCCCTATAAGTCTCCGCAGTGATAGCTTAGGGGTAAAATCAAGGTTTGCAAAGTGGTATCGAGTTCGATCCACAATTGAGGTTGTGACTCTACAAGGCCTGTCTGTATACCAGTTTTAAGTCCAATCAAGAGCTATGAAATAAAAAAAATTGCATCAAAATCCGTTCGGTTGTTTTTGCATGATGAGCGAATGAACAAACAGATAAACCGACAAACAGACAAAAAATAAAATAATAAATGTTTTGTATTCAGACACGCCTAAATGTATAGCCTAATACAGTATTTTTTTCTCAAATATCTTACATGTACAGACACAGCTCTGTTGCAGCTTTATAATAATAATAATAATAATAAAAAAAGGATCTGGCAACACTATCGGATAATTGTGTTTGTAAAGAAATTTTTGAAGAATAATAATTTAGCCTATATATATGTTTATTTTTAAGTTGTGAATGATTAAAATTGCTAAAAAATACTAAATTCATTTATTATACAATAAATAAGCCTCATCAAACATATTTTTGGTCAAGAACATATAAATTTACCATAAAATGACATTTGACATACATGTCAAAATGAAAATATTTTACGAAATTATAAGAATGCAGCAACCGAAATCATGATAACAAGATCCAAGACAAAAGCAGCACGCGTACCATCCCCGGACTCGTCACATAGCTCCGTGCCGCAGTCACCGGTGACCGCATCAGCGGAGCAGGTCATATCGCACGCGTCGAGCTCAACTTCTAGTGACGAGTATTTCTCCCCACCGACATCGCCACCACCAGTACGCCGGCGTGAGAGAGGCCGGCCACCGAAAGTTTGGGACCCCGAGGCCCACTGGCCTCAAACAGGGTCCCCACTGCCAGTGGTTATGTGCAGCGCATGAAATGGACAAAACCTATAAATGAAAATGTCATGCGCGCGTATTTTAGTTACCCCCATTCCTGCGCAAACAGAAATTATAACAACTGTCCAAGACCCCGTTTTGCAAGGGCCGTCCGCGGACAGGGGTGATGAGACTATTTCTGTAGACACAGTACAGTGAGGAGGTAAGAAATGCTTTGGAACGTGCGATTCATGATTTTCGATTCATACCTTTAGAGTTTAGGCCACATCTGCCTCGACTGCCCATGCATAGAAAGAATACGTTATTGATTAGTACCCTTGACTCGCTTTTATCTAAATACTTAGACAATAGTGACAATCTTGCTGATATGCACTCCATTTTGTATTGCGCAGCCGTTGCGGCTTGCCGGAAATCTGGATTAAAGTTAAAAAATAAGGAATTCTCTACGCAGCCGTTAAATGTAAAACTGGCATGGCAGTACAGGATTGAGTGTCATATCGCCGAGACAAGGGTACATGCGCGCCCACGGGTGATGCGCTTCATGAAACGGGCATTCTTGGGAACTGGAATAGGACCTCAAGACTATATGGCCAGTCACGGAGCGCATTGACCTACTGAAGCAAAGTCTATGCATGGGCCAATCGAATTCGTAGATACAAAATACTAATGGATCGATATACAGTGAATCGCATGTTTCAAAGAAATGAGAAGTCAGTCTATAGAAGCTGGGACCGTTCTCGGGAAGTTGTGTGTGATGTGCAGCTACCGGATGCTGAAGCTACATATACATTATGGCGCAGCATCTGGTCGGTGCCCATCATACACTCTGAGGGTAATTGGATCGGGGATGTTAAACGAGCATGTGAAAATATTACCCCAATGGATAATATTTTAATAGACCATAAAGACGTAGCATGTGCAGTCCGTTCTTTATCAAATTGGAAATCTCCAGGGCCGAACGTACTGCACAATTTTTGGCTTAAATGGCTACGCAGTTCACATGCTCGTTTGGCTTTTCAGTTCCAATTGGCCCTAGGTTCGGGGACGTTGCCAGATTTTATGACGACTGGCATTATTCATTTGCTCCATAAGTCAGGAAATACCACGGAAGCAAGTAATTAAAGACCGATTACGTGTTTACCGTCGGTCTATAAACTACTTACATCTATTCTGAGATCCAAAATTATTAAACAAATTCGATCTTATCTATGTCTCAGAATGGATGTAGGAGCGCAAGCCGTGGTACAAAGGAGCTCCTTCTTATTGATACGGCCATCAGCCAACATGCTCGCCGTAACAAGAAAGATTTGATGACATGTTGGATAGACTATAAAAGAGCTTTTGATTCTGTGCCACGTACGTGGCTCTTGAGGGTGCTGAAGTTTTACAAAGTGAATGCTACTTTATGCACCTTCTTGCAGTCATGTATGGGGGCACTGGAGAACAGCTCTTAGCTATCCAATATGTCGGCAGACACCGGGTAGTTGCGGTGAGCTTATAAGGATTGAGCGAGGTATATTTCAGGGCAACAATCTGAGTCCTTTATGGTTTTGTCTAGCCTTGAACCCTCTTAGTACATTGTTAGAGGGTTCAGGGCATGGCTACAGGTTACGAAGAGGTGTTCAGGAAATATCCCACCTGTACTACATGGAGTGAAGGTAACTGAATCCTTTAGTAATTCTATCGGTATGCAGTTTGGTGCAGACAAATGCGGTTATGCATGTAAAACCGGGAAGGATAGTGGAATCCGAGGGAATTCAGCTCACGGATTCTACTAGTTTACCACTTCTCGTAACTGAAACTTATAAATATCTGGGTATGTCGCAAGCATACATGAGGTGGATATGAAACAATTGCTGCGGGAACGTTTCTTTGGCCGCCTGAAAAAAGTGCTAAGTAGTCTTTTGTCAAGTGGAAACAAAGTGCGAGCCTGTTAGGTTGGGTGATGCCACTTCTTATGTACTCTTTCGGCATACTCAGGTGGGCTCAGACTGAACTCAATGCCTTGGATAGGAGGGTCCGCAGTCTCATGGCCACATATCGTATGCATCACCTTCGTTCTTCAGTAATAAGGTTGTACATCCCGCGAAAGTGTGGAGGTCGAGGATTCCTGAATGCCAAGACCTTACACAATCGCGAGGTGTGCAACCTTAGGGAATATTTTCTCCGACCGACATCGACATGTGGGATATTGACTCAACAATTATTGTTCCGATAGTCATATCGGTTAATGGACTGATTGCCAAGAGTCTCGCCCCAAAACCCATTGAGACTCTCGTTGGACGGCTGGCTTAAGGGCTTTTTTTGTTACTTAATCTGGAGCCCTATTCCTTACTCTGGAGCCCTAACCACCGGCAGCTTGGTCCCAGTACCCGATGTCGGTGGTCTATCTATTTTATACATTTTTAAATTTGTTAAGTTTACTTGTTTGTGTTTTTGTTTGTATTTTTATAAGTATGTTAGTATGTTTGTGTGTGTTTTTTTTTCGTAATATATTTAAAAATGTATATAATGTGATATAAAATAAATAAAGAGAATAATAATAATAATAACAACTACCGGATACATATCCTTAGGGACGGTACTGCCGACATTTGCCGTGCCTGCCACCGTCCAGGTGAGTCCCTTAGGCATATTGTCTCGGGTTGTTCTCGTCTTGCTAACGGCGAGTACTTGCATAGACATAACAAAGTAGCCAGGATTATCCACCAACAGCTTGCTCTGAAATACAGGCTTATGGACGTCGAGGTACCTTACTACAAGGTAAACAGCTGAGCCAGTTCTCCAAAACGGTCGTATCACGATGTACTGGGATAGATCAATCATCACAGATAAGACTGTTGTGGCCATCAAACCTGATATTGATCGATCTGAGCGCCGAGCAATGATTGTTCATATCACTATTCCATATGACGAGAATCTCGTGAAGGCCGGAAAAGATAAACAGATGAAGTATCTGGATTTGGCACACGAGATTGTTGACATGTGGAGTGTGGATTCGGCTATCATTGTACCGATAGTTGTTACAGTTAACGTACTGATAGCCAAGAGCCTCGATCAACATCTCAAGAGGCTCGCGTTGGATGGCTGGGTTAAGGGTCTGATACAGAAGGCAGTACTTCTGAACACGGCACGCATCGTGAGGAAGTTCCTGTCTCTGGAACCCTAACCACTGGCAGTTTGGTCCTTGTACTCGCTGCCGGTGGGTCTACACACTTTTTATATTTTTAAATATTTTGTTATTTTTTATAAATATTTATATTTAAAAACGTATTAAGTGGAAAAATAATTGTGAATAAAGGAATAATTATATTGTGATGACGAATAATTACTGGAAATATAGCCTGAAAGATGGTACGGTTGACATCTGTCGTGCATGCCACCGACCCGAAGAATCACTCAGGCATATTGTTTCTGGTTGTACTTGTCTTGCCAACGGCGATTACTTGCACAGGCATAACCAAGTAGCCAGGATTGTCCATCAGCAACTTGCTCTTAGATACAATCTGGTGGAAGCAGAAGCGCCGTACTATATATATGTGCCCGACCCAGTTCTCAAAAATGGCCGTGCCACGTTGTACTGGGATCGGTCTATCATTACTGACAGGACTGTTATTGCTAATATGCCTAATATAGTGGTGGTGGACCGATCAGAGCGCCGTGCACGAATTGTCGATGTCACTGTTCCGCATGACGAGAATCTCATGAAAGCTAAAAAAGAAAAACAAATGAAATATTTGGACATAGCTCACGAGATTACCGACATGTGGGATGTTGACTCGACAATTAATGTTCCGATAGTCATATCGGTTAATGTTCTGATCGCCAAGAGTCTCGACCAACACCTAAAGAGACTCTCGTTGGACAGCTGGATTAAACGTTTAATATTTGGCAGTACTCCTCGACACAGCACGTATTGTGAGGAGGTTCCTTTCTCTGGAGTCCTAACAACCGGCAGCTTGGTCCCTGCACCCGATGTCGGTGGTTCACTATTTTATATATTTTTAAATTAATTATATTTTGTTGTGAGTGTTTTTGTAATAGAATGTGTGTTTGTTTTCTTTTATAATGTGTTTAAAAATACGTATATAAAATATGATGTTAGAAAAATAATAGTATATTCACGGACATTTCACACAACAACATAAATTATAATAGTTAAGATGTGTATTCGTTGACTAATTATCACTGCTCGGTGATGGAAAGCAGAGAGAAGCCGGCAAGGGTTTTTATTATAGTGGAAAATGAGCTACTAGCTAGAAGTAACTGCCGCTCACGCATACTCAATAATACAAAGAATAATTAATAACTGCAGCTTACCAGTAATGCAATGGGTGCTCATTCCTTACTTCGCCTAGTATAAAACAGAAAAAAAACCTTCAGCCAAGCAAGCTCAAGATACTTTCTTGACAGCACAGTAACTCACACTGACCCAACGTGGTAGATATCTCCTAAATCCCGCTCACACAGAGAGGGAACTTTAGCATCCATAGGTTAAAAACTTAGTGCTCATTAAAGCTGCTTATATCCACCCCTCTCTCTCCAGTCGTGTCAAATTGCCTTTCTATACCACTACGAGCAAAAGCGTATTACATTGCTGTCAGACTACATACCAGAGCACTATAATATATCTCGCCTAGCTAGCTCTTCTTGGCAGCCATGACCGCCACACCGTCTGAAGGGCATTACATAACACATTCTTTTAACTGATCTAAAGTGTGCCTATCAACGATCCACATTCTCTCTGTAATCAAAGCTGTTAAACTTAATAGTTGCTACGTAAATGGAAAACGCTTTTCAATTTATCTTTCTCTCTATACCCACAACTATTTTACTCATTATCGAAGTGGTCTAGAAATTTAAAATTTGAAACAATGAGGGACCACAGGCACGCGTGCCATAGTCAAAGTGAATAGATTATTAGGCTTCTTCGTTTCCACATACCGAGAGCTTTGGAGCCACGAGACAAAACAATTGACCAGAAATTAAATTATAAAACTTAAGTTATAGGGCCTCTGTTTATTTTATAATTCACCTGCTCGGAAAGTAACTCCGTTCTTATTTGAAAATGATGCAAATACAACGTTATTATTATTACTGTCACACGCGAGAAGAAAAGGTGTACGAAAATTTATTTACCGCGCCGAGCAGAAGAAATTATATATGAAAATCCATAACTTACGTGCTAACTTTTTAACTTCAATACAACTTTAATAAGCCGTCTAAATAACTACTGCGAATTCAAATATATCAACTTAGTTGATGTATCTAAATTCGCAGAATGATAACAGGTGCGTTTGTTTTGTAAGGATTTCATGCCGTAATTATTCAACCGATCATCATAAAATTGGTGCTGTAAATATAGTTCGCAACCCAGAAAAGGACGTAGGCTACTATTTAGCCCGGAAAAAATTATACTACTTCTGGAACAGCAATTTTTGCATAGATATTATTAATGTGCGGTAGAGTGACGTATTTATATCAATTACTAGCATTTGCCCGCAAACTATCCCGTAGCAATTCATGGGACAACTTTGGTAAAAGATCTTGTGAACCTCACTAAAGCAACGTAAATAACAAAAGTATATGATTAAGTTCGGGGATAGGTGAGAAAAATACTTTATTTAAATTAGTTATAACTGGCATGGGAATACCAAGTGAACATAGCAAAACAGAGATACTCGTATTAGTTTATTATTGAATGCATATCACTTTTTCACACATGATATTATTTACACCGTGGTCATATGGTTTAAGTATTGATCACACAAGCCGGCGACCGAGGTTTTACATCTACTACCGAGGAATACTTTTTGTGACAAAAAAGTTATTTCAAAGTTAAAGTAACTTTAATGGACATTTCTGCAACTGACTGTTACTCCTATACATGTATGTGTTTGTTTCTTTATCGTGACGCATGTGCGTTTCATCGAGTTTCAAATCACAACGATTTTAAAGAAGTTTCACTTCAAAAAGTTGCATCAAAATCCGTTCAGTATTTATTAAACACAAAGTGAAAAAAGTGAAATCGAAAATTCCGTTCAGTAGTTTTTTTCGTGATGCGCGAACGAACAAACAGACAGACAAACAGATAAACGGAAAATAAAACTAAAAAAAAATTGTTTTGTGTTTAGACAAGCCTATATGTATAGCGTAATACAGTGTTTTTTCCGCAAATATCTTAAATTTACAGACATAGCTCTGTTACAGCTTTATAATAGTACCTACTTAGGTAGAAAATATGGATAACCGATTCTGACAAGTTCAGTGGCGGGTAAAATTTAGTTAAGTACTTATGTACAAAACGTACAAAACGCAAACCATTATTCAACTGGAATATTAAAATAATACTACAAAATCGATACTTTAATACGTGATCTCATCATATGCACTGCGTTATAATTATGTGGTTTATAATAGTGGAGTCCTGGTGTCAGACGCGCAATGCATAAGGTATTAGTCCAGCCGTTTTCATTAGCACACATGTCATATATTACGTCTAGTATTCTGTGGGGGTAGTGTGTGCTGGCATATTCTGATGAGAATGTAGATAAATACTGGCTTGATATATCAGCAGATATCAGTATTGATAATTAATTAATAATAAATGAGTAGAACCCGGTATATTTGTACATTGAAGGTATCGCATAAGTTTGTATTAAAGATGGGAGAGGGGACTATTGACAGACAGCAGACAACTATTTTTAATTATTGTTGTCTATCTGTCAGTTTGTTTGTACGCGCACATATCTGAATCTACCAAATGGTTTTTATGCTATTTTTACAGCTCAGAATACAGAAGAAACCAGAAACCGCCCGCGCGCTTAAAACTGGAGAAACAAAAACCACTCTTAAAAAGAGTAGTTTAACTTTATTGCGATTAGTTACTGCTTTGCACGTAGCGCGTCGTGACGTATTGCACATGTGTTAATTTTTATTTAAAATGCCGTCTTGTGGTGTTCCTACGTGTAAAAATGCCGCTGGGATTACAAAGAAACAGGATGGGATCACATTTCATCTGTAAGTAACTCTTTCAAAGGTATATTTGTTTAATTATTAAATTTGTTTTACATATTGTGAACGACTTAGAAAGTGGCGCGTTCATTTTGTGAGTGTTGCCATTTTAATCAAAAATGCTGCTTATTTTTTAATTCTTATTTAGAATACTATTTTTATCCGAATAAGGCGAAACAAGGAAAGGGTAATTAATTTAAAAGTCTATGTATGTATGTAGATCAATATAATTAATGTGGAAAAACCATATAGACAATATTTGTAAGCTGATAAACAAATTTGTATATGCACTAAAGAAAGTTAAACAAACTACACTTGCACAAACTTCCGTAATGGTATACCGTGCTTATATTGCTTCTATAATTAGGTAAGGTAGGAATAGTTATATAGTAAAAACATATTTCTAGTAAACAATGACCACATAAATGATCAAAGCCATAGAAACAATCTTATAAGGGCGGTTATTTAGAAACATCTAGATATAAGGTTACATTATTTATCAAAACGTAAAACTCAACAAATCAGTTCATAGTCTAAAAGACAATATTATAAAAAGCTAACTCAGCACAAGGGTACCTAATAAAAACTTTACTGACGTTTTAGAACTCGTGTTTTATTTATAGCAAGAGGTTATAACTAACGTTGGGGTATCTAGTTATCAAATTTTATAGCAGCTTAATTAAATGTTTGAGCACTAGTCGCATAGTTGTTTACAACGTTAGTTTACTACCCTACTCACAAATATCCGTTAATAAATATATTTCTCTAGTGTTATAAGATTACCCCAAAAAGTGGGAAGCCGCTCCCGAGCTAGCACCATTACGTGGACAAGAAGCGGGGCAGGGGCGGGACGTACGCATTGTTTTTGGACACAGTCCGGGCCATGCAATTATTATTGAGCGCGGCTTCTGGTTTGTTCTGTATTCTGAGATTTACAGGTAGAAAGGCCTTGACTTGGCGTAGAATACAGGTTTTCTTTCATTTAAAAATATGAAAATTATCTTTATTTAGGATACGAAGAAATGAAAGTCCATACCGAAGAAGACCATAGGAGAACCGTAGCAGTAATCTTAGTAAAGTATAGGCACAGTTTCGGTGGTTTTGACGGTGCCAGTGTTTGTAATCCTATACTTCATCATCATCTAAAACATTATACTCCAACACTCAAACCTTGCTAGTGGTTGAGTTTGTGTGCGAGCACTCACATGCCAGACGGAACGGGTAGTTAATACTGTCTTCTTTATTTTGAATGGCCTTAAACTATCTCATGTTTTTCGTTTGCAAAAGAAGGTCATGAAGTCATTTTATCAAGCGTAGTGGTTGAAGTCATGGTGGGAAGCAACTGGTGGGAAGCAACTGGGCAAAGCCGTAGCTTCTATGCTATGTCCGATGAGCATAAATAATATTCTGACGTCTAATTTTTTGATTATAATTTGTTTTGTTAGTCTTTAGAAATAGAATCTGGATATACAATTACAAGCGGCAAATAAATTAACAGTTTTCATTGAAAATAGATAATGTACAAGGGAAGCAAGACATTATTCTTCTATGAACGATGAACGCTGAAGCAGGACCCATTCCGACACGAGACACGTGTAAGTACAAGTACGTAGTTTCCGTCTGTTATCCCAATATCATAGAGCGACTAAACAAGATCCAGCCAAATTATACATCTCCTGTTAACATGCTCTCATATAATGTCTTTCATCAGAAGGCAATAAATATTATGCCTCTCAAGAGATCAAATAACAGAAAGTGGGTCGATGTTTTTTCCTTTAACGCGACAAGGTCACGACCTTACCAATACAATCTGGAATAATTACTTTGGATTAAGTTTAGGGTATCACGTGCGAGAAGGAGTTCTCGATGTTATTTTCCGGGCAGCGTCCTCAAATCTTATATCCACTTACATAGATAATTAGAAAACATTATTTGATTTTGCTTCTGGCATTAGACCTATCTCTTAGAACGGAGATTTTTATTGTGGGTGTGTGACATTTACCGTATTACTGTATGTATTAATGTTTGATACGTCTTTTGAAGATTATTTTCGCCGGAAAAAATAACTAGATATTTTAATTAATGTTTTTTGTAATAACTGGATAATTACTCACTTTTATCAAGATCTACGGAACACTAATTAGTAAAGATGCGTAAGCTTAAGCTAGCTAGCTTAGGAACATTGTAATAACCGTACTGCTGTGACAGAAAGCTATTGCGAGCTTACAGCTTCATCCAAATCCATAAATTGTAGGTAGGTACTTGCTGATATGTATCGGCTGTATATTGTAGTAAAATCTAATTGTCGTTTCTCGTATTTCCAAAACGTTATATAATAGTAAAATAATGAGCAAGCAGCTACCAATTGTAACTGTGAACTCTAAGATACTATAATTTACTAGTATATCTTTGATTGTAATTAGTTCAAGCTTGAAAATACCCTAATTGGTGAGAAGTTAATTTATTGCCTTGGCCTTAGTACACTGTGTTACATGACACGCGACATGGTGGTATACTGGTGATTTATCATTCTTAGGGAGTTTTGTTACGGAGGTGGCCAGGTGGCAGGGCGACGCCCACCGAGCTGCCATGGCCAGATGGAGGGCACGGTTGGAGGCGCCCCGGGCTGGTCTTTGGACTGTAGGGGCGGTCCAGCCGGTGCTGGAGAAGTGGGCGGGGCGACGGCATGGAGTTCTTACCTTTCAACTGGTGCAGATGCTGTCAAGGCACGGTTGCTTCGGCAGATATCTGCACATAGTCGCAAGGAGGGAAGCGACTCCGGGCTGTCACCACTGCGGCTATGAAGAGGACACGGCGCGGCGCACGCTCGAGTCGTGCCCGGCTTGGGCCGAGCAGCGCCGTGGACTCGTCGCGGAAATACGGGGGGACCTCTCACTGCCGAGCGTCGTCAGAGCGATGCTTGGCAGTGACAGGAATTGGGCCGCGGTCGCTGCCTTCTACGAGGAGATTATTTCGCGGAAGGAAGCGGCGGAGAGGGCCAGGGAGGATTCTTCCGCTGATGCAAACCGCCGCCAGCGACCAGGGCAGCGCAGGCGCAGATACTTGCGCCTCATGCCGCCCTAGCTGAGGCTGCGGGTGGATGGACCGGGGAACGTCCGCCACCCGCAAGGCCTCCCGCGAAGGTGCGACACTCCATGTGCGGATGCGTCGCTCAGTAGAGGGTACCCGAAAGGCTAAGCCGCCGGCGGACCACCGAAGGAATGTAACATAGTTCCAGTGGCCCGCCAATATAGGCGGAGACACGGCACACGGCGGGTTTCTTTAGTGGGTGAGGGCTCCACACTACCCTGTTCGTTGCCCCGAACGACGGGGTGTGCGGTTAGGAACATTTTTCCCCGCCTTAACAAAAAAAAAGGGAGTTTTGATACACCACTGAAGTAATGTCACATAGCTCCAGTGGTCTGCCAATACAGGCGGAGAGATGGCACATGGCGGGTTTCTTTAGTGGGTGAGGGCTCCACACTACCCTGTTCGTTGCCCCGAACGACGGGGTGTGCGGTTAGGAACATTTTTCCCCGCCTTAACAAAAAAAGAAGGGAGTTTTGATACACCACTGAAGTAATGTCACATAGCTCCAGTGGTCTGCCAATACAGGCGGAGAGATGGCACATGGCGGGTTTATTTAGTAGGTGAGGACGCCACACTATCCTGTTCGTCGTACCGAACGACGGGGTGTGTGGTTAGGTAAATTTTTTCCCGCCTTAACAAAAAAAAATAAAGAGTAGTTTTGATGCTAAGATATGGTTCTCAGATTATACTGGAACTAAACAGATAGATACCACTGTTTTAGTGTAAACAACCACAAAGTGTGTTTGAGGAGCGGTTTGAGGCTGCTAGTCATAGGTAGGTAGAGATGGTATAAACGGCTTAAAAGTGGCAACGTGTTTAAATGTTATGCTTATTTTTGTAAGCGCGCTTTTAAAAGAGCTTTTCACTTAAAACGCTTTTTTAATAAAAGCTAGTCGTTGAAGAAAAAGTTTCTTCAACTTTCAAACACAAACGTTATTACTTTAAAATATACAATAGATATATTTATAACAATCAATGTACTTATCTTCCTACTTATCAGTGTTAAGGTATAGAACTGTCTGAAATGAATATTTAAAAAGTACTAATAAGTAATTTTACAAACGTAGTTTAGTCGTTTATTTATTATACTTAGTCATTTTTAAATTGAGTCTTATCACATTACATTTTTCAATCATATTATTTTTCAATCATAGAGGCATGGGTGAGACCAACGAAAGGATTCAGTTATTGCAACATAGTTGCCGTCACGTTTAAACGATATCGACTTACACTTGTAAACGTGATTATGGACTTTTTTGAAAAGCACGCTTTTTAAACGCTTTTCGTTTAAGCGCCCACTTTTAGTCATAGGCCTGCGAGCGGTCCAACCAACTTTACCAACTGCATCCAAAGAGTCCCTTCTGTGTCCAGATCGTCTGTCCACCTGGTGGGAAGTCGTCTTAGGCTGCGTCGTCCTATAGTTACGCCACTTAAGAACATGTCTTACTCGACAGTTCAAAGGTTGTCAATATAATAATTTTTAAACAACACCAAATTGGAGCTGCGGTTACGGAGAAATAATTATAGAGGAATAAGTAATATTGCCAAACTGCACTGGGTCCTCGTGGACCATGACATAAAGCCCTGACACTCTGATAGGAGACCCGTGCCAAACAGTAGGACAGTCATAATCGGGTCGTGAAAAAGAAATTGTAGTAAATGAGATCTGGGTATATTAAAATCTGAGTGGTCTTAGAAACAGATTTTCATACGAAGCACAGATTAATACTCATGCTTAAGAACGTTATTCGACCATCTCTTATTCTGTATGGCGACTCCGCAATGATATCAGTAAACACAATAACTCATAATTATACATTCTAACTATAAACTAACAAAAGAATAACTACTGAGTATACCTTTTTTAAACCCTGTCTCAATTTATAAAAATATTATATTATTAATTCTAGTAGGACGCCTAAATCAACATCATTAACTTTATTGATCAGCCTATTTATGTGTGTTGCGGGGGGGGGGGGGGGGCTCTTGTTTGCAATGGTTCGACGAACGAACTTAAGAAGAAACGACCATGAGTTTGTTAATAAAACACACTACATTGAGCCTGTTAAGCACATCGAGCCAGTTCTGAAAACAAATAGCGTGATGGAAGGATTACAATTCAATTTGAAACGATCATAGCTCGTCGTGCACACGCATTCATAACAATCTGGTCCGCCATTTAGGATTTCCGCGCTTTGGATTTGAGCTAAAGCCGGCGCCCGAGACCATGAGAGTGAAGGTGAGCGTACCTGCGTTAGGGTACACAGATATTACTATATAAAGTTTATACAATTATTATTTAAAATTTTCTAATTATTTACATTAATATAACTACAACTGTTTGCAGAAGGAGCACGAATGAGCTGTATTGACCGGGGAAGTACCACCTTCTAACCTAACATCGATTCGAACATTATTTATAGCAACGGCAAGCATTCCTAAAGAAAGGTGCTACTTCCCTGGTCAAGCTAACTCGCACTGAAATTAGAAAAATCCTACAACCATCAAAACACTCAGGCAGCATATAGGTACCTATACAAGAAACGTATTGAGCCCACATAATTCAGAATAATAATATCATACATAATAATATTTGTTTTTTATCCACGCATAGAGCCGACCGAATTAGGTGTTGTACATAGTTATGTATGTAGAGTGTGACCGAAATAGGATGTGAAGCTAAAACCGAAATTTCGGCCTCGATCTCAGTTTCGGGCGAAACTGCAACTATGGCCGAAACCGAATGTTCGGTATTCGGTCGCTAATTTATATAAACATTGTCATTGCAGTCGCGTAAAAAGCTATCTACAGGTTGTGATAACCTACTCAATATCGACATAGATAAGATTTAATGCTCATTAGTAATTTGAACTGTATTTTTAATAAAACGATACAATAAGATTAATCAAATCACTACTGTATTACAAGTCACTATCTACAGAATACTTGTTGCGATTTGGTGATAGCTATTATCCTGAAATCGAAATTTGTATGACAATTCTGAGGCGGCGAAACAAGATTTATATCCATATAGGTAAACATAAAAAAGTACAGTAGTAGATTACTTTTATTACATAGAAAAATAAGATTAAGACTCCAACTGCGCGTCTTTGAAAGGAGTCAAATGACTTGTTGGGCTAGTAATTAGGTGCGTCTGCTTAAATATGTGCATACCTCCTCACGATATTTTCTTTCATCAGATAGTGATAAATTGATGCACGAATACACACATAACTGACAACACACAATACATATATATTACTTCTTTATCCATCCCACTCTTCTGGTTTTGCTAATTCTTCCTTTCCTGTCTAATCTGTTCTTTGGAATACACTCGCACTCAATATCAGGATGTGTAAGAACCGCTACGAATTTAAGACTAAGGTCACAGCACTTTTTGGCCGAGCTAGAGGAATAGTTACAACACTCTTGAATAGTTTTTGTATGATTTCACCCCTAAGAGGGTAAAATAAGGTATAAACGGTTGTATGGAACTCTGTCAGCTTGAAAGTAAAAAGCACGAAATTTTATATATCTGTTTCTGATCAACAATAAATGTACATTTATAATGGAATTTAAAAAAACAAATTACTACCAAGATGGTTATTTAGGGGTTGAAAGTTTCTATGGGAAGTTCGTCATTTTTAAAGTAAGAAGCAACAAATTTCATATACCTGTTTCTGGTTAAAAATAAATGAACACGTAGAATTAGGGGTCGAAAGGTTGCATAAAATGTTTGTTATGTTTAAAAGAAGAAGCATGAAATTCAATATTGAAGCATCTTATTATATAAAGTTTAAGTAAACAACTTTTTTAAACTAAGTGCAAACCGCGACTTCGTTCACGTGGAATTTAGTTTTAAATTTTTTGCGGTATCCTAAAAATTTTTCTAAAATGATAGTATCCAAAGTTACTCCTTGTAACATCTGCTATACGTCCCGTCCAAATTGGTCCAGCCGTTATGGATATTAGTCGAAACAAACAGTAAGTCACAAAAATAAAAATGACTGCCATCGATTTAAGTTAGCGACTGCTTTTCACACGGAGATTTTTTTTTCGTTTACAAAGAGGTACTTACTATAGTAATTAAACCTAAAATTTTGATGAATACTTATAGTTTAATTTCGATAGTATTTTTTTAACAAAATCGTTCCTATTTCAATATTCATTTATTAGCGCGAGCGAAGCAGCGGGAAACAGCTAGTATAATATATATATATATATATTTATTGTATTTATAAATATCCTACTGCCGCATATTTAACTCTTACCTAAATTTTCTTTTTCTTTACCTCGCTTGTTTTCTCATGAAGATGTACCTACCTCACATTATCTCTGTGCCACCCATGGTTGACTGGTAGAGAATGCCTCAGAAATTAAGTCCGCCATCGTAACATTGTAAATGTAATGTTTTCTGTTTACATAAAGTTAAATAAATAAATAATGTTGAACACACAGAGTCGTGTGTTTTGCGAAGCCACAACCTCAGGCTGGGGATAGAACTCAAGACCTCTGTCTAAGTCTGTTTTTAATATTACCAATAATAGGCTATCACGGCTTTAGAAAATTCATATTTCAGATACATTATTGACGCATTACATCTGCCTAAAAGTTTTCATGGGTTGGGACGACCCTTCAGTTTATTTCACACGCAGCATTAATTTAATAACAACAGGATAAAATAATTTGTTAAGTCATAGCAAGAATGCCACAATAATAATAATCCCATGTTGAATCTACTACCATTAGAGGTAATTTTGTATAAATATTTTTTTCTTGGTACTTGTTACAATAGGAAATGGTGTGCAAGAACAAGTGGATGAATTTGTATATCTTGGATGTAGATTCAGTCGGGATGGAAGGTACACCACTGATGTAGAGAGAAGAGTGTATGCGGGAAATAGAGTGAACAGAGCATTGGGACAACTTCTCGGCAGCCACCGCCTCAGCCAGAAGGCAAGTGTCGCAATACACAACGCAGTGCTTGTCCCAACGTTATTATATGGAAGCGAGAGTTGGGTATGTAAAAAGGAGCATGAGAGTAAAATCAATGCGGTCGAAATGCGATCTCTGCGGAGAATGAATGTGGAGAATGTGGAGTGAGGCTGACTAGCCGTGTGGGGCCGGCTTTAGAATTGTCCCACCCCTCTCCACCCATGGGAGTCGTAAGAGCCGACTGAGGGAATACAGAGGGAGTGGGCAGCAGCACTCCTTCGAGTATTAACAACATCCACTGCGATCGCCAACCCGCCTGCCAAGCGTGGCGATTACGGCACTATCCCCCATTCTTGGGGAGGCCTATGTCCAGCAGTGGACTTTAAAAGGCTGATGGATGGATAGATGGAGGCTGACTGACCGCATTCGTAACAATGACGTAAGAGAGCGAGTAGGTATTAAAGAGACTATTGGTGTAAAGATGCGAAAGGGAATGCTCCGATGGTTCTGACATGTGGAAAGAATGCCGGACGAGCGACTGGCTAAGAAGATATACAATGCGAAAGTGGAAGGATGTAGGTACAGGGGGAGACCGAGACTTACGTACCTAGACTAAATTGGTCATGTATTGAAGGAAGGTGGAGTCAGGAGTCTCCGAAACCGGCGAGCGTGTATGAAGAGAGTTATGAATGTTGAGGAAGCGAGAGATGTATGCAAGAATAGAGCCTCTTGGCACTCTGTTCTCTCTGCCTACCCCGCAAGGGAAATGGCGTGATGATAAGTAAGTAAGTAAGTAGTAAGTACATGTTACATCAAAAACTTCGAAATTATCTAAATAATTCATTCTCATTTGAATTTAATGAATACAATTTTAAGTTACACGCTATATAAACTAGGGTCGCGGAGTGTTTAGTGGTTGTGTAAATTCTCATACAATTTATCCATTCGTTATAACAGATGTATACAACAGAACTGTCAAAATATTGTTTATTAGTAACATTGATGTTACATATCTCGTATACGCCGTGTAAAATTTTATTAGTAAGACGGTAGATAAACAGCGGTCGCGAGATGTATAGCGGTTGGGTAAATGTCATAGAGTTATGTACGCGTTATAACAGATGTATACAACAGAATTGTCAAAATATTGTTTATTAGAAACATTGATGTTATACATCGTGTAGACGCCGTGTATAAAAGTTTATTAGTAAGACGGTAATAGTGTTAATAGTTTTATTGACTAGGGATTCTAATATTTGGATTGCTTCTTACAAACTGAGCACTTGAGATTATAGTGTTGTTAGTTTAAATTATAGTGTAAAAGATAGTTAAGGTTAAATTATGAATAAAAGATAGTTAAGTTTAACTAAATATAGTTTACTTCTTCCTATGAAATTTCTTCCTTACTAGGAGATGTATGTGGTAGATATAATTTATAAAGTATCGTTTATTTTATTTATTAGGCATTACAATGACATATCGATATGATATGTAATTACACATCATACTCGTTATCAAAAAAGTATATAAATTTGCTTATAACTCGCTTTTAATTCACGTAGCGCATAATATTTTTAACTGTTAATGTTTTTACGTATATTTGACCCAGTATTCTGTTTTGTCATACCAAACGATGATTCGCCAGAACAATTGCAATTTACAAGGAATTTCTACAACAAATAGGTACAAGGATGCTTAAAACAAATCCGTTATGGAATAGTATTTAGTGATAATCAATCCATCCATCAGCTTTTTGTCGTTTGCTAAGCGCCATAAGCCACAACGAGCGCCGACGACATCTAAAGGCTCCCTGCGGCTATGACCAGAACGCCAGTCCACGTGGTAGGAGGCCGTTCTATACTGCGCCGTCCGATACATAGTCTCCGCTCGAGAACCTTTCGTTCCCAACGGTAATCGGTTCACGGAGCGATGTAGCCTATCCATTGCCACTAAGACATTAAAGCGTATTAACCCTGCGGGTTATGCCTGTTACTTGTGCTCTGCAAATTACCATATTACGGATTTACTTACAAAAAGATATCCCATCCAGCAACTTTGAGCTTTATTACAAGGCCAACATTTAGATGCTAACATACAATGAATTCAATGGACGACGGTTTAGTTAAAGATAAGTAACACTATTATTTTCATAAAGTTGTCGATCTGATCAGCAACAGCAATAATAGAGTCATACAATACACACATTTTAAAGAAGTTCTTATCTATGCACTGAAATTAGTAATAATGAGTGCAGACCTTTGGCATTGTGTATTGAAATAATATATACCTACATGATATTCTGGCAACAAAAAACTGTGTGCCACATTGGGACAGAAATCGATGTTTATTTTTCCAGATGGCTGCCATAATATATAATCTTATGGTTAACGGTAACAGTTATCGGATTACATTGTCACAACAAAACAAATACGAACAATACATCGGAACACCGTACCGCTGGTTAAAACTGGCAAACCAGGCCATTATTTGCCATCGACCATACCCTACCCCTGTAACACCATCATCCTTGTAAATAATTACGATGACAAATTACTAAAATAACCACTGTTTATATTAATTGCACAGCATATTTAAAACGTATTGTGGTATCTCTTATCTAGTTGTTATCATTAAGATTAACATACGAAACTAAGTGTCGTAACGAGTGGCAATATGGAGTAAATTGGACTCGTGAGGAGTGAACACGGCACGCTCATATTTAATTCACTTAATATTAATTTCCGATACAGAAAAAAGTCTATGACAATTAAAATGTCATGTCGCACGGCTTGACAAGCTGAGTCGATTACGCGCTTGGTAGTAAACTGAATATTTATTTATTTGTTGATTGCGAATCCGGTTACATGGTGGATAAAATCTGAAATATAAAATCAAAGACATGAACGGGGTTTGAATCCACATCTTTATAACGGATTTGGTGATATCAGCCAAGATGGTGAAATGTGTGATGTGGAAATTGTGGACCTCAATCGTTGTCACGATAGCTCAATTGGCAGAGGTTGAGCCGCTCGCAACGATCATTTTGTAATTTACATTTTCGCATTTTGTGTTCTGGTCTGGCTTGGTGACCGAGCATAACAACAACATTAAAAAATTATAAAAACTAGTGGTCGTCTAGTGGTCAACACTCGACCACTTTCCGGTGTGCAAATTGAGCTAAAAAAGGAGTACAAAGTTTATTAATATATAGCTAACAATACGGCATTTCAATTCTAAATTCTCAATGATCCATCAGCAATATTTAACTTAAATTTCGTCAAGAAGACCGCTACAGAAAGATGTTCTGTATCGCGGGAATCTTGCCTGGCTAATATATTAACTACACTTCGTCACCTAGTGGAAACCGTCCGATGCACCATTTACCCTAACCCTGCTTGCGCTTAAACTCATATTGGGATATATTTTTTTATTATGTTAATCGATTACAATGATCTCCGAGGCCTCAGAGGTAAATACTTCTTAATCACTTAAATATAAGTTCATTACTTAGTGCCAGTTAGTATTTGATTTTGTTGATATTTTTTAAAATAGTAACCGCCATTTAGTACAGCCTATCTAGACTTATTTCCCTAATCGCAAAAGAGATTAAACTAACATCAGATATTGAGTTTCTTTACTTTCTTCTACTTTATTGCCTAAAACTAGGTTGACTGAATAACCGCCAATAATGAATGCCATTATGTGTGAACATATTTAGATACATACCCTGCCAATCAACGATGTTAGTTTTCTTGTTATGCAATCCCTTTGAAAAGTACGCCCACGAGGATTTCATGGGATTGTTTTTCCTGACTCCGTCTCCAAGTAAGAAATAAGATAAGAGAGCTGTACAAATTACTTCAAATTACTTATAAATCCGTACAGGCGTCATGAAATGAAAGGATGCCAAAACGTCTCTTTTTTAATCATAAATGCTTAAATCTGACGGCAAGTACTTGCTGCCTATTTTTTATGCCTTTTTTGTTGTAAGGATCCACTAAGAAACGATTTTTGAAAATTTCAACCCTAAGAGGGTAAAATAAGGTACAATTCTATGGAACTCTGTCATATTTAAAGTAAGAAGCACAAAATTTCAAATACTTCTTCCTGGTCAGCAATAAATGTACAATTATAGTGGAATTAAAAAAAATACCCTCAAGATGGTTATTTAAGGATTGAAAGTTTACATGGGAAGTTCGTCGCTTTTAAAGTAAGAAGACAGCTCAGTCGTTTAGGTGCGTTTTCCGGATATATTTCGTCGAACACTGATCATATATGTACAAATAGGTACGTGCGCATAGCATTTTGATAAGCCAGTGATGTGAAGCCTTTTTCATAGCGAGAAAATCCTTTATCTCTGTAGCCAAAGACGAGGTATACACTATAGGAATGTGTTCCACCACCCCTGACAGGTCTGGGCTTCCCTTGCTGGTGGCTACTTCTGATTGGAGGGCCTGGTCATTTTTCATCCAAAGGCACTGGCCGAGGCCTGCTTCTGCTAAGGTGACAGCCTGCCTCAGGCCCGTTAGCCTCAGAGTGCTTGCAAAGTCTACCTTGGAATAGAGATCAAACTCGGTATCTCCTCGATATCAGCCTATTACTTACATTTTGCCTAAAACTCCTCTATGTTACCACTAGGGTATCACAGCAATTAAATAAATAAATTAACGATAAAAGCGGGGAATATTTTTGATAGAAGAAAAAAAAGAGAATGAGTCACGTAGAATTCATGTGTGTTATAGTTAAATTTCTACGTTTAAATCATAATGGCATTTGTTAATTAGAGTAGGATTCCATTATTATTCGGTCTATGATTTTTTTGTTGATTTCTAAAACGGATTAAGGATAGATCACGTAATTTTGGCATTATCCTGTCCCCTGGTACCGGACACAAAATAGTACCGTAACGCCAGACAATGAAAACATTTTTTTTTCTCGTAAATAGGTAGTTGTATTTATTATAATAATTTTTGTACGTTATTTCAGAACACAGAAGAATAGTCTCTTTATTATTATTAGTCGAAATGTAAGAGAAAATAAGTAAAAAAATGGCACCAAAAAAGTTAACTAACTGCGTCCATAAATTGTTACCATTACAAGACGTTACCAAAACACGATCAGCAGCCCGTAAAATGAATGTTAATGGAGTGAAATTTTAACATCATCCTCATATATAATGGCTATCGAAGAAAAAGAGAATGTAAAGAACGCTGAAGAATAAATAAATGAAAACTAATTTCAAAATAACAAAAGAAGAGAAGGGATAACCAACCAAAGACGTAAAGACCTGAGTATAATATTTTAGATATTTTTATATATATTTTTAGCATTTGACATGCTTAGCACTATACATTAAACACAAAGTGAAAAATGTGAAATCGAAAATAACAGTCAGGAGCAGGATTTGAACCTGCATCTTCTGGATACCGTCCAGATGCTTTACCAATTCAGCCATCCTGACAATTGCTCCTGACTGCTAATTTCGATAACACATCATACTTCGTTAAGCATGATGTGTTATCGAAAGACGTTTCTTTGGGTGACGCCTGCGCCATCTGTCAGAAGTATTTTCATACATTATAACGACCAGGTAAACTTAATTTTACAATTAAGATTTTACCTAATAATGACGCAAACCCTTTAAATATTTTAGATATTTTTATATATATTTTTAGCATTTGACATGCTTAGCACTATACATTAAACACAAAGTGAAAAATGTGAAATCGAAAATAACAGTCAGGAGCAGGATTTGAACCTGCATCTTCTGGATACCGTCCAGATGCTTTACCAATTCAGCCATCCTGACAATTGCTCCTGACTGCTAATTTCGATAACACATCATACTTAACGTCTTTGGGTGACGCCTGCGCCATCCGTCGGAAGTATTTTCATACATTATACCGACCAGGTAAACTTAATTTTACAATTAAGATTTTACCTAATAATGACGCAAACCCTTTAAATATTTTAGATATTTTTATATATATTTTTAGCATTTGACATGCTTAGCACTATACATTAAACACAAAGTGAAAAATGTGAAATCGAAAATAACAGTCAGGAGCAGGATTTGAACCTGCATCTTCTGGATACCGTCCAGATGCTTTACCAATTCAGCCATCCTGACAATTGCTCCTGACTGCTAATTTCGATAACACATCATACTTAACGTCTTTGGGTGACGCCTGCGCCATCCGTCGGAAGTATTTTCATACATTATACCGACCAGGTAAACTTAATTTTACAATTAAGATTTTACCTAATAATGACGCAAACCCTTTAAATATTTTAGATATTTTTATATATATTTTTAGCATTTGACATGCTTAGCACTATACATTAAACACAAAGTGAAAAATGTGAAATCGAAAATAACAGTCAGGAGCAGGATTTGAACCTGCATCTTCTGGATACCGTCCAGATGCTTTACCAATTCAGCCATCCTGACAATTGCTCCTGACTGCTAATTTCGATAACACATCATACTTCGTTAAGCATGATGTGTTATCGAAAGACGTTTCTTTGGGTGACGCCTGCGCCATCTGTCAGAAGTATTTTCATACATTATAACGACCAGGTAAACTTAATTTTACAATTAAGATTTTACCTAATAATGACGCAAACCCTTTAAATATTTTAGATATTTTTATATATATTTTTAGCATTTGACATGCTTAGCACTATACATTAAACACAAAGTGAAAAATGTGAAATCGAAAATAACAGTCAGGAGCAGGATTTGAACCTGCATCTTCTGGATACCGTCCAGATGCTTTACCAATTCAGCCATCCTGACAATTGCTCCTGACTGCTAATTTCGATAACACATCATACTTAACGTCTTTGGGTGACGCCTGCGCCATCCGTCGGAAGTATTTTCATACATTATACCGACCAGGTAAACTTAATTTTACAATTAAGATTTTACCTAATAATGACGCAAACCCTTTAAATATTTTAGATATTTTTATATATATTTTTAGCATTTGACATGCTTAGCACTATACATTAAACACAAAGTGAAAAATGTGAAATCGAAAATAACAGTCAGGAGCAGGATTTGAACCTGCATCTTCTGGATACCGTCCAGATGCTTTACCAATTCAGCCATCCTGACAATTGCTCCTGACTGCTAATTTCGATAACACATCATACTTAACGTCTTTGGGTGACGCCTGCGCCATCCGTCGGAAGTATTTTCATACATTATACCGACCAGGTAAACTTAATTTTACAATTAAGATTTTACCTAATAATGACGCAAACCCTTTAAATATTTTAGATATTTTTATATATATTTTTAGCATTTGACATGCTTAGCACTATACATTAAACACAAAGTGAAAAA
This sequence comes from Leucoma salicis, assembly GCA_948253155.1. Classification (NCBI taxonomy): domain Eukaryota; kingdom Metazoa; phylum Arthropoda; class Insecta; order Lepidoptera; family Erebidae; genus Leucoma; species Leucoma salicis. The sequence continues at coordinate 31,345,605 of OX411803.1, forward strand.
TGTGAAATCGAAAATAACAGTCAGGAGCAGGATTTGAACCTGCATCTTCTGGATACCGTCCAGATGCTTTACCAATTCAGCCATCCTGACAATTGCTCCTGACTGCTAATTTCGATAACACATCATACTTAACGTTTTTTTTTCACTTTGTGTTTAATGTATAGTGCTAAGCATGTCAAATGCTAAAAATATATATAAAAATATCTAAAATATTTAAAGGGTTTGCGTCATTATTAGGTAAAATCTTAATTGTAAAATTAAGTTTACCTGGTCGGTATAATGTATGAAAATACTTCCGACGGATGGCGCAGGCGTCACCCAAAGACGTTAAGTATGATGTGTTATCGAAATTAGCAGTCAGGAGCAATTGTCAGGATGGCTGAATTGGTAAAGCATCTGGACGGTATCCAGAAGATGCAGGTTCAAATCCTGCTCCTGACTGTTATTTTCGATTTCACATTTTTCACTTTGTGTTTAATGTATAGTGCTAAGCATGTCAAATGCTAAAAATATATATAAAAATATCTAAAATATTTAAAGGGTTTGCGTCATTATTAGGTAAAATCTTAATTGTAAAATTAAGTTTACCTGGTCGGTATAATGTATGAAAATACTTCCGACGGATGGCGCAGGCGTCACCCAAAGACGTTAAGTATGATGTGTTATCGAAATTAGCAGTCAGGAGCAATTGTCAGGATGGCTGAATTGGTAAAGCATCTGGACGGTATCCAGAAGATGCAGGTTCAAATCCTGCTCCTGACTGTTATTTTCGATTTCACATTTTTCACTTTGTGTTTAATGTATAGTGCTAAGCATGTCAAATGCTAAAAATATATATAAAAATATCTAAAATATTTAAAGGGTTTGCGTCATTATTAGGTAAAATCTTAATTGTAAAATTAAGTTTACCTGGTCGGTATAATGTATGAAAATACTTCCGACGGATGGCGCAGGCGTCACCCAAAGACGTTAAGTATGATGTGTTATCGAAATTAGCAGTCAGGAGCAATTGTCAGGATGGCTGAATTGGTAAAGCATCTGGACGGTATCCAGAAGATGCAGGTTCAAATCCTGCTCCTGACTGTTATTTTCGATTTCACATTTTTCACTTTGTGTTTAATGTATAGTGCTAAGCATGTCAAATGCTAAAAATATATATAAAAATATCTAAAATATTTAAAGGGTTTGCGTCATTATTAGGTAAAATCTTAATTGTAAAATTAAGTTTACCTGGTCGGTATAATGTATGAAAATACTTCCGACGGATGGCGCAGGCGTCACCCAAAGACGTTAAGTATGATGTGTTATCGAAATTAGCAGTCAGGAGCAATTGTCAGGATGGCTGAATTGGTAAAGCATCTGGACGGTATCCAGAAGATGCAGGTTCAAATCCTGCTCCTGACTGTTATTTTCGATTTCACATTTTTCACTTTGTGTTTAATGTATAGTGCTAAGCATGTCAAATGCTAAAAATATATATAAAAATATCTAAAATATTTAAAGGGTTTGCGTCATTATTAGGTAAAATCTTAATTGTAAAATTAAGTTTACCTGGTCGGTATAATGTATGAAAATACTTCCGACGGATGGCGCAGGCGTCACCCAAAGACGTTAAGTATGATGTGTTATCGAAATTAGCAGTCAGGAGCAATTGTCAGGATGGCTGAATTGGTAAAGCATCTGGACGGTATCCAGAAGATGCAGGTTCAAATCCTGCTCCTGACTGTTATTTTCGATTTCACATTTTTCACTTTGTGTTTAATGTATAGTGCTAAGCATGTCAAATGCTAAAAATATATATAAAAATATCTAAAATATTTAAAGGGTTTGCGTCATTATTAGGTAAAATCTTAATTGTAAAATTAAGTTTACCTGGTCGGTATAATGTATGAAAATACTTCCGACGGATGGCGCAGGCGTCACCCAAAGACGTTAAGTATGATGTGTTATCGAAATTAGCAGTCAGGAGCAATTGTCAGGATGGCTGAATTGGTAAAGCATCTGGACGGTATCCAGAAGATGCAGGTTCAAATCCTGCTCCTGACTGTTATTTTCGATTTCACATTTTTCACTTTGTGTTTAATGACCTGAGTATAAATTATAATAATAATAATGATTTATTGCACAAAGGACATTACATTTTTACAATATAGTATAAATGCAAGGATACATAGTGTGTGGTGGATAAGGTCCTGTATTACCTCGCTAGGCTAACAAATTAGCCTGTATTAAGGATACAGTCCCTGAGCCCCAGTTGAAATAAACAATACATTGCTATTACATTGCAAACTAAGTAACATGCAGTATTAGTGTAAGTGTGTATGGTGTGTGTTTGTGTGTGTATTAAAGTATATGTGAGTGTCAGTGAACGTGGACTTTAAGCTCTAAGCTACTTAATATAAGCTTAACAGGTATTGTTCAGTGTCGTCATAGGTTAATGAGAGTAAAAAGTTATGGACGGTAATTTTGCATTTGAAATTGGAAATTAAGAAAAGGAGGAACAAGTTAAAGGATCAATAAGCCAAAGTAGTAAAAGACAAGGAAAAAAGTGGAGATAAAGTTGAGAAACCGAGAACTGAACTGACTGAGATATCTAGAAGAATTATTTCAACAATGTGCTTATAGGACAGTGCTCCAGCTGCCACGGGTGGACTTATGAAGCGTGTGCAGACCTTCCTTAATGTTCAGATGCCTAAATATGTGATCGATGCCTGATTTTTTCTAAATGTCCTGCCTTAGAAATTCGAAATGGAGACTGTCCGGAGAATGATTTTTTTTCAACTAAGTTTACTTTTTGTTTTTAAATACGATTATGAAAGAGTTACATTTTTGTTAATTTATGTTGATTTTGTTGGCTTAATTAATTAATAAATAAACTTACATTTCGAAATAGTTTTTGTTTTACCTATTTCCTAAAAACCTTAGGTGTCCGCCACTAGGGGACTTCCACTATTTTTATACAAGAGGAACTATCCTTTCACTTTTTACAATTCCTTTTTTATAAGTACTAACTTGCCACTACAAATGAAAAAAGCCCAAATTCCATGTGGTGGTGACGTTTCGTTAAAAAGTTCCTATGGTCACCTTCCAGCTTCATCATAAGACCCTGGATATCATCAAATTACGGTTTTTTTTACGCATGTAGTGGCAGACGAACCACGGCCCATCTGATAGTAAATGGTATCCGTCGCTCATAGACTCAACTATACCGAGAGTATTGCTCGCTGCTCACCAGTTCATTTCACCGATATGAAATAAGTAAAAGATTTTTTTATTTTTTTTTATTGCATGTAGTGGCAGACGAACCACGGCCCATCTGATGGTAAATGGTAACCGTCGCTTATGGACTCAAATATACCGAAAGTATTGTCAAGCCGCTGCTCACCATTTCATTTCACCCATATGAAATTAAAGAATAAACGGCTATCTCTTGCTACAGCCAAAATGCAACGATGTGCTTCATGGCCGGTCACACGGGAGATGGTGGTACCAACCCGCCCGGGCCCTATACCAAGTGAGTACTCCCACTTGGTACCTAGCCCTACCACCAGTCATGCAATGGATGATAATTGCTTACTTCCCTTAGTCGCCTCATACGACGACACCCGTGGGAAAGAATGGAGTGGTAACACTTGTATTCTTAGTCCATCACCACACGGACAAAAACGACTAATTAAAGAATAAACGGCTAATGAAAGAATAAACGGCTAGAAAGAATAAACGGATAAAATAATAAACGAATAAAATAAGCTCAAGATCAATGGTGGTTCGTCGTTTCGTTACAGTGATTCTACGAGTATTGCAAGCTTCCAATTTCAACAATTCCACCAGATCAGCTCCGCGACTTTGGCATCTGATTTACTACCCCTACCGCCTACCCCTTCGGGGAATACAGGCGTGGTGTTATGTTATGTCATCTGATTTACATGTGTATATAAAATTTCAGGTCAATTGGTAAGTATTTAGTAGTCCGTCCGTCTGTACTTGCGGCGATGTATATGGGTCACCTTGAGTGCGTATTTTTCTCGATTATAATAACAACACAATCTGAAAATGTCATTAGTGTCATCACTGTGCGACTCTTGTCCCCTGTTCGGACTTTGATAACCCGTGTCAGGTAACCTACCTTATCATTCAACCAATTCCTCTCACGTGTTTTTTTTTATTTGTATCTTCGGACCTTATACATTGTATGCTCAAGATTGTGTTCGACAGTTCACGGTCTCATTATCACCGTTATCAATGCATAATATTGTTAAATGTCATATCGCAATAATTGGACTTTAAAATTTCGATTGAACGTAGTTATTTGAAAAATATACTATATTGTACTGAACATGCTGTAGGCATAGGACTTTTTTCTTAAATGTAGGTGTCCTGGCGGATCGTGGCTGTGTAATACACCTCTGCCTACCCCTTCGAGGAAAACAGGCTTGATGCTATGTTTTTATGAGTGCTTTAATGAATCCCGCATATAACTAAATTTTCTCTCTTTTCTGTCCCAGTGTTGACACGCCACTCACACTAAGAGAAGACTCGTGCCTGAGTACGAGTCTTCTCTTAGTGTGAGTGGCGTTTAGGCTATTGTCTACGCTGACTCAGTACGTGTTGACAGACTTCACAAGTCGTCGAGGAACTCTAAGGCATGCAGGTTTCCTTCCGATTTTTTCTCGACCACCGAGCAGTGAAAATTTGTAAACAATTACAACACACATAATTTCAAAAACATAGTCTCACACTTATATCTCCGACGGGGTAGGCAGAGGTGTATTATACACCCACGGTTCGCCAGCTATGTTTAAGTCCCACGTAATAGAGGGCGAGCCTATTGCCGTCTACCGGGCATAACCAAATTCACCCGAGACCACATCATCAGCATCATAATTGCAAAATATTTCGTAAAGTCAAAAATGCGTACCGTGCATTGAACTCGAATTTTTATTTACAGTCTTTGATGTTGCCACTAGGCTATCAGTACATCGTATAAGTATGTATAAGTATGTATAGGCAGAGACGAGACCAGTGCCCAATAATAAGACAATTGTGTATTACAAAAACTATTGTAAATTTTAAAATAACAATTGCTAAACGTAATTACAATAAGAGCTTTGTACCTTCAAAACTTCGTGCAAAATTATGATTTGTTTTGATCTTGAAGTTATATTATTGTTAAACTCCAAATCCATAACAGATCCATCGAGCGATACTGGCTTTAATAAGTCCGACTACGTACAATCATTATTGACTTATGTGTCGGGGCACAGGCTAATCCAGAACAAAGTAAAGGTTACCGAAAAGAGAAATACAATACAGATTGCAAACAAAAAGATTCCTCAAATCCAGCACCCTATTGTATTTGTAGCACACGTGTACTCGAGACAACTGCTTTCAAATATATATCGGTGGTAAATCGTCTAGACACCAGAAACTTTTGGCAGCGCATATATAGCGCGCGATATATATAACCTATATCGACATGTAAAAGATTTTGTCTTTACATGTGAGCCTAAAAAAACATCCAACTCGATAAGAACTCTTTTAAAATGAATCATCCATCCATCCATCCATCAGCCTTGCGACGTCCACTGCTGGACATAGGCTCCCCAAGAGAACGCCACAACGAGCTGTCCTGTACCGACCGCATCCAACGGCTCCCCGCGGTTTTGACCAGATCATCGGTCCATCTGGTGGGGGGCCGTCCTACGCTGCGCCGTCCGATACGTGGTCGCCACTCGAGAACCTTTCTTCCCCAACGGTTGTCGGTTTGTCGAGCGATGTGGCCTGCCCATTGCCACTTCAGCATGGCAACCCGGCGAGCTATGTCGGTCACTCTCGTTCTCCTACGGATCTCCGTATTACGGATTCGATCACGTAGGGAAATACCAAGCATAGCCCGCTCCATGGCCCGCTGAGCGACTTTGAGCCTTGATACAAGGTCAACATTCAGAGACCACGCCTCTGTTCCATAAGTCATCACTGGTAACACACACTGGACGTAGACGTTCGGACACTGCGGAATATCGGACGAGAAGATCTTCCTTTTTCCACATTTACAAACAATTTATAGTTTAAAGTAGCTGAGCATGCCAAGTGCTAAAATACAGATCAAAATGTACACTCAGATTATCTAGTGGGAGTAGAGCCTTGCTTATCCCAGCACGAATGGGCCGGCTTGATCGGAGAAGTACCACCCTCTCACAGATCAACGTGAAACAACGGTAAGCACTCCTTCTGTTGTTTCGTATGGTGAATGAGAGCACCGGAGGTTCAAACCACCTAACTATTCTCTCTTTATTATCCTTCGTATTCTGTCCTTAATATCATTCCTATCCTCTCCTATTGTGCTCCCTCTCCACTTCCTATCCCTTTCCTTGGAGATGGTGACGCACTAGTGATGCCTCTGGTGTTCATAGGCTACGGTAACTGCTTACCATCAGGTGGGCCAAATGCTTGTTCGCCACCCACGTAGTATATAAAAAAAAAGAAGATCCAATACAACTACTTGTGAATCTAACACATCAGTCACAACGTTCAATTTGGAAAGATGGAACCATTACGCCCACTGTGAGTCAACATCCATTAATTAAAATACTTCAAAATATATGCGGAGCAGCGGAATCTAGCCTATGTAAATTATTTATACTGTCACCGAAAATGAATTATTCAAAAAAATAACGCTATTGCCGACCTAGGATTTCAACCTGGGTCTTCGCTGTTAAACGATAAACGCTTTTTCCACTTGACCAACGCATGGTGCTTACAGACCTTCAATAGATATTATAATAGAGGTTAAAGTATGAAATTGCCGTTTTATTGTAATAGGTACTTCGAATTGACATATAACCTTCATGATTTAAGATTTTTGAGTGAAACTTTTTTCAAATGGTACCTTTAAGGTTCTTCTTTTAAAAAATGTGCAACATTCGATTATCGACTTTCAGTTGTTTTTTTTATTCAGCTTGGACAAGAAAGATGGATACTTCGAAAATTCGAGTGATTTATGAATACGAGTTCCGACGCGGAACTAACGCTGCAGAAACAGCTCACAATATCAATGTTGCGTTTGGAGAGGGGACTGCTAATAAACGCATCGTGCGATTTTGGTTTAAACGCTTTCGTGATGGAAATTTTGATTTGAAGAACGTTTGGTTTAACGTTACCTTACCAACAATACTGACTCATTTGCGTCAAATCAATAAAATAAAAAAATATGAAAAATGGGTGCCTCATGATTTGACTGATCTGCAGGAAGAAACGCGTATAGAAACTTGTGTTGCCTTGTTGAATCGATACAGAAATGAAGGAATATTGGAGTGAATTGTGACATGTGATGAAAAGTGGATTCTTTACGATAACCGTAAGCGAAAGATGCAATAGCTGACCCCAGGTCAAACGCCGCAACACGCCGCGTGGCCTTGGCACTGTATCGCTTGACACGCGTAAGACTCCCGGGAGTCTAACGGGATTCAATTAATAAAGGTTATTTTCCAGAAAAATAAGACCTCTAAATCTGAGTTGGTGACAATAGGACCACCACAGACGTAAACCATTCGCAATTAAAGTAAAATATGCCCAAAATCGGGTCATAAACATACATTAAAAACATACATAAAGTCGAACAAAGTCCTGCCTGTTCTTTGAAGTCCTAAATAGTGAGTTTTATTTATAAAGTGAGGTGTACTTACGAGTCTCTGTGATCTCTGCCTCGACCTCAAGGGAAGCATTGTCGGAGCCTTGGGAAGACCGATCATCAAGTCTCTGTAACAACAATAAACTTAAATACTATAGCAATCTAACATAGGCTTATATGGTCCTTACATAAATTATGAAATTGGCGTTTGGTCAAACTGGCCACTTTGATCTCAAATATCTGGCGTTTGGTTAGGGTATTCCAAATACAAATTTATTTCAAATGTAGGCTTGTGTTTTTTGTGTTGTGCCGTGTGGGGCCGGCATCAAGAATAGCTCCACCCCGTCTCTTCCTATGGGAGTCGTAAAAGCCGACTAAGGGATTCCCGGGGAACCGGGCAGCAGCGTTCCCCTGTGTACTAAAAACATCCACTGCGATCGCCAACCCGCCTGCCAAGCGTGGCGATTATGGTAAAACCCCCATTTTGGGGAGGCCTATGTCCAGCAGTGGACGATGAAAGGCTGATGGATGGATGGAAGGCTTGTGTATTTGGGTTTCCAATTTAGCGATTCATTTGTTCTCGCACTATTTGATTTTTCTTTGATATCGTTCTGTTCACAATATTGATATCTTAAAATATCGAGTTATTTACGAATAAGAGTTCTACCGCGGCACCAGCGCTGCAGAAACAGCTCGAAGGATTAATGATGAATGACATGGTACGTTTTTGGTTCCAACGTTTTCGTTCTGGAAATGTTGACCTACAAAACAAACCCCTGTGGCTGGAGACCCTAGTTAACAATGAAGAATTAAAAGTGATCGTGGAAGCGAATCCATCGCAAACCACGTCAAAGTTAGCGGAAGACCCGAAGTCTGTGAGTACCACTGAAGTAATATAACATAGTTCCAGTGGCCCGCCAATAAAGGCGGAGAGACGGCACACGGCGGGTTTATTTAGTGGGTGAAGGCCCCACACTACACAGGGTAGTTGCCCCGAACGACGAGACACGCGGTTAGAAATATTCTTTTCCCGCCTTAAAAAAATCTATTGCCTTCGGTGTGAGTGATAAAATAAGTTTAATTCACTTGAACAAACTGGAAAAGTGAAAAAGGTCGTAAAATGGGTACCGCATGAAATGAGCATGTCATCCATCCATCCATCATCCATCAGGCTTTCAACGTCCGCTGCTGGACATAGGCCTCCTTAAGAGAACACCACAACAAGCCGTCCTGTGCCGACTGCATCCAACGGTTCCCCGCGGCTTTGACCAGATCGTCGGTCCATCTGGTGGGGGGCCGTCCTACGCTGCCCGTCGGATACGAGCATGTCAAGCAAATCAATAAACGCGATTCGAATGCTTGTTACATTACTCAACCGTCACAATAACTTGGGGATTTTGTATCGTTAATGGGTGAATCGTATCAATAATGTTGATGAAAAATGGATCCTGTACGATAATCGAAAACGCTCATCACAATGTTTGAACCAACCTAGGAGAACCGACCCCAAGAGGAAGTTGACTCAAAGGTACTGGTGTCTAGTGGACCAGTGCTGGTGTCATCCACTACTACCTACATCCTAAGATCTGGCCCGACGATGATGGCAGATCTGTATCGTCAACAATTGTAAATATAAATAGTCGTTAAAACCGAGACTGGTCAATTACTCTAGCCCATTGCTGCTTTAGGACAACGCTAGACCACACACTGCACAAAGACAAGACGGTCGCTAAATTAGAGGAGATGCGATTGGGATGTCTCCGACAGCTACCGTCCTCCCCGGACTTGCTCCAACAGATTCAAAAGTGTTTCCGGAATTTGGACAATTTCTTGCAAGGATAACAATTCAATTCCAATGAGGCTGTCAAAACCGCCTTTAAAGACTTTATTGATTCTGGCTCCAACAACTTTTTTTTAGCAAAGGAAACAATGAACTACCGATAAAATGGCGAAAGTACTATTTTATCGGTAGTTCATCGTTTCCTTCTCGAAAGTGTAGATAACAATGGTAGGTACATACTTTGATTGATTAATAAAAATCATTTCATTTTAAAAAAATCGTTTTGGTTTTTCCACACAAACAAAAAATCTTTAGTGAGTAAGCATTCTTCATTTTGCTTGTCCCTGTCAGAATAATAATTCGAGGTTTAAAATTACTGTAAGTACTTATTAAATGCATTTGTTAAGTTTCACGTCCATACGACAATAATTTAAAAGTTCGTTGAATTCGATTTCCCAGCTTTATTTACAAAGGAAGATTAAATAATAAATTATAGTATCAAAAACTAAAACGACACGCTTTAATAGTTAGGTGAAAAGGCAAAAAAAATAGACGACCCGGGATGTCTACCAGATGTGAAAACATCGAAATTATTTTGTAGAAATAAAATGATCATAACTTTTTCAATGTGTGCTTGTATAAAATTATGACATGTGTAAAATAACGGAAATGGACATAACTCATCGTCATCAGGCCCTGGATATCACCTAGGACTGAAGTACTTATCAAAACGAATCAAACGATTCTAAAGTTGATAGGATTGCGGTGTTTTATAGCATAGTGCCGATGGCCATCCAGCTTCATCATCAGACCCTGAATATCATCTAGGACTATGGTACTATTCAAGATAACTCAAACTAGCCTTAAATCGATGCGTTGCGACGTTTAATTACCGAGTACCCATGGCCACCTTCCAGCTCCAACATCAGACCCTGGATATTATCAAGAGACAAAGTACTCGTCAAGACGAATCAAACGAGTAGGTATAAACTCAATGGGGTTGCGTCGTTTCATTATAGAATTACTGTGGCCACCTTCCAGTTCCATCATCAAACCTTGGATACCATTTAGAGACAAAGTACTCGTCAAGACGAATCATACGAGCCCAAACTCGATGGGGTTATGTCGTTTTATAACGGTATTCCTATGGCCACCTTCTAGCTCCATCATCAAAGCCTGGATACCGTATTATAAACACAAAGTACTCGTCAAGGAATCAAACGATTCCAAAATCGATAGGGTTGCGTAGTTTAATTAAAAGAATTTTATATTTTGTTGGAAATCGTCAGATAACCTATTATCACTTTCTTTCTTTCTTGCCACAACCTCTTTCGCAACACTCTTCAACCTTTTGTACTCCATTCTTGCCTTACATACATCTTCAATAGTTGCCTTCTGCATCCTTTGATTGGCTCTTGTAGCCAACCAATCCAACCAAGACTTATTTTTATCATAAACTTGTTTTCGAATCTTAACACACACCGAGTTAAACTTACATACCGCTCTTCTCTTACTTACACCACACACTTCAGCAGCCACATCCAATATTCCTTTCTTGAACGGCTCCCATAATTTTTTAACCTCACACGCTTTATTTAGGCTGCCAAATTTCTCACTTAATTTCCTTACAAACTCCTCACTTGAATCTTCTTGCAAATTTTCAACTATTGTTCGTTCTAGCACGCTAACGGGTTCCTGCACACGATGTCACCATTTTTTAAAGAGACCACTTATACGGCTCATTATATGTTATATAATAAATAAAGATATGCCAATGTTCCTTGTTCGTTCTAGCACGCTAACGGGTTCCTGCACACGATGTCACCATTTTTTAAAGAGACCACTTATACGGCTCATTATATGTTATATAATAAATAAAGATATGCCAATGTTCCACATAGGTCATTGATTGGGTAGCTGTTTACCGGCCGTCGCCGCCGGTGTCAACGTAACATAGCATTATGCCTGTATCCCCAAAGGGGTAGGCAGAGGTGTATTATAAACCCACGGTTCGCCAGCTATGTTTAAGTAGGTACCCCGTAATAGGGGGCGAGCCTATTGCCGTCTACCGGGCACATTTCGAAACACCGGGCTCCTACTGAGAATTTTTCTTTTTACGAAAAAGCTCAATAACATTGCCCAACCCGGGGATCGAACCCGAGACCTCATGATCAGCAGTTGCTGTGTCTATATAGGTATGTAATATGTATGTTATTAATATAAGCTCACTTAAAATATTTTCACATAGGTTACATTTTGTTCCATAAAATGTCTGTAAAAAAGGCAAACAACAAGTTAGTGCGGTAATGATATGAAATTACTGGAATCAGCTAAACATCAAAATGATAGGTTGATGATGATGACAGAATCAACACAATTTGTGCGTAGGTAGTCATTCTTAGTAGTGTAAATTCAACAAGTGCCTATACAAAAATATAGCGAAGTATATTGCGAAAAAAAAAAAAGACACGGTAATAGATCAATTACTTCAAACCAGCTTACATACTTTAAATTTTGATATAGTTAGAATACGAGTCATAAATTAAATAACATTTTTTTTGGGAACCATTCCTGAGCGCCAACATAAATTGAGAAGCATCAGGAAGGATTCCCAGACACATGAGCCTCGCAAGCTTGATCATCAGCAGACACCATATCAATACCCGCTGCCTTACCATTTTTCAAACTTCTTATCGCCCATTCAACTTAATCCATTCTAATGTCATCAGAGGATGCCGGTACCGAATGCTGATCTGTTAGACCACATGTGGCACCAGCATCACCCTGAACATGCGCATAAATATCTCCAAAATATTCACTCCATCGGCTTAACACATCTTGTGTTTGCGTAAGAATGTCTCCACCTTTAGCCCTTATTTTATTCATTCTCTTATGTTTTACTCCGAGATTTCTTCACCTCCCTCCAGAAAAGTTTAAAGCGAATCTTAGCATTCAAACATTTTTACAACAATAAAGATTAATAGAGATGCTCAAAGCGTTACATCATATAATTTAGTATTAATTTTAATGGGAAAATCTAAAGTTCGGCGACAAGGAAATGGAAGACAAGGAAATGGAAGTTTGGTGTTGCTCTCGAAGTTTTTGGTCAGCCTTTCTTCTGCAATGATATTTACTCTATCACGCTTCTCTTTCACTAAGGCTTTGGTGTCATTCTTACGTTGCCGGTATATTTCTTTCTTCTGTTCTTTCATACTTGCACTCAGGTTCAAAGAAGATACATAGTCCAGCCACGCTTTCTTCTTTTGGTCTATGGAAGCTGCTACTTCCATATCCCACCATGCATCACCTTTCACTTTCCTATGCTTCTTTGAGCATCCACATACTTCTTTAGCTGTATCTACCATACTGTCTTTCAATACTCTCCAGCATTCTTCTATGTCAGATCGCGGCTGACTTGCCATTGTTAGCCGTTCACGGACACCCTCTACATACTTTGCTCTTACACTCTCTTCTTGCAAGTTTTCAATCTTTATTCTTTGAAGCCCTCCGAAGTGGACACGCTCTCGCCAGTGTCTCCACTTTCTGAATAGACCAATAAATCTCGCAATAACGAGATAGTGGTCCGTGTCGACAGTGGGACCCCTGTAGGCTCTTGTATCCAGAATTTTACTTCGGAGGCGACTGTCTACCAGAATTAAATCTATCATACTTCTCTGTTCATTCCTTCTTCATGTATACATATGGATGTCCTTATGTTGAAAAAATGTGTTTGACACAATAAGGTTTCTCTCCATACATACATCCGCAATGAGCCTACCTGCATCATTCACTCTCTTATCACCAAATGAACCAAGCACGTCCTCGAAGTCTGGACGCTTGGTCCCAACCCATCCATTCAAGTCTCCGCATACGATCACGCGTTCACTAGCTTCTGCCAAATCCAGAACTTCCCTAACATTATCCCAGAACCTCTCTAGATCCGATGCCACCGAAGAGCCTACGAGAGCATAAGCTGCGACCATGAAGACCCTGGTGACACCTAGTTTTATTTGGACCCATAGAAGTCTGGGATCAAACATTCCGTAGTCTTTCACACCTGAGGCCAAGCGAGCGGACACCCCCACTCCCATGCTGGTCCGATCGCTCTGCGGACTACACTACACCATACCACAGAGCTAACCCGCCACCAGGAAGGCATCGCTACCCTTTCGCTTGGTTTCTGTTACACAGAGCACATCAAGCCGTCTGCCCGACATGACGGTTACCAGCTCGTGTAACTTACCTTCCACACCACCTCTTACATTCCACATGCCTACTCGACACTCTGCTCCCCTCGACTCGCCAAACTGGGCAAGGCGTGATGGGTGGCGGCCCCCATCGCCGCATCTGCCGTTGTTCGTACCGACGGGGGCGGGTCGGTACTCGTCGCCTCTGGGGCACGCCCTAACCCGCACTGCGGTACGCATTCGAGCCGGATTGCAGCCTGTGGATTACAGGCTGGCAGGGATCGCGACGAGCACGCTCCGGACTATGATCACCCAATATAACCTAATATTAAACTAAATCCTTTTTTTCTAAATAGATTACAAATGATATAAGAAAGGAAACATTTATTTTGAAATTCAAAGTCTGAACCTCAAACAGTCATGTCCGTAGAAAAAGCTATATAAACTGGAACATTTTATCCGTGTGGTGACGGATTAAGAATACAAGTGTCACCACCCCATTCTTTCTCACGGGTGTCGTATGAGGCGACTAAGGGAAGTAAGCAATTATCATCCATTGCACGACTGGTGGTAGGGCTGGGTACCAAGTGGAAGTACCTACTCACTTGGTATCCGGCCCAAGCGGGTTGGTACCACCATCTCCCGTGTAACCGGCCATGAAGCACATTGTTGCGTTTTGGCTGTAGCAGGAGATAGCCGTTTATATTCCATTTCATCTGTGAAATGAATTGGTGAGCAGCGGCTTGACAATACTCTCGATATACCATCGCCATGGGCGACGGTTACCATTTACCATCAGATGGACCGTGGTACGTCTGCCACTTCATGCAATAAAAAAAAATAAAAAAATACATAGACGATTCTGATTCATTCTAGACGCAGGCAAGGTCCTGTAAACATAGCAGAAGATTCTGATTCATTCTAGACGCAGGCATGGTCCTGTAAGCAACTCTAGATTCTGGACTCGGATGTGGTCCTATTGAGATAGCTGTCAAAGCTTCGAATTGTCTTAAAGTTTCTTGAAAAGTTGTCAAGGCTCTTCTGAAGATTGTCTTGAAGTTTTTGTTCTTCACTGGAGGCCGTTTCAGATATTTCAGGTGTGATCTGTTGGACCTCAAGGTCTGGTTCTGGGACCGGGTCTGGCCTTCTAGAACGGAAGGGATTGTACGGAATGCTAAAGGGAGTGGATCTTTGTACATGAACGTCTTTTGAGGTATCCAAGTGTTGCTGTGAATAAATCTCTAGGTAAAGACAGTAATAACTCTACTAGTACTTAGTGCATACAAAATTTCTGTAAGTTAAATGACGTGTTTTGTTATTTATTAAAATTGTTTCGATCTGTTTTCCTATATAATTTCTTTTAAGACCCCTAGGTAGGTCCTAAATAATTGTGGCGTGACGGCTTCACCGTTACGCTACTGAGAAGTACTCGAAACAAATGCATGAAAGCGCTGATGAAAGCAAATGAAGCGAAAGATGTGTGTCAGGATCGTAGCAAGTGGAGAGAAGTGGTCTCTGCCTACGCCTACGGAAAAAAGGCGTGACAATATAATAATATGTATGTATGATTTTATAAATAATATAATAACAACTTTTAAATGCGTGCGTGAGCGTAATGACACTATTCAGAAAGAACGAGAGAAAAAGAGACAGTTGAGTTTTTCAAAAGAGATTTTGGTATCTAAGCATATGGATACGTTGCAGCTGGTCACGCGTCGAAACAATACTAAACAAAATGAGTGCAGGAAAGCGTAATCTGCACTCATTTATAGCTGGCACTTTTAGTCTTCGATCAAAAATGCAATTGATGATCTAAGCTTTTAGTGCCTACTTTTGGATCTTCTCTGTTTATTAGTAAGTGAAAAATGTGAAATCGAAAATAACAGTCACGAGCAGGATTTGAACCTGCATCTCCTGGATACCGTCCAGATGCTTTGCCAATTCAGCCATCGTGACAATTGCTCCTGACTGCTAACTTCGATAACACATTCATACTTAACGTCTTTGGGTGACGCCTGCGCACCCTGTTGGCAGTATTTTCATACATTATACCGACCAGGTAAACTTAATTTTACAATTAAGATTTTTACCTAATAATGACGCAAACCCTATAAATATTTAGATATTTTTATATACGTGGAGGGATCAAAAAGTAGTGAGAATGAGATAGAATATAATGACTATTGATAACTTAATAATTTATTTTTCTACAGTCTCCCGAGTCTCTCTTCACACCGAGTCCAGCGCTATTCCAAGGCTTCAATCCCTTTCAAAAAAAAAAGTTTTGTCTTGGTCCTGCAAAAAGCTCTCCACGGCATCCATCACCTCGTTATCGTCTTTGTACCTGTTTCCCATTAAGTATTCTTTCAATTTGGGGAACAGATAAAAATCACTAGGCGCCAGATGAGAAAGAGTGAATAAGGGAGTTGGTCAACCAATTCGAAGCGCGTGCGTTGTCGTGATGAAACAGCACGCCCCTTCGAAGTTTCCCTCTCCTTTTCTCTTTGATGGCATTCCTCAACTTGGGAACTAAAGCTGTATAATATTGGCCTGTAATAGTGGTTCCACGCTCCAGCTAATCAATCAACAATATGGCAGAGGTGTATTTTTTTTCACCTACGGTTGGCCAACTATGTATAAGTCCCACGTAATAGGAGGCGAGCCTATTGCCGTCTACCGGGCATATTTCTAAACTCCGGGTAGCTACTGAGAAACTTCTTACGAAAATCCCAAATAGCACTTTTTGCCTGGCCCGGGATAAACCTCGAGACCTCGTGTTCAGCAGTCGCATACAATAGCCAATACGCCATGGAGGCAATATGAACTAACCGCAATAATTGTAGGTACATAAGGTTCAAAGTAAATACAAATAAAAAAAGTAAAAATAAGTAAATAAAAAAAATAAAGTAAATACAAAGTAAATACACATTTGGAATGAGTTTCAATGTCAGCTAAAGAAAATGCACACACAAAATAAGTTCGTCTTCATGGCAAAATGGGATCAAAGTTAGGCATTTTACTATGATCTGATACTATGTCACATCTACGTTATCGATCTTTATTAGGTCAAAGAAAGTTCAGAAAAGTTCAGAACAGCTGATTAGGGTTGCGGGACGCATAATTTTTGCGAAAACTTAGCACATCAAAAATCGTATTCAAATATAATGCAAATTAATTTCTGACTTCACATAGTCATTAGTGATGACCTAAATAATGTAAATAATGTCTGGTTTCGACTATAGTATATGCATAAAGTTTCTAATTGTATATCACTCTCCGCACAGAAAGTTAATGTTTTAATAATTGGGTTTTAGATACTCAATTATGAAAAATTTTACAAGATCGCAATTAATAATAAATAATACATCATAGAATATTTAAAGCCCAGAAAAATTTTAGGTTTCTGTGGGATACCTGTTTGAATAGAGATATATTGCCGTAGATTAACGTACTTATATTTTTATTAATTGATCCGATTCTATGGTCGCGGACAGTAATTTACATATTGATATCGTCAGCACTAAGCGGAAATAATTTCTATGTAAACATCACAAAAAAACCGGCTACAAGTTAAGACTTATATGGTTTCATCATGAATGCTATTGTAAGAACTGGACCAAATTGACACCACACGGGAAGCATCAGCTTTCAAATAAAAAAAGAATCATCAAAATCGGTTCTCCCAGTCGAAAGTTCTGAGGTAACAAACATAAAATAACAACAAAAATTATATACGTTATTTATTAATGTATGTGTTCTTTTAACATATAAGTATTCTTACGGTTTTAGTATGTAATTATATTATAGTAATATATATATTATAGTATTATTCTTAAATGCACCTACCACTACATTTCTGCTCCGCCCCGGGTAGACTGGTAGAGAATGCCTAAGGCATTAAGTCCGCCTTGTACTCGGCATGTGCAAGTTTTAAAATAAATAAATAAAAAAATACAGTCGAATTGAGAACCTCCACCTTTTTTGAAGTCGGTTGTGAAAAGTTGATGGTGTTCAGAAACTGATAATTTTACTAAAATCCTATAAGATTCCAATATACGCATGATGGTAATGATTATATTTTTAAATAAAACAGTACCGTAGGGATGAAAGCAACTTATTTAGTCCCGGGACGGTGTTTGGCGCCGGAGCGTAGCGAGGACTCCATTAGTTTGAGGGACTAAATAAGCCTTTATCCCGAGGTAAACACTGTCCTTTTCATTACGAATACGAGGAAACTAAAAATAAAAATCATGAATTAGCTACAGAAAAAATGGGAGAGTGTAAAAAATTGAATTTGGAATCGCCGTTTTCCTGCCGATTTTGTTTTTTTTCTGTGGCCTGTCAGCTATTCAGCCATTATGTTTCATTTTAATCATTGAAAAAATATAAATCTTCGTTATTTTAAAGACATAGTTGCAACTATATTAAAATAAAGTCATATAAAAAACAAATTCTTTAATAAATAGGTACTTAACTTTATGTTATTTCAATTTTACATCGCGCTGTAATTGACTAGCTGTACAGAAAATAGAACTATTTTTTTTTTATAATTCTACTAAAATCTTGCAAATATGTAACAATGCGACATATTTCTATGTAAAATATAAAAAATAACTATGAAATTGAAATTAATCCGTAACTGTAACAGAAAATATCAGTAAATAAGACCTAAAATAAAAGCATTTAAGTTGTGATATCATCCTGAGAACGTTCCTGTGAAACGTGTAATTATCAGGATTGTTTGCATGATTTACATCACAGGCACTCACGGAACAAATAACCACTATATTTAATAGTTATAATTAGGGTAGTAACGGAGCTCCGCTTCCGCCTCCGCAACTGCGGAACATCCGCAAGAAATTCTGCCTCCGCTTCGGCAAAAAATAGCGGAGTTGTATCAGAGGTATATTTACGTCGTTGACATAGAAATCGCGAGGAGCGATACTGGGCGACGCGGCCGCTCGGAAATAGAAAAGCACAGCATGGTTACCATTTTTATTTTTATTTTAGGTGGGCAAAAATGTCCTACCGCACACCCCGCTGCCCGGGGAGACAACGGGGTAGTGTGGGGCTCTCACCCACTAAAAATCCACCGTGCGCCCTCATTCGCCCTTGCTACGGCGGATCACGGGTACCACGTCGTTTCACCGCGATCCGCAGGCGGACAGCATGGTTACTATTAGCAACCATATGATATAGAAATCACTAATTAATCAATATAATAATTATAGAAAACAGATTACAACTAGGTGAAGATCCTTTACCACTGAAGGAATGTAATATAGTTCCAGGGGCCCGCCAATAAAGGCGGGGAGACGGCGCGCGGCGGGTTTCTTTAGTGGGTGAGAGCCCCACACTACCCTGTTCGTTGCCCCGAACGACGAGTTGTGCGGTTAGGAAAATTTTTTCCTGCCTTAATAAAAAAAAAAGTTGGAGATTGTTTATTATGGTGGGGATATAACTCTAAATATACCTACTTTGGAAAATCCAAAACTGCACGCCTCATAATCTTCATTTTTCACAATAAAATATTGATATGATTATTTTTGATAAGTAACTAATTATGTATTGGTTGGCATACTAAGTAGTTTTCAATAAATCACATAGATAGCGCTAATTTTAAAAAGCACTAATGTGGGTTTCATGTCTTAAACGCCATCTAGCGCTAATTTTACGTAAGAACTTTCTTGTAACAAAAAACAATGTACCGGCCAGGCGAACAGCGTTCTGTTGACGATAGTAAAACCACCGGTGGCTAATTGGCTATGCGTACTTAAAAAGGTAGTTCTCACGAAAGGCGCTGGTTTTAGTGTCGCGTCGAGCGTAAATATTAGTAAAAAATTTTGGTCGTTATTGTGTTAACATACATTACC
The DNA here is from genome assembly GCA_948253155.1 of Leucoma salicis. Lineage (NCBI taxonomy): Eukaryota > Metazoa > Arthropoda > Insecta > Lepidoptera > Erebidae > Leucoma > Leucoma salicis. The sequence goes on from OX411803.1 coordinate 31,365,075, forward strand.
TACAACTCACGGACCAAGCCAGATTTTTTTCAGTTTTTTAATTAGTTTAAATAACAAAAATGACATCAAAAATATCATGAGTGTTAAAAATAGTGTTTGTTCTTTATATGTGTGCGTAGATATTATTTTACAAGTGCAATATATGACAAATAGAGACATTTTAAGTTTGAAAAATCAGTTGTTCCGTGTAAAGCGGGAGTAGAACCCACCTTCGCTTATGAGGCGTGCAATAAAATTTTTGTTCCCACCGTGCAAACCGCACTTACTTATCGGCGCCAGCAAGTTCAGTGCCAAGTGAATAATTATTTAGTTGAGCTGGTTTAATTTATGAACCCCTAAGAAATCATTTGCAAGGTGACGATGAACTGTTGTTTGAAATATAAGTTGCCTTTTAATGATTTTCGTAAGTGCCATGATTGTAACTAGGTTGAACTTAAAACTGTTTCAAAACCTTTGTCTCAGTTCGTTAGTAAACAGATATTGCCTAATGATTATAATAATTATTCTGTTCCTTCCTACTCCTTTTAAAGTTATTTTTACTAGTATTAAATTATATCTAGAATATTCAAAGCATTTATGAATCAGGCTCATTTCTCATTTTTCTTTCTTATTGTAAAAGTACCTATACTTGTAATATTAGATTACCGTCACATTCGGAGGGTTTGTATCATATTAATTACGCATCATAATCTCAATTTAGAAATTGAAGCAGCCCCGTCACCCATCAATGCTAGAAAAGACCTATTTAGTCTAACTAAACAGAATCAGTTGTGTAGTTGCTAATCAGCAATAGGAAAAGTCGTCCAAGGACATTTTACCACCGGCACAGAACATAACAAAACCGTTTAGTGACGCTGGACGCGTACTGTACTAAGTGACTGCCGCCATTATAGAGAATCTCAGTCAAGACGTTATGCGATTAAAAACAACTTTAACAAGCAGACTCGAGATGCAGTTAAAAATACAAAAATTGATGAATTCTTATTCGATGCAAGTCTGGCCGAGCATATCAAATCCTCGAAGGTCATTTTAAGGACAGGTTTTGAAATGAAGAGTAGGTACGGTACAACGTGCTTCATTCAGGCTACCACCTCCAACTACACAAAATCAGCAAGGTGCTTTAAACGGGAGAGGGATGGCGCGAGCAGCAACCTGTGCAAGTAACTCTTCCCCAAAACCATTGTAAATCGATATCTGACAATAAAATTATTGATAGTTGTTGTAATCACAGATTTAATAAAGTCTAATTTTATATCGACATGCGAGCCATGTCAAGATCAGTTCTTATCGCCTATATTTAATTATTTATTTTATTTATTTATAATAATAAATGAACATATTTTGCAAAGGCGGCCTTAATACCTAAGGCATTTTCTACCAATCAACCTATATTTACAGTTCTAAAAGCTAATGCAGATCACCGTTTTATTTTGAACCTCAAAAACTTAAATAAATTCATTGAAGTAGAGCACTTTAAAATGGAGGACTACAGAACGATTATAAAATTATTAGATCACAACTATTAAACGGCAATATTTAGATATAAAAGATGCGTTTTAGAACACGATAGAAAGTGGTTACGCTTCGTGTGGAAGTCACAATTGTACCAATTTAATGTCCTAACGTTTGGTCTTTGTACCGCCCCGTTTGTTTTTACAAAATTCTTAAAGCCTGTGCTCAAATACCTACGATCGCATGGTCTAATTTCTGTTAATTATTTGGACGATTTTATTTCTATCGGAATGCGCTAAAAATATAAATTTGACGATAAATATGTTACAATTATTGGGCTTCATAATAAATAACAAAAAAGTTTTATGACACCAAACAGAATGCAAATTCCTACCTACTCACAAACATTCAGCCTGTTATTAATCACTAAAAAAAAAATAGGCGCCGGCTCCTGGACCATCACTGTGACGTCGACAAAAAGGGTTACGTATTTTTTTGCTTTTTAATTGAATTAATTAAACAATAACGTTGGTATGTATTGGTATCGTTGCGTGGTATATGATTATATTCCGTGATCTACTTTGTCCGAAATATTACGAAATATCCCATTTACAGCAGCGGGACCAAGAAGATATAAATACGTCACTTTACTATGTATTCATTATCTCCTCTTTTTCCTTACTCCGTGATTATCTCTATGTAAAAAAATAGACGTCGTGGGACGTCTACCAGATGTGAAACATCGACATTATTTTGTAGAAATAAAATGGTCATAACTTGATAAAGTACTCCTCAAGACGAATCAAACGAGTATAAACTCGATAGGGTTGCGTTGTTTCATTACAGAGTTACTGTGGCTACCTTCCAGCTCCATCATCCGACCTTGGATACCATCTAGAGACAAAGTACTCGTCAAGACGAATCATACGGGCTCAAACTCAATGGAGTTATGTCGTTTTATAACGGAGTTCCTATGGTCACCTTCTAGCTCCATCACCAGACCCTGGATACCATCTAAAGACAAAGTACTCTTCAAGACGAATCAAACGATTTCAAACTCGATGGGGCTGCGTCGTTTCATTACAGGGTTACTGTGGCCACCTTCCAGCTCCACCATCAAACCCTGGATATCATCTAGGACTGGAGTACTAGTCAAGATATTTCATACGAGCCCTAACTCGATGGAGTTGCACCATTTAGGTAATTACATTTAGTTTTTCGCATGGCCACCTTCAGCTCCCATCATCAGATCAGCTCCATGTCATCATAATATTGCATTGTCACGCGAAATACATAAACCGGGAAGTGTATCAAATTTAACTTACAAGATTTGAATAGGACAAGTACAATAAAAGCGTCGCCAAGCTAACAGCCGATTTTACCCTCTCTCCGCATTAGATGTTTCACATCAAAAAACTATCTCACAGGAATCATACATTTTCTAGGATAAAAAATATAGCCTATGCACTTTCCTGGAAAACAAACTAAACGTATACACAATTGACGACGATAACTACTGAACAACCATCCATCCATCAGCCTTTCATGGTCCACTGCTAGACATAGGCCTCCCCAAAATGGGGGTTTTACCATAATCGCCACGCTTGGCAGGCGGGTTGGCGACCGCAGTGGATGTTTTTTTTTTAGTACAATCACAGTAATCCCTTAGTCGGCTTTTACGACTCCCATAGGAAGAGACAGGGTGGAGCTATTCTTGATGCCGGCCCCACACAGCACCAAGTTACGGAAAGAAACCGTAACTAATAAATAAACTCACTTTTGATTATTAAATAAGGAATTTATAATTATTAAATAAGGATACACTGCCGTGGATGGAAAACTGAACTAGAAGTCTGGCTAGAGTAGGAACAAACAATACTAATCTCTCATCTCCTCATAAAGATGTTATTGGTGAATATTTTAAAACCATAAGCGCTTAACACTATTTATGTAGTTGGGTGTTTTTCGTTACAATTGGTTAGATAAAACCATATATTTTTTCTGCAGTTGCAACAGTTATGCCATGTATTGGTCCTGTATTGTGTCGTCTTGGCTTCGCATTTTCGGTATTAATTTTGGTTTGTTGTAAATTGCATAAACAACGCCGATATGGGTCATCGTTAGTATCACGTATAAGGGCTGATCATAGATATATAGATAGTATAACGTATATCTATGGAGCTGATGATGTTAATGTCTATTTTTTGACTTTACATTCATTTTGAATTATGTATTTGTTTAGTCAAAAGTAATAAAGAAGACATTTTTATATTTTGATCTGTATTTTAGCACTTGACATGCTCAGCTACTTTAAAGAACAAATAGTATGAATTTTAATTGCGAAATTAAACTATTATTGGAATAATAGTGGAGCACCGTAAGATTTATACCTTGGAATCCAGGGCCAGTCAATGAATCTTTATATAAACATTTGAAATGTGTTTTTAACAATAAAAAAATTTAAAAAATAAAATTTATGCGATCTTAATTTTTTATTTAATTAATTAAAAAAAGAATTATTAATTTTTCGAGCCTCGACTCGATTTTCACAAGTCGTGTGGAGTTGCTAGTCTCCCATCGACCGCGTCCCCAGGTGGTGGATAGGGAATGCCCCCCAGATATGGGAGGTACTAGGGAAATCAAATACCTAGCGCGAACCAAAACCAGTAGGCATGGGCATGCCTCTAGTCATGTAAGACGTGACCTAAGGGAACTCACCCTGACAGAAAAGACCAAGTTGTGGATCAGCAAAATCTCATATGAAATGGCGGAATTTAAGACTAACATACCCCAGGAGGGTACACACTTGGTGGAGAATCCCTCCCTGAACAATGTTTCTCGGAACAGAGCTCAGGCTGCCCCACGGATTCTTGGGCAAATCTCGCCCTAACATATTAACTGCGTTAACGAAGAAAATGAGTGACCCTAAGCCTAACATCGCTCAGCAAATATTTCATAAAGGAATGTTCTTAAGTAGACCCAGATCAAACTCATTCAGCTGACCCTTCACTTCATCTCAGGTTGTGATAATCGATGAGGATACTGAAACCAAAGAACTTGAAAAAACACCACTTTACAAGGAACAAACAGTCACAAATGATAAACACACTACACAAAACTGGGAAGAGGTGAAATATCGCAAAAGGCTGAGAAACAGCCCTGAAGCAGTGATACGGCATCAAAAACAAATTAAGCTCAGTAATTACTGGCTTTCGGCTCCGATATCAACTTCGAATAGCTTCTCTGAACCTGTAAATACTGAGCAACCAAAACCTACAGAACAGAAAATACAAACAGTAATTAGACCTCCAACGCTCTTTGTTGACAGGGTCAGCAACATCCAGCCCCTTAATAAAATGTTAGAAAAAATGTAGCATGTGGAGACTATGAAATCAAAATATTACAGGGAATGTGTGAAAATCCAAGTAAAATCCCCAGAGTCCTACTCCATTATATACAAAGAACTAAAAAATAGAAACACTGAGTTTTTCACATACCAACCAAAGCAGGAGAGGAGCTTTAGAGTGGTACTTAAAGGTATCCACGCCTCAATGGACATTGAAAAATAAAAAATATGCCTTGGAAGAGCAGAACCATAAACCTACTAATGTCTGGAATATAAAAAATAGTAAAACTAAAATACCTCATCCCATGTTTTACATAGATTTACAACCCATATTGTTGCTATAACAACAAAGACATTTATAATATAAAGTCACTACTCAACTGCTGTGTTCAGTTCGAACCACCGAGACCTAAACGTGTAATTCTCCAATGTTCCAACTGCCAGCAGTATGGGCACACGCAAAAATTCTGTCATAGACAACCCAAATGTGTCAAATGTGCAGGATCCCACCACACTTCAAATTGTCCTAGAAAGGAACGTTCGGATAAAGTGAAATGCATACTTTGCGAAGGAAACCATCCTGCCAATTACAAGGGTTGTATAGTGTATAAAGAACTATAAAAGATAAAGTATCCGTCCTCTAACATCAAAATACCTCGATCATACAAACCAGAATCAACAATCAGGGAAAAACAAACAAACATTGATCCAGGAAAATCCATTATATGCTTCAGCCGTCAAAAGTACACCAAAACCAACCACAAATAAAAATTTCACAAACTCTGAACAAGACAACATGTCAGACGCCCTTCGCATCTTTAATGAATCAATACAAGCACTTATGAACCAAATGCTAAAAATGACACAAATGCTAGTAGACCTCATGTCAAGATTGCCGTCACATTCTCAGCACTAAAAATGTGTATCTGGAATGCTAATGGCCTGTCCAACCACTCAAATGAGTTAAAAATTTTCCTCAAAGTTAACAAGATTGATGTTATGCTGATCTCCGAAACCCACTTTATATCCAAAAGCTTTCTTAAAATCCCGGAGTATACTCTATACCATACTATGCATCCAGATTGTAAAGCTCATGGTGGCTCAGCTGTTCTGATCAAAACCAATATCAAACACTATCAGTCCCAGTCATATTCTAAGGACTACATCCAAGCAACCAATGTGGTAGTTTGTGACTGGCTCTGCAACCTCACAGTATCAGCCCTTTACTGCCCTCCAAAGCACATTATAAAAGACCAACAGTTTGAAGATTATTTCAAATCACTTGGAAGTCATTTCATAGCCGCTGGCGACTACAACGCCAAACATACGTTTTGGGGCTCCAGCCTCATTTCGACTAGGGGTCGTGAACTTCTCAAATGTGTGCAGGCAAGGACTATGAATGTGATCTCCTCAGGTCAACCCACATATTGGCCTACTGACAAAGGGAAAATACCGGATGTTATTGACTTCTGCATCACTATACCTTATAGCAAAAACCAACATATCCTGCTATAGTTGCTGGGATCTATCATCGGATCACTCTCCTATATTAGTAGAAATCAAAACTGAGGTTAAAGAAACTAGAAAAAATGCACCTTACACAGCCAAAAGACTAATTGGGTTCTCTTTCGGGATCTTGTAGATGTAGCTTTGAATGCGCCCATTTCGCTCCAAACAGAAAATGACATCATAGTTGCTGTGGAATATTTCAACACAACCATTCATGGATGGAACTCGACTCCACTAAGTCAACAAAAATCTGCCAACCAACTAATACCCCCAAGGATTCTGGATAAAATCAAGGAGAAACGAGAAATGCGAAAATTGTGGCAGAAAAGCAGATGCCCTGAATTAAAAAAACGCTTAAACAATAAAGTAAAAGAGCTTAAGTGTATGCTAGAACATGACCGTAATTCAGGAATTCAGGCATATCTTGAAAGACTTAATGCAACTACAGCTACAGATTATTCTCTATGGAAAGCCACCAGAACAATAAAAAGACCCGTACAAACCTCACCACCTATCAGAAAACCAGACAGCAGTTGGGCACGAAGTGACGAGGAAAAAGCTAACACGTTTTCGGAATACCTGCTCGATGTTTTCCAACCCCATCCTTATGAAGGTCCCCCAGAACACGAAGCCAAGGTAAAGGAATTCTTAAAATCAACAGAACAAAATGAAACCACACTCGAAAAGTTCACAAAAAAGGAGGTTAAAAGAGTAATCCAAAAAGCTAACCCTAAAAAATAGCCTGGGTACGACCTAATTACTAATAAGGTTCTATAAGAATTACCTGTCTGCCCTGATGCTACTCACGGCAATCTATAATGCCATTACCAGACTGCACTTCATCCCACCCTAGTGGAAGGTTGCACAAATTATTATGCTACTGAAGCCAGACAAACAACCGGAAGACCTAAAATCATACAGACCGATTAGCCTTCTTCCAATACCGGCAAAAATTTACGAGTCCCTGATATCACTGAGAATGTTGCCAATAGTAGAACAACACAAGCTGATACCACAGCATCAGTTTGGTTTTCGTCGCAAACACGCCACGGTAGATTAGGTCCACAGGCTAGTAGATGTAATATACAAGTCTTTTGAAGGAAAGAAGTACTGCACTAGTGTATTTCTCGATATTTCACAAGCATTCGATAGAGTGTGGCATGAGGGTCTATTGTTTAAATTAAAAACCTTGCTACCCAACTATATCTATAAAATTTTGAAGTCCTTCATACAAGACAGGCACTTTCTAGTCCAACAAGGTGAGGAATTGTCTCGTCTCTGTCCCATCAATGCAGGAGTCCACAAAGTAGCGTGCTAGGCCCAATGCTATATTTAATCTACACGTCCGACCTACCCACTTCAAATAATATTATCACTGGAACATTTGCTGATGATACTGCAATATTAGCATCCCACGAGGACCCATCAGCTGCGACGCAAATCCTACAAACGGGTTTAGATGACATTTCAGCCTGGCTAAAAAAGTGGAGGCTCAAAGCAAATGAGTCGAAATCAGTCAATGTTACCTTTACTCTAAGAAAAGGTATCTGTCCTGCAATTAAGCTTAACAACCTGGAAATCCCTCAAGCAGAATACGTAAGATATCTAGGCCAACACCTTGATAAGCGGCTCACCTGGCAAAGACACATAATGACCAAAAGAAAACAATTAAGTTTACAAATATCTGGAGCTATGGTATCCAGCTTTGGGGAACAGCGTCTCACTCCAATGTTCCCTATAACTTATTCCGATACAGTAAAAAATCAATGTACAAGGCGTAGACAAAAATAAATTAACAATGATACATTTTTTTTTGGAAAATGTGATTTTTAAAAAGAGTTCTCGTTGCTCCCCAAATAGTTCTACTAATGTTCCCTACAACTTATTTCGATACGGTGCAAATTGAATGAACTAGACGTAGGCAAAAATAAATTTATCATTAAAAATTTTGATTTTTTTGGAAAATGTGATTTCTAAAAAGAGTTCTAGTTGCCCCCCAATGAGTTCTCCAAATGTTTCCTACAACTTATTCCGATACAGTAAAAAATCAATGTACAAGGCGTAGACAAAAAAAAAAATTTTTTTTTGAGAATTCAAATTTTTGGCTTGAGTTCTGTTTGCCCCCCAAAGAGTTCTACATATTATCCTAATGACATTTTTCGATCCGACCAATACTTTTCTCGGTGCAAGCCCGCAAAAAATACCATTTGAGAAGTTAGCCCCCCATTATTTTCAAAACCATTTTTGGGCTATGTAAACAACAGAACTATTTCCAAAAAGTACAAAGAACTTCAGAACTATGTGGGGGGCAACTAGAACTCACCATATTTTTTTATTTTTTTTACATTGGGGGGCTAACTTCACATGCGTCAAGAGATTAATAAATCGCAGACTAAAACGCAAAATGCCCCAAGATTTGCTTAAAAAATAAAGTAGGATGTGACACAGGTCACATACTGAGCACGCCAATATAGCATACGACACACATACTATTTAATGTCCCAGCAAGGAGACAGATCGTAGTATAAAGAAAGACAAAAAAAAACTGTTTTCTTTTATTTTTATTAGTTTAAAGTTATATTTTGAAACGGAGAACTGTTACAAACTTGTCCTTGGGCCTCACGCAAGCTCGCGGAAGGAAGCGGCGGAAAGGGCCAGGGTGGAGGACTCTTGCGCTGACCCAAACCGTCGCCAGCGACTGGGGCGGCACAGGCGCGAGTACTTGCGCCTCATGCCGCCCTAGCTGAGGCTGCGGGTGGATGGACCGGGGAACGTCCGCCACCCGCAAAGCCTCCTGCGAAGGTGCGACGCTCCGTGTGCGGATGCTCGCCCGTAAGGGTAAGCCGCCGACGGACCACTGAAGTAATCCAACACAGTACCAGTGGCCCGTCAACACAGGCGGAAAGACGGCACACGGCGGGATTCTTTAGTGGGTGAAGGCCCCACACTACCCTGTTCGTTGGCCCGAATGACGGGGTGTGCGGTTAGGAACATTTATCCCGCCTAAACAAAAAAAAAGGGCCTTACGAAAGGAACTGCAGGTATTAAGGTTGGGAATTATAGAAGGAACAACAGCAGCTGTTGACGCGGTCCCTAACAGATTAGTAGGTACACGTGGAAACTAGCTAGGTTAATAAGTAGCTATTTTTGCGTTTTAAAAAAAAATTTCTAATTTTTATTTATTTGCTATTTATGTATATTTATTAATGTGTGTAAAGTAAACCTCTGCCCTTCGGGGATACAGGCGTGAGACTATTTTTTTATTATGGTGCAGTTAGTGCGATATGAGTTAATTCTTGAATATCATTACAAAACAATAAAATTGTGTTTTTCGAACTTTCAAAATACTTACTTATCATCACACCATTTCCCTTACGGGGTAGGCAGAGGGAACATATTGCCAAGAGGCTCTATTCTTGCATACATCTCTCGCTTCCTCATCATTCATAACTCTCTTCATACACGCTCGCCGGTTTCGGAGATTCCTGACTCCACCTTCCTTCAATACAGACCGATTTGGTCTAGGTAGGTAAGTCTCGGTCTCCCCCTGTACCTACATCCTTCCACTTTCGCATTGTGTATCTTCTTAGCCAGTCGCTCGTCCGGCATTCTTTCCACATGTCCGAACCATCGGAGCATTCCCTTTCGCATCTTTACACCAATACTCTCTTTCATACCTACTCGCTCTCTTACATCGTCGTATAGGTGTCACACAATATACGATAGCTTAGCCGAGATGAGTTCCCCCCGGATTGGATGGGACGCAGGTTCGAATCTTGCTCGCAGTAATACTCTTTTTTCCACTTTCCCAGGTAATTTGTTCTTTAAGGACAATTATTAATAGTTTCTTCAAATATTTTAATGGTTTCGGAAATAATTTTCTCTATTAAGAAATCTCATTGAAGTTGAAATATTTGTTCATTAAAGAGATTTTGTTAACGAATGCACTTGTACACAGTTTTAGTGGTGGTATTGCTTCTCTTAGTGTAAATGAGCCGGCTCACCTCGAGAAGAGCCACGCTCTCACAGATGATTGTCGTAAAGCAGCGATAGATGCTCTTACTGATGCGTTTCTTGTGGTAAGTGAGTGTTAGATGCACAAATTCTCTCCTCGTCCTCTTCTTATTCTCCCCACTGTCCACCTTATCATCTCCTTTCTATCATCTATCCGCCCCCTGTCTTTTTCCTTGCGTTTGACAACGCACGATAGGCGCGTCTGTTGATGTCGTTAGCGTCTATAACCTACGGCTAACCCTTACCATCAGGCGGGCCTTATACTTAACTTATTTCCTACCTCAGGAGTACGAGCCCCGATGCCAAATAGTTCGTCTAGTATGGAAAGTAGTGCAAAGCGTAAAATATAGAAAGTAAATATTGGTAAAATAATTAAGAACGTTTAATAAAAAGTAAACCAGAATTTGAGGAACATATTCAAGTTTATTTTAACATAACTGAAATTATTTCATGACTTTACATAACATAAAAAATTTAAAAAAATATTCTAAAAAACATCTTGATGGATTTTTAGGGAGAACTTTTTTCATTTTCCACCATAGGGTTTCGATCGGCGACAAGTCCGGACTGTTAGATGGCCATTCGATTGAAGGGATGCTTTTCGCCAGTAGCCACGTCTTTGTTGTCCTTGCAGTATGGCAGGAAGCACTATCCTGTTGAAAAATGAAGGAATCTTGATGCTTAAGTGACGGAATAGATAGCAGTAAATTCTCTTCCAAAAGGTTTTGATACCTTGCAGCATTGATAGAACCATCCACAAACTGCATACCACAAACACCTTGTGCAGACATGCAGCCCCATATCATAAGAGACGCCGGAAACATCAATTATCATCTATTGCATGAGTGGTGGTAGGGCTGGGTACCAAGTGGGAGTACTCACTTGGTATCGGGCCCGAGCGGGTTGGTACCACCATCTCCCGTGTGACCGGCCATGAAGCACATCGTTGCGTTTTGGCTGTAGCAGGAGATAGCCGTTTGTATTGCATTTCATATCTGTGAAATGAATTGGTGAGCAGCGGCTTGACAATACTCTCGGTATAGTCGAGTCCATGGGCGACGGTTACCATTTACCATCAGATGGACCGTGGCTCGTATGCGACTACAGGCAACAAAAAAAAACCTTCACTGCGTTTGAGACAATCAGTATGAAATGCCTCATTTTTGTTATTTTCATCGCCGACTGTCACTTCAAATTTGGACTCGTCACTCCAAATGATACTACGCCACTGATCGGAAGTCCAATTTAAATGATCACGAGCAAACTTCAACCTCTTTTTCTTTTGTACAGCAGTCAACAGTGGTTTCTCCTTAGCGGTGTAAAATCCGTAACTCATTCTTTTTAGGACTCTTTTGCAAGTATCAACTGAGACGTCTTTGTGAATCATGTCCTATCATTGCCGTGAGCTCTCCAGCTCGAGCACGACCATTATTTTTGATAATTTTCTTCAGGATTTTGTTTTCTACTGCACTTGTGATGCGTGGTCGACCAGTTTTCTTCAAACAAGAAGTCGTTCTATTCTTTTTATAGTGCTGAATGATAGATTGGACTGTAGACCTGGGAAGTATCAAGTCTTTAGATATTTGGTAACTTGATTTGCCAGCATCGACCCCACAAACTATTCTATTTCGAAGCTCTTCATACACAGGTTTGCCACGACCCATTGTTATTTGAAAACTAATGAAAAAAACTGAACACAGAATTACGTTTACAAATTTAAATTATGCAACATAATTGTACAAAGAAGGAATAATCTTAATTAACTCACCAATATACGAACTCTTTTGCATCGATTAACAATTAGACGAACTATTTTGCTTATAACTTCTTGGAATTTAAAACAGGATATGTATAAATTTAAAAAGCTATAATAGTTTATTGGTTCACAATTAAAAAAATGGCATAAGTAACGCGACATGTGATAGTAGAACAGCTTAATATTTTATATAGATATACAAAAATAATGAAGTTAGAAAAAATCTCACAGAGTAAATTTCACACTAGACGAACTATTTTGCATCGGGGCTCGTATAAAAAACCAGAGCTGCAGTGTCAACTGCTAGTCGCAAATAATGACCAACTGCTCACATATTTTCCGGTGTAACGTTACAATACAAGGAAAATTTATATTGCGAATGTCACCATGTCGAGTTAGTTTTTATTTAAATTTAATAACATATTAATTCATTTGAATGCGCAAGTTATGAGGAACATTAGCTACTCATTGCGTGAGTCATGTTTAGTGTCTGCGCACACACATCACTACACACTCACTTAGATACTCCCTAGCGTTATCCCAATGCCGTATTGCCTTGTGGGGCCGGCTTTAGAAATGTACCACCCCTCTCCACCCATGGGAGTCGTACGAGCCGACTGAGGGAATACCAGAGGAGTGGGCAGCAGCCCTCCCTCGAATATTAACAACATCCACTGCGATCGCCAACCCAGGCGTGGCGATTACGGCACTATCCCCCATATGAGTGAAACACATGTTGTGGCATTCTCTTGGGGAGGTCTATGTCCAGCAGTGGACTTCGAAAGGCTGATGGATGGATGTTATCCCAATGGGGTCGGCTTCCGGTATATTAGGTTTTAGCTTATCAACCATTATTTACACAAAGCGACTGCTTATCTGACCTCCATAACAAAACCAAGGGGACGACTGCCTACCTTAGAACAAGATCGGAGTCACATTTTTTAGTCATTTAATCTGCAAGTGTACAACTAGGCTACATCACACTACTCTCTTTCACTTACGTAGTGGATGAAAAGGCAAATATGATTGATCGTTTGTTGGATGACAGCCCCGGAAGTCCAAGCACCATCCCTATCTCCTCTACTTCAACTTTACTTGGTAAAATTGTTTTGTATTGTGTAAGCCCTAAATATGGTGAGTGGTTAACATCAGTCAGGCTTTCTTGTTATAGGAATAATAATAGCGCACAAACCCGGTGACATTAGTCCTCACACCAATATATTCTATACGGTATAATCTGACCGTGGCAATATGTCTCTTATTAGTGAGTACGGCCAGCCAGTGACCCTAAGGACATCCAAACGATAATACGCAACTCACACAAATGTATAATACCAGCGGACCCAACAGACGTAGACGTCCCGAATATTGGCGTTTCGTTTCGAATGGAATAATTTATATCGATCTTTCGGGTTCTCTTTTCATAAAAAAAGTGAGAAGCTGTGGAAAATTGGAAATTTTGTTTAGAATTTCATTGTTATCTATTAGTATTATAAAGCTTTAACTTAGCTATGTCTGTACATTTAAGAAATTTGAGAAAAAAATACTGTAATAGGCTATATAGGCGTGTCTAAATCCAAAACTATTTTTTTTTAGATTTTTGTCTGTTTGTTCGTGCATCACGCAAAAACTAATGAACGGATTTAGATGCAACTTTTGTATTTCATAGCTCTTGATTAGACTTAAAAACTGGTATACATTTTATCTCGCTACTATACCGGGAACCAGAGATATAACCCAAAAACTAGCTTTTGGCTGCGGCGAAGCCAAAGGCAAAGGCTAGTATGTTAAATACATTATTTAAAAAAAATGTAATATATGAAATAAACATTTCAAAAACTATCTCCGTGCAACCTACCGAGGACAATAAAATTGCGAATCTAACACACAATGTACTGTTTCAAAATCGGACCAGGAGTTTAGGACTTCAGTGACATATACGCGTACATAATTGGTATTATTATAACAGCAGTTGCGCTGATTCCCATGCTGTACAAGTATTACCTATTTTTGGTCAACAATTCATTGCTCCGAGGCCAGCTCTACTTTAAATGTATTTGTATTTATTTTAACTCTGCTTTTTATTATTTTTTATAGGTACTATGAAAGGCAAATAGACATACGGCCCACCTAATGATAAGCGGTTACCGTAGCCTATAGCACCGCAACACCAGAGCCATAGGAATTCTTAGCCAAACAAATATTATTTTGATTTGAAATGGCCAGTACTGCAGAACGGCAATTTCATAGGTCATCATCCATCCATCAGCCTTTCAACGTCCACTGCTGGACATAGGCTTCCCCAAGAGAACGCCACAACGAACGGTTCAGTGCCTACCGCATCCAATTGCTCCCCGCAGCTTTGACCAGATCGTCGGTCCATCTAATGGGGGGGCCATCCTACGCAGAACGTCCGATACGTGGTCGCCACTCGAGAACCTTTCTTCCCCAACGATTGTCGGTTCGTCGAGCCATGTGGCCTGCCCATTGCCACTTCAGCATGGCAACCCGGCGGGCTATGTCGGTCACTCTCGTTCTCCTACGGATCTCCATATTCCGGATTCGAACAAGTAGGGAAATACCAAGCATAGCCCGCTCCATGGCCCGCTGAGCGACTTTGAGCCTAAATACGAGGCCACGTCTCTGTTCCATATGTCATCACTGTAACACACACTGGTCGTAGACCTTCGTTTTCAGACACTGCGGAATATTGGACGAGAAGATCTTCCTTAGTTTCCCGAACGTTGCTCAGCCGAGTAGGATTCGTCGATTAACCTCTTTCACGAAGTTGTGCCTACCTAACTGGACTGTTTGTCCCAGGTAGACATAGTGGTCGACAACTTCGAGAATCGCACTCCCGACTAGGACCGGTGCTGAAATGACATGGACATTAGACATGACTTTCGTCTTGTCCATGTTCATTTTGAGACCCACTAGTCGGGAAACCCTGCTGAGATCATTGAGCATAGTGCCAAGGTCCTCCAGCGATTCTGCCATGACTACGATGTCGTCGGCATATCGAAGGTGAGTGATGTATTCGCCATTGATGTTGATGCCGAATCCGGTTCAGTCCAAGAGCTTCAAGACATCTTCCAATGCAGCGGTGAAGAGTTTCGGGGACATAACGTCTCCCTGTCTAACACCTCTCTGCAGTTGGATTGGTTTCGTACTCTTGTCCTGAACACGGACTGAGGTGGTGGCGTTTCTATACAATTTCATAGGTAAAGATCTAATATTATAAATATGATAATTTCGCCAGGGACATCACATTAAAATGATGACGAATTTTATTTTTATTTTTTATCGCTTGTATGTAATACAAATAAATAACTATTTACCTTTTCATGTCAAGTAGGAGCATGAAATAATTTAGCAGCGCCCGTATCCTGACGCCTGATAACCTGTTTCAAAGGAGCTAAAAATATTCATGTACTAGATCCGTCGGTCAACGTTTCAAATCATTGCAAGGGAAAGTAAGTGAATATACAAACAAGAAGGAGTACGCAGCTAATACGATTGACTAATTAATTCGAATAACCTTCTACTGTAACTGCGTATTTTTTGTGGTTGGCCACCATGACTCATGTTATTAGGGCACATATAATTGTTAGCCTATTTCTATTAAATATACTGGAGTAATTGTACTTGTCAACACGGTAGTCTTTAAATGAGTAGTAACTACACCACTGCGTTTCAAATATCATTAGATCCACCAGAAATTCGCACACGTAAGTAACACAGTGACTGTCAAATTTGAATAAAAGAATGGCTACGATTTTTTTAAGTCATACTGAGTAGAATCAATGTGTTTTGAAATACATTGCGCCATTAAAATGTGTCGCATATATTCAGCGGGCTTACTATGTTTTTTTATTAAGACGAAAAACAATGTACCTAACCACATACCGCTGCATGAGCCCTGCGAGGGCGGACGCCGCGGCGACTACCCTTGGCACTTAATTTTTACAAACTTTTATTTAACTTTTTACAAGCCTTTTTTTTGCATTTGCGCGTTGCTACGAGAAGTGTTACAAGTTACAATCGCAGTGATTTTATTCCGTATTTCGGTAAACATGTCGAATATCAAATTGAAAGCGACTTGTCGAAGAAAATTACAGCTTTAACAATACAAGTTGCAGCTCAAACAAGTCTGATTGAGGATCAACAGCGGGTCATTGGAAATTGTTTTTCGACGATTAATGGCCTCAAGAAGGTGATGAATGCCCGCTAAAGTGGTCGATCTTTGGCGTACTAGACAATTGAAGAGCGAGACCGAGATACCAAGAGACAAGAGGGCTTCTTTGAGTGTGAACAAAATAGCAGTATCATCAGAGGCGTCCGAGCTATCACAAAGTAATACATTGCAACGTGCGCTTCGTGCATTGAAACGTGCGAATAAAGGCGCGTCTACCAAGAGCGGTGAAACCGTCAAGATTAGAGAGGTCAATAATCCAATTAATGAAGAATCGCCTGATGAGTTGTCTGATTCCGCCAGACTTCCAAATTCTGCGATGTTATCGGACTGATGGCGCAAGCACGGAGGAGTAGCTGCGTCGCCATCGTTGGAGTTACGTCGCGTTCCAGTCGACAGTGTAGACGCGACCTTATTTGAGATAGTGTGTGCGAGGGTACACAGTAAAAATAAGTTTTTGATTTTATGGCGCGTTGTGTACATTCCGACACATAATATGATAAGGTAAGGTGATTTTAATATGTATAGTGCACCTTTGGAGATACAGAATTACTTGGAGTATATGAGCACTTTTTGTGGATTTTGCCAGGTAAATAATATACGTAATATTAACGATCGTGCATTAGATTTAGTGTTAACTACATTTTTAGAGAATGACGTGGAGGTAAAATTATCCGGTGAGCCGCTAGTGATGATAGACAAACAGCATCCACCTGTTGTTATGAGCGTGCCAGGGTCTGTCCTCCGAATTCGTGGGCCGCAGGCGCGGTGCAATCAATATAAGCACCCGGCTGATGGTAAACGACGCTGCAAATTTAAGAAAGCAGATTGTTGTAGGCTATATTTCAATTTAGATCAATTGAATTGAAACAGTTTATATGAGCTCGACAACTCAGACAAAGCTTTAGCGTATATGTATACATTGATGAATAAAACTATTGACGCGTGGACTCCTAGGAGAAAGGGCAAGCTTAATAATAATAATTCTAGATATGAGTATCCAGAATAGTATTCTGGTGATGTGATACGTAACATTAAGCATAAGTGGCGCTATCACAAGTTGTTTAAAAGAACGGAGGCCCAATGTGACTACGAAATGTTTTCTCGTTATCGGTCTCAAGTCAAAAACAAACTTAAAAATAATTATGAGGCACATCAGTATAAATTGACCGACTGAACGCTCACGATGTTCGTGACGCGCTCCGGCGGCTCAGGCCCAAGCGCTCCGTGGGCCCTGATGGTATACCGCCATATCTTGTTAGGGACTGTCGTTTGGTATTAGAGAAACCTCTGCTGCACATCTTTAATCTGTGTCTTCGAGAGGGTCACTATCCCAATGTTTGGAAGACAACACGTGTGGTTCCAGTACCTAAGGGAGGCTCAGGTTTAGATGTGTCCGGATACCGACCAGTGGCAATCCTATCAGCGTTCGCGAAGGTATTCGATTTGGTGTTGCATAGATGTATCTATGCTCAAGTTACTTTTCAATTGAGTGATGCTCAACACGGCTTTCGGCCTGGCCTAATTACGGGGAGTAATTTGCTGTCGTTCATGACGTATGTTGCACCGGTGGTCGACGCCGGGGGGCAGGTGGACTGCGCGTACTTCGACTTCCGAAGGGCGTTTGACATAGTGGACACATAATTAGAAAAATTTGCGGCAGTAGGATTCACTATGGTTCTTTTGAAATTTTTCGGTAGTTACCTGGGGGAGCGCCGGCAGTACGTGTAATATGAGGGACATGAATCTGAACCCTACGTTCTCTGGTGTGAACCAGGGCAGTAATTTGGGGCCGTTAGAATTTACCATAATTGCTAACGACCTTTCTGAAGCTGTGAAGGATGCGAAATATCTGCTATTTGCTGACGACCCCAAGTTGTTGCTATCACTAGCGGACATAACGGATGGTGAGCGACTCCAACAGGACATAGATAGGGTTGTGCAGTGGAGCGTTAATAGTAAGTTATTTTTTTATTTAGATAAGTGTGAAGTCATGAGCTACGGGCACAAGTTAGCTCCATTGCCCGTACGAGATGGGCGGCGCGCCGATGGTGCGCGTGGCGAGTATTCGCAACCTAGGCGTGCAAATGGTATCCGAGCTAACGTTTCGTGACCACATTGTGGATATTTTTTGCAAATTATACAGAAGTTTGGGCTTCCTCCTTAGGCAGTGTAATAAGTTTCACAATACTAGGGTGGTCAGACTGCGGCTGCGACGTCACCACTGCGGCTGCGACGAGGACTCGGCGCAGCACACGCTCGAGTCGTGCCCGGCCTGGGATGTGCAGCGCCGGGAACTCGTTGCAGTCATAGGCGTGGACCTGTCGCTGCCGGCCGTTGCGCGAGCGATGGTTGGCAGTGACAGGGCCTGGACCGCGATCGCCGCCTTCTGCGAGGCTGTCATCTCGCGGAAGGAGGTGGCGGAGAGGGCCGGGAGGAATCCTCCTTCGCGGACCCGATTCGCCGCCGGCGCGCGGGGCGGCGTGCGCGCGCTTACCTGCGCCTGATGCCGCCCTAGCCGAGGCCGCAGACGGTGGGGTCGGGGAGTACCCTGCCGTCCGCGGAAGCCTGCCGCGAAGGTGCGACGCCCAAGTGCGCGAGGCGTCGCTCAAGAGAGGGTGCCCGAAGGGGCTGCCGCCTGCGGATCGCGGTCGAAACGACGCGGTACCCGTGATCCGCCGTAGTAAGGGCGGGTGGAGGCGCACGGTGGGTTTTTAGTGGGTGAGAGCCCCATACTACCCCGTTGTCTCCCCGGGCAGTGGGGTGTGCGGTAGGACATTTTTGCCCACCTAAAATAAAAAAAAAATAAAAAAAAGGGTGGTCAGAATATTATACAACGCACTCGTCCGGAGCCGGCTGGAAACGAATGCGCTTGTCTGGAATCCTCACGAGGATATAAGTACCTACGTAAATTTGTTAAAAAAGCTACAAAATAAATTCACACGTTATCTGTATTTGAAGGAGCATGGCGTCTATCCTTACTACCCTTTGATGTACTCGAACCTGTTCATTATCGGCATGGTGGGGTACAGGAAGCTGGGCGTGAGGCGTGACGTCGCACTCTGCAAGTACTCACCTTTTCGAGAACGTCCAACGGGGAATAGACAAAATATTGGAGCAGTTTCCTCCTGGGGAGGTGGTGGTCCTTGGTGACTTCAATGCTCACCATAAAGAGTGGCTTGGGTCCCAGACCACTGACCTCCCGGGTCGACAACTCTTCAATATGGTTTCGGCCTATGGTGTCTCTCAACTGGTAACACAGCCTACCCGTGTCCCAGATATTGAGTCATGAGCCCTCCTTATTGGACCTTCTGCTGACTACAAATCCACACGGATACCGGGTGGTGGTTGGTGCTCCTTTAGGATCATCCGATCACTGCCTGGTCCGCTGCACCGCCCCTATTGCGGGAACCAATCGTTTACCAGCGAATGGGTCTCGTAGAGTCTGGCAGTATAAATCAGCAGATTGGGATGGACTTCGCGAGTTCTTCGCGTCGTACCTTTGGAAGCAGCTAAGCTTCTCCTTTAGGGACCCTGACTTCTGTGCGGACTGCATCACGGAAACGGTGATTATGGGGATGGAATCATTCATCCCCAGCACCAAAATACCGGTTGGCGGTCGCAGCCGTCCATGGTTTAGCAAAGCCTGTAGGACGGCTGCACGCCAGAAACAGTCCGCATACCTGGCCTGGAATAGGGCTAGGAAAAGTCAGGATCCGAGCGCCAAAGAGAAGTGAAAATTTAATGCTGCTTCCAGGTCCAAGAGGGCTATTGCCGAAGCCAAGGCAGAACACGTTGCCAGAACAACGAGCAACTTGCAAGCTATCCCACTGGGAGCCGAGCTTTCTGGTCGCTCGCCAAGGAAGTACAGGGCAAAACTTCTGCCAGTCTAGTCTCCCACCACTGCGGAAACTGGACTGCAATTTGGCCCATAGTGCCAAAGAGAAAGCTGATCTTTTGGGCCTGACTCTTTGCCTCAAACTCGACTTTGGACGCCGGAGCGGCCACACCACCCACCATCCCTCGGTGTGAAAGCTCCATCGAGTTGACCGGATGACATCCATGCGGTGGTTCTTCGAACGTGCGCCCCTGAGTTGACGTCCTTACGCGCCTGTTCCGCCTTTCATACAGTACCGGCAGGATTCCTACTTCGTGGAAGGTAGCCAATATTCACCCGAATCCCAAAAGGGGTGATCGGTCGGACCCGTCGAATTACAGGCCAATCGCGATAACATCCCTACACTCCAGGGTACTGGAGAGAGTTATCAACCGCCGACTTCTGCAGTACCTTGAGGATCACCAGCTGATCAGTGATCGCCAATACGGCTTTCGTCAAGGTCGATCTGCTGGTGATCTTCTCGTGTACCTCACTCATCGCTGGGCAGAGGCCTTGGAGGGTGGGGGTGAAGCTTTGGGGTTCAGCCTGGACATCGCGAAGGCATTCGACAGGGTCTAGCATAGGGCCCTTCTATCGAAGCTACCATCGTAGGGAATCCCCGAGGGGCTCTGCAAGTGAATCGCCGGCTTCCTCCATGGTCGCAGCATCAAAGTCGTTGTTGACGGATGCTGTTCTGATACCATGGAGATTAATGCTGGCGTTCCTCAAAGCTCGGTGCTCTCCCCAACACTGTTCATCCGGCATATCAATGACTTGCTCTCAAGAGAGAGTATACATTGCTATGCGGATGACAATACGGGTGATGCGCAATATCAGAAGCTCCCTCGGAACATGCTGGAGGAGAGGCGGACCCAACTTGTGTTTGAAGTCGAGCGCTCTCTAGGGCGGGCCTCGGAACGGGGAGAAAAGAACTTGGTTCAATTCAACCCTACGAAGACACAGGTTTGCGCGTTCACTGCAAAGAAGGACGCATTTGTCGTGACGCCCCAGTTCCAAGGGGTAACTCTCTCTCCGAGAGGATCCTCGGCATCGACATATCTAGTAAAGCTGGACTTTACTAGATATGTTGGGGAGTCATTTGGAGGACAAAGCCTAATTGGCGAGCAAGAAACTGGGCGTTCTGAACAGAGCTAAGCGGTACTTCACACCGAGGCAGCGACTTGTGCTGTATAAAGCACAAGTCCGCCCTCACGTGGAGTATTGCTCACATCTCTGGGCAGGCGCACCAAAATACGAGCTCAACCCACTTGTCTCCCTGCAAAGACGCGCTATTCCGATTATCGATGATCCCAATCTCACGGATGAGCTGGAGTCGTTGGGGCGGCGGAGACTTTGAGGTTCTCTGTGTGCTCTATTGACTCTTCAACGGGGAGTGTTTTGAGGAAATGTTTGAGGTGGTACTAACATCGCCGTTTTACCACCGGACCACGAGACGCCGTACTAGGGTTCATCCATACCACCTGGGAACGATCTCGTCCACGACGGTTCGTTTTCAGCGTTCTTTTCTACCACGTATGTGTAAGATCTGGAATGAACTTCCTGCTGCGGTGTTTCCCCAGCGTTACGACTTGTCCCTCTTTAAACGAGGTTTGAGAAGAGCACTTTACTCACGGTAGGCGGCGACTTGGCTGTGCCTCTGGTGTTGCCATAGTCCATGGGCGGCGGTTACTACTTACCATCAGGTGGGCCGTCTGCTCGTCAGCCACCGTTAGCAATAAAAAAAGAAAAAAAAACATATGGTGCGTGTGACAGCGCGGTGAGCTGCACCACCCCGAGGCGCTGGCAGCGCTGCGCCTGTGCGCGTCGGCCGGAGCGGCGAACAGGCGGCGCGAGTTGCCGACGTACTGCGTGCCTACATGCAGGACTAACCTGCTGAAGTTTGCCCCCATGTCACGTGCTATAATACTACTAAATTTAATATCGAAGAATATCGATATAGGCTGCATGTAAAGCCTGGCAGATTTTACAAGAGTGGCTCACAGGCTCTGTGAAAATACTATGATCAAAACTAATATTGCTTAGTATTTAATAATCATCGACATATCATCGCTTTGGCATTAGCTGTTAAGATGTTATGTTTTTTTGTAAATACTTAAATAAATAAAAAATAAAATAAATAAAAAAACTTGCAATGTAACTCGTATGTATGTAATATGTTTGTTCGGGTGGAATCTTGCAACTCAATTTCGAAGCAGATTTCCTCAACCGATTGAGCTGAAATTTTGTATACACATTCGGTTTAGATGACAATACATGGTTAACTGTGTGACGTCATTCTAAATCCAACATGGTGGCACATACAAGATGGGGGAATAATTATATTTAATGCACTTCTACAATATGGGTATCAAATGAAAGGGCTTGCTAAGAGTAACTCGAAAAAAATAAAGTTTGCATAATTTAAGTGCGCTAAAAAGAAATAGTAAACTTTAACCTTACGAGAGATTTTCTTGTGTAGATAAATAAACAAGTCAATCAAATAACTTCATATGATTGATTTTAACTATAACAGTTTTTTAAAGTAAGTAAATACGAGTACTTAAATCTCGCGACAAGCTTTTATAACATATAAATTGTGTAATGACGTTATAAGTTGATAGTAAAAGTTTTAATGTTAAAGTTTATTTTTGTCTTTTTAGCGCATTTAAATAAAAGCTTGTTTTTAAAAAGAATTTTTTACTTTTAATTTATTTACTCGCGTAAACACCACCGCCCATCAATTGCCAGACCCAGACACTTGAAACACGCCTATGGAACAGTAGCCTCCGAAATATTCAAGGCCACCCTAAGCCACAGCGCCTTCATCCTCTTGACCACCTCAGAGGTCCCTAACGGGCTTACTCTTGAATTTAGTTACTATCAATTCTTACCCGAATTAGTTCTAATCTCATATACTTAAGTGTATTGAACTAAATCGAGATTACATTACAATGTCTCGCGATCGATAACATTAAGATGTAGGTATTCTATAATGGCAAACGTCTATCTTAAATTTGAAATAGACCCTATATCATCGTTTACCTCAATGGACAGACACCGCTAGGCTACATTAATATATTATATTGTGGTGTGTTTAGGTCTTAAAACTCTTCATTATAATGCACAATTACTACTTAGATCTTCAATATCGATAAGTTAATCGTAAATTAATTTAAGTGCCTACTCTCGTTTGAAAGTGATGCATGTAGTTAAATAGCACGTCAATATATACATTTTTACGCTCGTACAAACACAATAAAATCTCAATACTTTAAGAAGTCGCTCTAAAAGACCTTTTACAAATCACTATGAATGCAACAAGTTTCCAACTACGTGATCCTACAAGAATAACTTCGTCTCGAGAAGCGTTGATCATTCGTATTGTCACATAATCGCGCTTTAAACTTTCCAAGATATCTTTTGAACATGTCAAGATATTTTCATCCTTTAACAGCAGGTAACTACATAAGTAGTTAACTTTCAAACGATAAGACGAGAAGTTATATTGCAAAGGTTCAAAGTCAGAATAACTTTTGAGAAAACATCGCTGTTTTGAATATAATCATATAATCTGTTTATATAATACCGTCCCTCCATTTTTATATAGGTAATAATGCAAGGAAATCCTTTTACGGAAAATCAACATCCACTCACCGCCGAGCGGGTTATGGGGTTAGTTATATACCGGATCTTGCTAAAACACCACGGTATTCCTTCCAGACTATTTTTAGCCAGAGCGCAAGCCCTCTACACACCTCCTGTTCCCTTTATGTCAAGGAACTTTACGTATGAAAAGACTAAACCACAGTCTACAAAAATATTTGTAGACTGTGGTTTAGTCTCGCTATTATATGGGATGAGTGCAGCAGCTTTTATAAAGCTAGTCATGGGCTCCATGGCTGGCATCGTTTATAAGGCGTTATTTTATATTATTTGGAATAACAACAGCTTAAACATAACTAATTACATAGCAAACTTAAAATAAATAAAGCTAATAATATTTATCCACGATTTACAATTCAATTGCACAATATTAGTAAGCAACAAATTATTTATAGTAGTAATTCTAATTAGTATTTAGATGTGTTTACAAGGTCGTATCGTAGTGTATATAAGTTATTATAATAGATAAATTAAAACTGATAGGTTTAAGTAAAATACAAGGTGTAGTTAAACAATTTGATTAGACAAAGTAGTTATATATGAAGATCAGGCAGTTAACTTGCATACAATATTTCTTTTAAACAGCGATTTTGACCCAACAAACAGGTCAACATCATTGAATTTATCATTGTAGTTTTTACAATTCTAGTGAGGACAGCATTTTTGCGGTAGTTAGTTGAATGAAAAGGTACATGAAACAATGGGGTGTGTCTAAAACGACGCAAAGGCACACGTAATGAGACTCGTTGCACCAAATCCGGACAGTCAAGACGACCACGCATAATGCCAAATAACAGACCCATATCCAGCAACTGACGACGGTCTTCAAGAGCAAGAAGATTAAATTTTTGAAGCTATACTTCTTTTGGCGCGTTAGAGAAAAAATATGAGAGTAAATTTTTACGATGCGCACGCACATTGTCACGAAATACCTGCACCCTGAAGTTAGACACCCTGAAGTTAGCTATAGTCAACATTTTTATTTTTTTTGTGATATTTAAATAAACTTTATTTAACTGGATAATGCATTATAATAACACTTTCAATGTATTAAATACCTTTTTTCTATTGTTAGTGTCGTTTTTTCTACAAACGTAAAATAAGGCGAAGGATAAAATTTTTGAAAAGACTTTTATCTTGTTAACCCAAAGAAGTATAACTTCTAACGCGTGTACATAAGTACACATATACACTTGTTTTTTACAGCTCTCAGGGTAGCTCAAAGATATCCTAGATTTAAAGTTTAAAAACCTAACAAATTTCTTTTGGATACGTTCAATACGTTTTACGTAAATATCAAGGAGACCAGACAGGGCTGGCGTATTCTAAAATGCTTCTCACATAAGCATAAAAAACATATTTAATGGCTAATAGACAAGAAAAGGGTTGACAAGTACTTAAGACAAATCCAAGGTTACGATATGCTTTGTCAACAACAATGTTAATATACTCAGAGAGAAGCATCTTAGAGTCAAAATGCACACCCAGGTCTCTGACAGTCACGACTCTCTCAATAACGACATTGTCAAAATGATATGGATAATTGATAGGTTGTTTCTTTCGGGTAAGACTAATACATTGACATTTTCCGATGCTGATAGTAATGTTATTACATTTATAATAATTGGATAGACTGTTGCGATCATTCTGTATCAACTGACAGTCAGCATCGGAGCAAACCGTCATATATATTTTTTAATCATCTGCGTAAAGCAAATGATTTGCATGATTCAAACACGTATTAATGTCAAATGTGTAAGCGTTTTAAAAGAGAGGGCCGAGATGAGATCCCTGGGGGACACCAGAAGATATGGAAATGCAATCTGATTTGAACCCCCGAGTACCACAATCTGAGAGCGATTTGTGAGACAAGATTGAATCCATCTCAATAAATCCCCATGTATTCCTAGGTGTTTCAGTTTGCGGACCAGGATCACGTGATCCACGCGGTCAAAAGCTTTCTCGAAATCCGTGTAGATCACGTTAACCTGGCCGCCATTCTCCATATGAATAATTACATAATCGCTAAATAAGGTTAAGTTAGAGATGGTAGACCGTCCCTTAAGGAAACCATGCTGTGTACAGTATATACCTCGACTAATTAGAGGATATATATTTGCATACACGATCTGTTCGAATATCTTACTAATAGTATTTAAAATCGAAATTGGGCTATAATTTTCAATAACAGACCGGGACCCTTTCTTGTGTATCGGAATTATTTGAGTTTTCTTCCACAAAGAAGAAAAAGAATATTCCTTAAGAGAACGACGAAATAAAATACTTATAGGAGTAGATCAATTCCTGGCGCATGATGCAAAGAAAATGGGAGGAATTCCATCGGGGCCCGGACCCTTATTTATGTCTAAGGATGACAGTAACTTATAGACAATATCTTCATTAATTGTAATGCTAGACAGTGTTTCATTACATGTATAAGCGGACTCCGAGACTATTTCGTTATCATTGCTATGTGTAAGATTAGATATATGGAACACGCTTCCAAAAAAAATATTAAATGCAGAGCATATTTTCTGACCATCAGTACCTATACTGTGAACTTCCCAGAGTAAATTATCTGGGATAATTTAAACCACCTCTTTTGGACTTAACGTACTTCCAAAAATGCTTAGGAGACTTCTTAATTAATATAGCCGTTTTCTTTGAATTCCTTATACACTTGTTGTTGGCGGGCTCTTAGAATAGAGAATTCATCATAATCTCGTGGATTGTCATATTTTTTCCATTTCTTGTGCAGTTTATATTTCTCCCGTATTATTTTTATTAAAGCAGGGCTCTACCATACCGGGTAGTTATTGTTTATTAAAGGAGTACGGAAAGGTACAAATAACAAAAACATTCGTGAAGCTTCCTATAAGTAATATAGGTGATTGAGGCGTCTGCTTTGGTTGCTGGTGATTGAAATAAAGCGCGTATATCCTCAACGATCCTTTAATAGCCAGGATAACAGTACACAATATTAAAAACTATTTTATACGTAAGCGCGATTGCACTCGGACACAATAACAGGTTACGTGGAGTTTGCTTGCCTACTAGATAGCCACTGTAGAAGAAGGTAAAAACGATCCCACGCGAGGATCAACGAAGAAAACCGAGCGCACGGGAACGAACGGGTTTTGTGTGATGAATGTATGAAATTAATGTTTAGGAGTAGTGTGTGCAAGTGGTATATATGTTAATATTTAGATAGATATAATATATAAAGATGTTAATGTACTGTAAAGATGTACTTACTTACTTATCATCACGCCATTTCCCTTGCGGGGTAGGCAGAGAGAACAGAGTGCCAAGAGGTTCTATTCTTGCATACATCTGTCGCTTCCTCAACATTCATAACTCTCTTCATACACGCTCGCCGGTTTCGGAGACTCCTGACTCCACCTTCCTTCAATACATGACCGATTTAGTCTACGTAGGTGAGTCTCGGTCTCCCCCTGTACCTACATCCTTCCACTTTCGCATTGTATATCTTCAATTGGCATTCTTTCCACATGTCCGAACCATCGGAGCATTCCCTTTCGCATCTTTACACCAATACTCTCTTTCATACCTACTCGCTCTCTTACATCGTCGTTACGAATGCGGTCAGTCAGCCTCACTCCACAGATTCTCCGCAGAAATCGCATTTCAAACGCATTGATTTTACTCTCATGCTCTTTTTTGCATACCCAACTCTCACTTCCATACTATTAATAACGTTGGGAAAAGCACTGCGTTGTGTATTGCGACACGTGCCTTCTGGCTGAGGTGATGATTGCCGAGAAGTTGTCCCAATGCTCCGTTCACTCTATTTCCCGCATTTACTCTTCTCTCTACATCAGTGATGTACCTTCCATCCCGACTGAATCCACATCCAAGATATACAAATTCATCATCCACTTGTCTTAGCACACCATTTCCTATTGCTACTCTAACATCTGTTCTGGCTTCTTCTCTTTCAAAAACCATTTTTTTTGTTTTGCTCACATTCACACGTAGGCCCCTTTTCTTACAATCTTCTGCCATTACGTCGACTAGGGTTTGCAGGTCAGCCGCGGACTGCGCTAATAAAACCGCAAAGTCTGCATATAGCAGAGAGTTAACCACTGAGTCGCCCATCTGAACTCCCACATTAATTTCATTCAATCTTTGTAGACATTTATCCAGATATATGATAAACAGTCTGGCTGATAGAACGCAGCCCTGTTTAACGCCGATATTGACATCAAACCAGGGTGACATTCCATCATCCAGCCGCACAAAAGCTCTGCAGTCCATGTAGTTGGACTGCACCGCTTGTAGCAGTCTACCGTTAATACCATATTCCAGCAAAATGTCCCAAAGTTCCTTTCGTACAACCGTGTCAAATACTTTCTCCAAATCCACAAAACTGCAGAAAATCCTCTGGCCTACAGCCAGATGCTTCTCCACAATGTTGCGCAGAGAAAACACTTGATTCATGCATTCCCTTCCACACCAGAAACCTCCTTGTGCCTCACACAAAAATTCATCAGACACCATCCTCATTCTCCTTTCAATAATTTTACCATAACACTTTGGCTGCCAAACTGGTCAAGCTTATGGCTCTGTGGTTTGCACAGTCATAACGTGAACCCTTGTTTTTAAACAAGGGCACGATGACTGCGCTTCTCCAGTCCTTGGGGACCATTCCTGAGCTCCAACATAAATTGAGAAGCATCAGGAAGAATTCCCAGACACATGAGCCTCGAAGCTTGATCATCTCAGCAGACACCATATCAATACCCGCTGCCTTATCATTTTTCAAACTTCTAATCGCCTATTCAACTTCATCCACACTAATGTCATCAGAGGATGCCGGTACCGAATGCTGATCTGTTAGACCACATGTAGCACCGGCATCACCCTGAATATCCGCATACATATCTCCAAAATATTCACTCCATCGGCTTAACACATCTTGTGTTTGCGTAAGAATGTCTCCACCTTTAGACCTTATTTTATTCATTCTAAAAGCTGACCAACCACTCCGAGATCTCTTCACCTCCCTCCAGAAAAGATTGGTGTTGCTCTCAAAGTTTTTGTTTATTTAATAACAATTAAACCACATTGAATCAGACCGTGAAAAGTGATAAAGCCCTATTCGTAATTATACTGAATCGTAAAAGAAAAAAGTTATGTGTGTGTGTATTAGTGTACAACTTTACAGAAATTGGTTAAATAAAGCTAAATTAGATAAAGTTTTCGTTTTTATTGCTTTTATTATCATAGACATGGATACAAATAATACAATTATTTCACCTTATTGCTACCAAGATTATTATGGCATTTCATTAATTATAATAGAATTATTACGGCGTTTTATAGCAGAGTGCCTATTGCCACCTTCCAGCTCCATTATCAGACCCTGGATACTATATAGAGACAAAGTACTCGTCAAGAGGAATAAAACGAGTCCCAACTCGATGGGGTTGCGTCGTTTCATTACAGAGTTACTGTGGCCATCTTCCAGCTCCATCATCAGACCCTGGATACCAACTAGATACAAAGTACTCGTCAATACGAATCATACGAGCCCAAACTCGATGAGGTTGCGCCGTTTCATTATACAGTTCCTATGGCCACTTTCGCTCCATCATCAGATCAGCTTTATTGTCACGCAATATACATAATGTCTTATACTATTTATAGTCTTGTAACCCATATTTAAAAAAATATCATATAAAGATGGCGCGTAACAGAAAAACGTTACATTGAAAATTTCTCCCATACGTCGATAAAGAAGTTTCACTTCAAAAATTCATCAAAATCGGTTCAACCGTTTAGGAAGAGTTCAGTGACATACACACGTACAGTAGAATTATATATAAAGATAAACACATTTTATATTAGATTCAGCGAACCCCAAGAAAAAACATTTGCATACTATTGTTTCAAAATACAAGTAAATATTCGTTATAAATTCAAAATAGCAAGGTCACTCCTATCCTCGTTGTTGTTTCAGGCAGAAATATAATAGGTACATAATATTAATTACAAACAAGCTAGCTCCTTTCCGCGAGCACGGTGTAACGACGTTTAACATTTTCATGAAGAAAAGCTTTTATTTGTCTTTACAAAGAAGAAATACGACTGTTTTTTTTTAGTACAATGTAATTAATTAGTTGTCATATTTTACATCTCAT
This sequence comes from Leucoma salicis, assembly GCA_948253155.1. Lineage (NCBI taxonomy): Eukaryota > Metazoa > Arthropoda > Insecta > Lepidoptera > Erebidae > Leucoma > Leucoma salicis. The sequence goes on from OX411803.1 coordinate 31,395,048, forward strand.
ATCCCTCCAGATAGATTTTTAATATGTATATTATAATATCGGAGAATGGAATGTGTTGGAACGTATTAGGAATCGCGTTGGTTAAAATCATTGTATAACGCAAGATAACGTAATTTGGTACTTTGTATAAAGTAAAAACCCTTATCCTTACTAAGTAATCTATACTATTATAAAGCTGTAACGGAGCTATGTCTGTACATTTAAGATATTTGAGAAAAAAATACTGTAATAGGCTATATAGGCGTGTCTAAACACAAAACGATTTTTTTTAGATTTTTTGTCTGTTTGTTTGTTCACGCATCACACAAAAATACTGAACGGATTTTGATGCAACGTTTTTTATTAGATAGGACTCGATTAGACTTAAAAACGAGTATACATTTTATCCCGCTACTATACCGGGAACCTGAGATATAACCCAAAACATAGCTTTTGGCTGCGGCGAAGTCGCGGGCAAAGGCTAGTATTAATAAAACTGGCAGTGAATTTGCTTGTTTGTTTGATTTTAACCGATTATTATGAAATTTTGGACTCTATGTAGGTAGGTAGTCCATTAACGTGAACAATATTAACGGTTATCCTATTAGAAAGCGGTTTGATAGATGAGGAACAGTCGGAGTGAAATTTTGTGATTAAATTTATTGAAAACTAAGTAATAGTAGCTTACAATATTGCAATCTTTAACCAAGTCGTATGAAATGACAGACATCTTGTTTAGAGCTAGCATTTAACCGAAATGGAAAAATGACTGTACCTATCTGTATTAATTGTAGGCGTCTAACACTCCCATATTTTTTTTTAATTATATGTTTGTTTTCCATGGAAACTGATTTTGATCTAACCTTTCTACAAAGTAAATCTCAAGCCAGCCGCCATATGCAAAAGCATATTAGTTTATACTGAATCGCGCTAAAATTTTATCGCTTATAGAAGCATAGGTGAGGCAAACTAAATAACATTTTGATATGCTTACCTACAAAAAACCTTGCTTATTTCACGACGGACTTTACGACGTATAGAAGATATTCGTGGTCTGCATATTTTTGATGCGAAACATCTAATGCGGAGGGAGGGTAAAACCGGCTGTTAGCGTGGAGACGCTTTTATTTTACTTGTCCCGTTCAAATCTTGCAAGTTAAATTTGACACACTTACCGGTTTCCTATTGACCTGAAATTTTACACGCATACGTATATCGCGTGACATTATGATGACATGGAGCTGATCTGATGATGGAGCTGGAAGGTGGACATAGCAACTCTATAATGAAACGACGCAACCCCCTCGACTTTGGACTCGTTTGATTCGTCTAGATGAGTATTTTGTCTTTATGTGGTATCCAGGGTCTGATGATGGTGCTGGAAGGTGGTCACGAGAACTCTTTAATTAAATAGCGCAACTCCATTGAGTTAGGCCTCGTTTGAATTGTCTTGACTAGTACTCCAGTCCTAGATGATATCAAGGGTCTGATGATGGAGCTGGAAGGTGGTCATAGGACTCCGTTAAAAAAAGACATAACCCCATCGAGTTTGGGCTCGTATGATTCATCTTGACAAGTACTTTCTTTCTAGATGGTATCCAAGGTCTGATGATGGGGCTGGAAGGTGACCACAGTAACTGTAATGAAACGACGAAATCCCATCGAGTTTGGAATCGTTTGATTCGTCTTGGCGAGTACTTTGTTTTAAGACGGTATGCAGAGTCTGATGATGAAGCTAGAAGGTGGCCATAGGAACTTCGTTATAAAACGACATAACCCCATCGAGTTTGGGCTCGTATGATTCGTCTTGACGAGTACTTTGTCTCTAGATGGTATTCAGGGTCTGATGGTAGAGCTGGAAAGTGGCCATGGGTACTCGGTAATTAAACGTCGCAACCCATCGATTTAGGGCTAGTTTGAGTTATCTTGAACAGTACCATAGTCCTAGATGATATTCAGGGTCTGATAATGGAGCAGGATGGCCATGGGCACTATGCTATAAAGCGCCACAATCCCATCAACTTTGGAATGGTTTGATTCGTTTTGACAAGTACTTCGGTCGTAGATGATATCCAAGGACTGATGATGATGATTTATGTCCATTTCCGTTATTATTTTACGCATGTCATAATTTTATACAAGCACATTGGAAAAGTTATGATCATTTTATTTCTAGGTACTCATTATTTCTACAAAATAATTTCGATGTTTTCACATCTGGCAGACGTCCCGCGGCGTCTAATTCTTTTCTCTTTAGAAACGCCATAATTGCTTTATTAATAATGTATTTATTACAGACATTGAGTTACTCTACGTGTTGTGTTATCTTTAATTCAATTTTGCTCTAAAATTACCACGATAATTTGGTAGCTGTAAAATGTTACCAATACTATGATTCCTTAGTAATCGGCCCGGCAGGCTGGTTGAAATAAATAGGCTGTACTGTACCCACAGTAGGTGTCTTTCTTTGTGGCAATGGTCTGACTCTACGGTTGCCAACTCTAGGAACTAACTACTCCTGAGACAGTCCTGTGGAAAATATAGCTAAGTCATTGCCCCTCCAATACACTGATAGCTATGTGTACTCATATCAGAAAAACTCGTGTATTCTAAGTTCATTTTACTAAAGGATGTAAATAAGGCATGGTCCACGTCACGATAAGCAGTAGCTCATTGATTACCAGTTCTAGCTCGATTAAGTTTAACCAGCAGTTGCTGTCGGGGTCGAAATTTAGAAGCCCACTCCTCTAAATTTCTATTCCGACAGCAACTGCTGGCTTACGAGCAGGTATCTCCCGTAGCATTATACCAAGATAATTTCGCGGTCAAAACGGAAAAGAAGCAGCCACAGGGTATAACAAAAAGCGAGGTCTCTTACTAGGTACCGTGGTGCACAAAAACCACTGTATTTTGAATACTTTTCGAAATTATATGTATTTGTTGACAAATTATCATCGTCGTACGTCGTGAAGAAACCTGCGGACTTTTTTTGTCGAGGCAGGAAAAATATACCTAATCGCACACCCAGTCGTTCGGGGTAACAAACAAAGTAGTGGGTGGCCCCCACCCACTAAATAAAACCGCCGCGTGCCGGCTCTCTGCCTCTACTGGCCTGTTCGTTTTCAAAGGTGACAGTCGCAGTAGTTTAGCTACATTATGTGTTCTTAATCCGACACAAACAGGCCACCACTTAGGTAGTAGTTGTATTTAGATTTGGAAGTATAATCACAAGATTTGGCCTCTTTGCTAAAAGACACCTTTACAGTATCATCCCCAGTGATGAGTCTATCACTATACACGTAAAACATTGAATATAGGTTTGACAAGTCAATGCTTCGTCGTCAATTGCTTGCCGGTACTTTTTACAAATATAGTACAGTAAGTGTTAATCAGTTGATTAGATTAGTTATACAAAATAATAGCTCACTCGTTGACGCATAGTAAACACTACGCATTCAGATTTCTTTTGTTGTTTCTGTAGCCATTGTTCCTAATTATAAAAAAAAAATATTAAAGAAATTTAGTGTAGCCACTTGCAAAAAAGTATTGGATTTGAGACAGTTAAATTACGTCACAATACGTTTTTTTATTGTTTACGTTGTGACGTGCCGCGGGTCGACTGTAGTAAGGGATACCCGCCGCTCATTGACTCAACAATACTAGGTGCACAACCAAGCCACTGCCGACCATGAAGATAAACTACCTACGCTTGAGGGGAGTGGGAACAACCTCGGCTTTCTTTTTCTGCAAGCGAAGCACACTGAGATACCTCAAATCCCTTACAAAGATAGTGAAACCCATCCGTTCGGGTCTCTAACGACAAGTGATAGCTATCATTAGATACCAAACCCTATCATCACCAATGAGATTAGTTTTATTTTTCTTTACGTAAAAGAGTTTTTTGAGGCACTATATTATAGTCAGGCGCCTCTTTTCCGCTGGGCACTCTCGGCAAGTGCCTAGCGTCCCCAATTTATAACTATAACGTTTGAATATATATTAAATTTGACTTATATAATTATATTCATGGGAGACCACATAATCCTAGTGTCCGGAAATTTAAGACGAGCGATTTGTAATAAACTTTAAAGGAAAATCTTTGTTGTTTTGGAAACTGCAATGTCAAGCGCACCTTTGACCGCCGATTCTATGATCATTTATGAAGAAATACAGCATTATATTACAAAAAGCGGAATTTAACTCAAATTATAATATGACCTAAAATTATAACCAATTTCTTTTTTCTTTTTGCAAAATAATCTTATAACCTAATTTTTTGTTAGAGAACTAATTAAATTATAATTTTTGGTAAGTCAGTAATAGGTCAGGATAGGCACCTTGGGGCTCTCAACATTTTTTTTTTTTAATTTGTTTTTATTGCGTTTTGTGACAGACGAGCCATGGCTCATCTGATGGTAGGTAACCGTCGCTCATGGACTCAACTATACCGAAAGTATTGTCAAGTCGCTGCTCACCATTTCATTTCACCGATATGAAACGAAAACGGCTATCTCCTGCTACAGCCAAAACGCAACGATGTGCTTCATGGCCGGTCACACGGGAGATGGTGGTACCAACCCGCTCGGGCCCGATACCAAGTGAATACTTACTCCCAGTTGGTACCTAGCCCGACCACCAGTCATGCAATGGATGATAATTGCTTACTTCCCTTAGTCGCCTCATGCGAAACCCGTGGGAAAGAATGGGGTGGTGACACTTGTATTCTTAGTCCGTCACCACACGGACAACTTCATTGTTATTGCATATTCAACTTCGCACTACAAAATATAGCCCCTGAATAATATTGCAGGGTTAAAATTATGTTTTTTTTTAACATTATTATACATACATTGTTGACCTTATTGACAAAATGGGTTGCCTGCCAGTCTAAGCCTGAAGGTTTTATATACACTTATATATAATATCTGATGGTTTAATGCAGGGAATTTTAATTCTTTGTGATCCTGAACACTAAGTTATACATATAAAAACTTATGCATATTGCTATATATATGCATTTATATTTACCACCTAGAATACCTACAGCCTGCAATCTCAAACATTTTTGTCCACCTAAATCTCGCACCTACCTTCAGCAACTTTGCCCTCTTTATTGCATGTATACAACATACAAAGATTACCAGGATCAAATTGACATAGCCATATCATCTACTCAATCAATAAAAAAAATTGTTTTGTGTTCTCATAGCAATTAAAACAATGATCTAACTTATTATTTTATCCCGCTGTGAGCCAGCGTTTTGTCATAATTTTGTGTGTAACAAATAAAAATGTGCATGCTGTGCTCTCTTTTAAGTAATGTGACACTTAACTTTAAGCCACTAAATATGTATTACCTTAGAATACTGTATTAGTGTACTCATTGTTAGAGAACCAAAGAAATAAATTTGATGTTTTAAGTTTTATAGAGGTTTGTTCAATAATTATCACTGCAAGTAGGTCAATGTTTAAGCAACTTTTATACAAGCTGTATGATGTTTAGTGAGAAACAAAAGGTTTGCAAACCTTTCTTTTAAGTCCATTAAAAGAATTTATCAATTGGATATTTATGTTGCATTTTTTAATTTTTCCATTATAGATATTTTTAAAATGAAAACAAGTAGGTTTTAATAACAAACATGCCATAGTACTGGCAGTAGTTTGGTATCAAATTGTTTAAAAATTAAGTGATAATCAATCTTACATCTGAGTGTAATTTAACTAAGACAGATTTTAGTACAGACTTTTTAATAAACAAATAATAAAATGTCTTAAACCAGTGGTCAACATTCGACCAAACACCCACACTACATGCAATCAATCCTATAAAAATATTTTTATTAAATTAATTTATTTCATATATTTTTTTATGTTATACAAAAATATTATTTCAAATGCATATTGTATAAAAATATTATGTTGTATGAAAAGGGGGCCCTTTCCATTTAAACTTTAACTGTGCCAAATCTCATACTTCCCGGTGTGTGCACAAAACATAGTAAAGCAAAATTAAAAATTTGTTAAAGTATGTGCAACAATTCTTATTTTAATCAGTGATATTTAAATGCTGAGGTCTTATTAATTATAAATCAACATTAACATTAGATAGATAACAAGCAGATTAAATCAATTTTTTTTATACCTATTTAGTGGATTATTATTTTTTTATACTTTTCATGTTTGTGTGCATGTGAAAAAATTTCTAACCATTGTTTTATATGTCACTGAAGTTATATATAATATAATGTTTAATATTTAAGTAGGTTCATAGTGATTATCCTCTTTATAGTACATGTACTTAATATAATATGATTATAATGCTCCCAAATATGAACTCTTTAGTTTCAAAATTAGAGGCATTAAGTGGGTAAATTATAGTTAGGTATGCTGATGTAATACCAGTAGGAAAATGAATTATTCACTTTAATATTTTTGTCTATGATACTAAAACTAGTTGCAATTATGTTTTTTAAAAGAGTAACTCAACACTTTCTCTACACATTCAAGGCATACCGTTTTGTTCACTGTAAAATTTATTAAAAATTTAACTAATGTTGAATCAAAAGAATACAAATACCTAAAATATATAATGATAGGTAATATTTTTATTAGCATGTTACGGTTGTACGAATAATTAGATGCCGTACTATTCAATGAGAAAACTGTAAACAAGTTGAATGTGTGCATACGAAATTTGTACACACATGAAATAAACAATAATATGAATGAGCAAAGTGAATCTCGTAGTTCTAAAGCGATTTTTTGAAACTGATACTGCTAATTTTAATATTTACCAAAGTATCCTGGTCGCCAATTTCACAATAGTAGCTATCGCTGCTATCCTGCCTGCTGCTGAAGCACATAATGCGGCGCATCAAGTCCGAGACCATGGAACACAACCCGCATCGCCCCATCGTCCGTTCACTGATATGACTGTCTCTCAATTGAAAAGGCCTCGGTGGGTTTTATTCATACTGGTAAAAATATCTAACATTTTAACAGAACACTTTATGTTCTAACTACTTTACTCCTGTTTTGAAGACACAATATTTTTAAAAGTTCAGAAATACATATTTGTTTAGTTTGTTTCATTTTAAGGGATATTATAAAGTTCAGGAATTATTAAAATCATAAACAATAAAACAAATTAATACAATAGTTAGTTACGATAAGTTGCTAACTAGTACGATATACACGCGGAACAGCCGCACAACATGCAGCATTAACCAGCCAAAACACTGTGCTGACAACTCTACGACCGGGCACCGAGTGAACTATCGTTCATCGTTCAGTACTTCGTTCGTTCTCACAGAGTACTTTTTAATATAGGGTTCTACTGCTCTGTATAATCTGAAAAAGGCTTAGATATAAAGGATAGTACTAGATATGACATACGCGTACACCCGTAAGGGACAGATATAAAGTACATACAAAAATAATGATGCCAGGTTATGATAAATTTTCTCCATTAATAATTATTAACTAATAAATATGCAGTTATATATTGACTAATGTGTCGTTACAGATATACACACATAGAGCAAACCCTCGTGGTTATCACGCATATATTTATCATGGGTTAGAATCACGATCTCCATTTTCACTAAGCACTAGACTGACAGGCCGGTTAAAGAATGGACGACTGATATTTTTTTTTATATATATTTTCAGCATTTTACATGCTTAACACTATACATTAAATACAAAGTGGAAAATGTGAAATCGAAAATAATGTATAGTGTTAAGCATGTAAAATGCTAAAAATATGTATAAAAATATCTAAATATTTATAGGGTCTGCGTCATTATTAGGTAAAATCTTAATTGTAAAATTAAGTTTACCTGGTCGGTATAATGTATGAAAATATAGTACTCATTGTGAGCTAATTCATATATTTTGTCTAATAAAGCTATGGTTCCTTTAGTAATGAAAAACTGCCACCTAAGTCATAAACGTATACAAGGAACCTTAAAGCTTGCACGTGACAATGTGTTTTGGCCTAGCATGACACAAGACATAACCGAGTATATCAAGTCATGTAAAACATGTAGTAAAATACAAAAAGATAACCAAATGGAACCTATTATTATTCAACTCCACAAAGGCCATGAAGTACAGTAGCTTCAGACTTATTCCTTTTAAAACGAAAAGATTATATTCTTATTGCACAACACAGGTTATTTTGATTTTAAAGAAGTAACAAATATCACCAGTGTTAACATAATAAAATAATTAAAAGAAATAACAGAACATTCACTGATCAGGAACAGGTATAGATAAGACAAGGACACCACAACTGGGTGCCTGGACAAATAATATTGCCAGAAGGACATCGCGCTTATAGAGTAGCAACCAAGGATGGTGCCATATATAAAAGAAATTCATGGCACTTGAAACATACTGCAATATCTGCAGACACTAATAATTTCTTGTCCACAGAACCCGCCAATTCGGATGACTCTGCCATACAAACGCCAGTTACTGCAGAGCCACAAACGCCTACTGGAATAGCATCACCGGAGCCACCAGTTGAATTACAGCCGAAAGCTCCGCCGCCCCAGACAGCACATGAGGTGCCTATACTAGAAGCCCGGCCTCGAACCACACGCAGCGGCCGCGTAGTGATTACACCCACTATATACATTTGAAAAGGAGGGATGACACGGAGTACGTAAATCGGGTTAGGTCTGTGTCGAATGTACTTAGCCTACTCTGTGTCACCGCGGTTCGTGTCTCGACATGTTCATGTACAACGGCAACCGAATACTCAATGTCTCAATGAATGTTACTTGCTACTTGCTGTTACTTTAGATTGCTGTGTCATTTATTTTTTATTGTAAAAGTGTTAATAAATAGTTACCAACATAAAGTCTAGTGTACTCGTTAACTGAGCATGACCAATAAGGGTCATGACAATTTTCAAAATAGAAAACTTATCGTGGCTGAATAAAACACATGTCCTTTGCCTTAATGAGAGTTTGACAAGAGTAGAATAAATCAAGGAGTAGAATAAAAAGAAAAGATAATTGCATTACTATACTTTTAAGCACCGGCGCGGTACTAAATTAATATTTATCCTCCTGCTCAGTTTGTTGATGATAATGATATTAGTTTTTTGATTTGTTTAATGATGAAACAACAAAAATGTTTACCTACTGTTGTTTTATTGTTGCAAATTAATCCTTACCATAACTTAACCTATGTTAAAAAAATGTTTGGAACTGGTAACTACCTAGTTTTTTGATAAAAATTGATATTATAGGTTTTGGGTTCCCTAAGATTTGTAGTACGTTTTGGCGTATATTTCATTGTTGTACATTTCAGGCATTTTTTTGTATGGGTGATGGGCATTCTCCTTTCCTTCCCTCTCTGCACTGGCAAAATCTCCTGTTTCACTCCATGTGAGGGCTGTGGGTGGTCTTTTTCCTTAGATAAAGGATAGTAATAGATATGACATGCTAATGACAATACCAGGAATGAACGAGAAACACAATAGAAAGTTTCTCTATGTTCGGTAGAGATAGGTATAATGCCTTTTGTCCTTTTCATCGTATACGCTTTTTGTTTGTCTGACACTTGTCATAAGTTGCAAGAAGTGAGCACAGCGGATTTTTTGTTAATACTGAAAACTGCACCTCCATCTGTTAGAAGTATGTCGGGGATTCCAAAGGTTCCAAACCAAGCTTTTAATTCTTTTATTATGTTAACACTGGTGATATTTGTTAGTTCTTTAAAATCAAAATAACCTGTGTAAACATCTGCAATAAGAATATAATCTTTTCCTTTTAAATGGAATAAGTCTGAAGCTACTGTACTCCATGGCCTTTGTGGAGCAGCTTGAATAATAATAGGTTCCATTTGGTTATCTTTTTGTATTTTACTACATGCTTTACATGACTTGATATACTCGGTTATGTCTTGTGTCATGCTAGGCCATAACACATTGTCACGTGCAAACCTCAAGGTTCCTTGTATACGTTTATGACTTAGGTGGCAGTTTTTCATTACTAAGGGAACCATAGCTTTTGATACAAGTACTCTGTTATTTTTGAAAATTATGTCACTGTACACACTAAGGGTTTCTCTTTAAGACCAATATTTCTTCATGTGTTCTGGTAGTTCTTCTATAGTTTCAGGCCATCCTTTTGATATGATAGACTTTAAGGTAATAAGTTCTTCACAGTCCTTAGTTTTCATTATGAGCTCTTCTCTACAAGTCTTTGTAATTGGTACTATGACACATATTTGTAAATTATTATTATTATTTTTTATAATTATATTATTATTATTATTATTATTTTTTAAATTTTATATTTTTTATCGTTATTTGTATTTGGACCCACTCAACTGGGTCCAAACAATAAAGTGGCCAACCGTCCCCATCATCGGTATGTAAGCTTGTTTTTGTATTGACGTAAAAAAACCTTTATTAATCACGTTATCATCACTATCACTACATAGTATAAAACAAAGTCGCCTTTTCTGTCCCTATATCCCTATGTGCGCTTAAATCTTTAAAACTACGCAACGGATTTTGATGCGGTTTTTTCCAATAGATAGAGTGATTCAAGAGGAAGGTTTATATGTATAATACATGCATAATATACTAAGGCAACATTGCTAATTTTAGAGGTTTCTAACGTGATGTCGTAAATTAACCTATTTTTTTGGGCTTATTTAGCAATTTAGCAAAAACGCTGCCTAAACCCTACGAGTTAGATCAAATTAATGTAATACAGTATTGTACACCATAAAAAGGTCTACAAAAAAGTCCGCGATGGTATATGTTTATCTTTTAGGGATAACCCACATTAACCATTTTTATTGTTTACTTTTTACGTGAAAAAATGGCTTATTTACGAAGCTATTTTAAGCAATACGGCATTAATCCTTATCGAATTAAGTACCTTAAATACAGTGTGCAATTAATATAGATCAATATGGTTCCTTACAGCATGTAAATTAAACAAATATTTTCGGAGATATTACAAATTTAAAATTTGCGTTTGCGGCGGGCGGTACCGGTCGGACGGGGCAGTGCGGGGAGGCATGCCTATAAATAGCGCGTCGGAGGCCGCGGTTCTCCCTGTAGCACTTTGAATTTAGCAGCAATCGGACGCGTTTATTATCGGAGCTCTCTAGCGAGGAAAATAACAGTACTTGATAAAAACGTGCTTTTCAGCGCGACAACGTATCAGTTAATAATTATAAGTTACGATAAATAATAATCAATTAATTTAATAATAAGGAAATTATTTTCAAAAATCTTAAGTAAGTTCAGAAAAAAAACTTAATAGAATATAGCTATCTTTTGTTCTTGATGATTGTAGATTATCTTTTGTTTTTAGTCACACGCATGGCAAATTATTTTTTAGGTGTTTTTAATTTAATTAAAATCGTATTTTAAGTTGATTTCATTAAAATCGTAGTTTAAGTTATTTCAGTAAAAAAAAAGAAAAGAATAGAATAAATATCTTTTGTTTTTTATGATTGTTGATTATCATTTGTGTCTAAATGGTAAGTATTTAGATGTTTTTTACTGCGGCACATAGGTACCAATAATATAACAATTTGTTCATAGGTAGGTAATCATACATAAGTCTAGAACTGAGTCAACTTTGTTCAGAAATTATAAAGTCATGTCTGGAAGACGTCGTCGTTCGAACATAGGTCGTAGTTCAGTGAATGCTAGAAGAGTACGTTCACAAAGAGATGAAGAATCGTCAACAGAACGTGAAGCTCGACTCAGTCAGCTTAGGGATAGATATAGAGCTGAGAGAGAGAGAGAATCTTCAATAGAGCGTGAGGTTTGCCGCAGCCGGGATCGAGATAGGCATTCGGTTCAGAGAGATAGAGAATCGTCAGTAGAGCGTGAGGTTCGCCGCAGTCGAGATAGGGATAGACATCGAATACAGAGAGCCAGAGAATCATCAGCACGAGTTACTAATTCATGGGTAAATAAAGAAAATTCTGCCATGAATTACGATCCTTCGATTTCTTACAAGGACGATCGTATAGTATCAATAGGTACTATGTCAGTAGTATGTGAATATTGCTTGGCATTGAAATTCAAGGACGAATCAAAAGGCATGTGTTGCTTACAAGGAAAAGTCAAATTAGAAGAAATTCTTCCTCCACCTGAACCACTTCACTCTCTTCTTACGGGTGATCATCAGAAATCCAAACAATTCATGCGCAATATACGCCGTTATAATAACGCATTTCAAATGACCTCTTTTAAGAGTAAGCAAGTCGTTGAGCGTGGGTTCATGCCTACATTTAAAATTCAAGGGCAAGTGTACCACTTAGCTGGGAGCTTGCTACCACTTCGACCCGATGATCACAAATTTCTGCAAATATATTTTATTGCAGATCCAGACACACAAGCATCTACGCGGTGTTCAAGTGTTGCACAACCAATTGATAGAGATTTAATTAGATCTCTGCAAGATATGTTACATTCTCATAATTACTATATACAGTCTTTCAAAACTGCGATTGAGAGTATTCCAGCAGATACTCCTGACTTTAATGTCGTAATCCATGCAAATAAAGTTCATGTTGGAGAACACAGAGGACGATATAACGCGCCTTCTACGAGTGAGGTAGCAGTGGTGATAGCTGGACAGCAATTTGACAAAAGAGATATTGTATTGCATAGTCGTGATGATAATTTGCAAAAAATTTCAGAGTTACACAGATCTTATGACAGCTTACAATATCGTTTGATGCTATGTCGTGGAGAAAATGGTTATGCCATTAATATTTCTCAAGTTGATCCAATCGGTGGAACACCTCTGCGTAAAACAGTGTCATGTATGAACTACTATTGCTACCGTATAATGACAAGACGTAACAATTTCAACACTTTGCTTAGATATGGAATGTTAACAAACCAATACTTGGTCGATCAATATGCGAAAATTGAATCTGAGAGATTGGCCTACATCCGTAATAATCAAACTAAATTGAGAGCCGAAAATTACTTTCATCTTCAGGATGCGTTACAGGCGAATGAACATGTCAACGGCATTGGTCAGTTAGTTATACTACCTTCATCATTCGCAGGTGGACCTCGATATTTACACGAAAAATTGCAAGACGCCATGATTTACGTCAGAAATTACGGCAAACCTGATTTATTTATAACTGCAACATGTAACCCAAATTGGCCGGAAATTAAAGAAAATATTAACACTAATTTAAGTCCACAAGACAGATATGATATAGTTAACAGAGTCTTTCATTTAAAAGTACAGAAACTCCTGCACCTCATTAACAAGTCTCATATATACGGTCCCCCGCGCTGTCATATGTACACAATAGAATGGCAAAAACGTGGGTTGCCACATGTGCACCTGCTGGTGTGGTTAGTGAACAAAATTAGACCAAACCAAATTGACAAGGTCATTTCAGCTGAGTTGCCGGATAAAGATGAAGACCCTATCCTGTACGAAATCGTAAAGAAAAATATGGTACACGGCCCTTGCGGGACTTTAAATCCGAATTCTCCATGTATGCGAGATTCTAAATGCAGCAAAAAATTTCCGAAGTCATTCCAAACTCAAACAATCACTAGCGATGACGGATATCCCAAATATCGTCGACGATCGCCAGAACAAGGCGGGAAAAGTGCTACCGTCCGAAACCGTGATATTGATAACCGATGGATCGTTCCCTATAATCGGCTCCTTTTGAAAATGTTTGATGCCCACATCAACGTAGAGTTGTGCAATTCGATAAAGTCAATCCAATATGTTACTAAGTACATTAATAAAGGTAGTGATCAAGCCACTTTCAGCATACAATCACCAAATGAAGTGGAAAAATATCAGTCTGGACGTTACATCTGCAGCTCTGAAGCTGTATGGAGGATATTACCATTCGAAGTGCACGACCGGGCTCCCACAATTGTCCACCTTGCAGTTCATTTAGAAAATGGACAAAGGGTATATTTCATGGAGAACAATATACAAGAAGTTGTTAATAATCCGCGGGATACAACATTGACAGCATTTTTCAAGTTATGTGCTCAAGATGATTTCGCGAAAACACTGACATATGACAGAGTTCCAAGTTACTATATATGGAACCAGAGTTCTAAAACTTTTCAACGGCGAAAACAAGGTACTGCGTTTGATGGTTTCCCCGGAGTAAAAAAAACGGATGCTCTTGGCAGAGTCTACACGATTCATCCCAACAACAGTGAATGCTTTTATCTGAGAATGTTACTGCATATTGTAAAAGGCCCGACAACCTTTGCACGCCTAACAACTGTACAAGGTGTTGTTTACAATACTTATCAAGCAGCATGCAAAACTATGGGGCTCTTGGAAGATGATTCTCACTGGGAAAATACATTATCAGAAGCAGCTGTTTGTAGTTCAGCTACATCATTAAGATATTTATTTGCTGTCATAGTAGCGTTTTGTCAAGTAACTGATTCTGTTAATCTATGGAATAAATTTCAAGAAAACATGGCCAGTGATATTCTGAATCGACGACGGCGAGAGTTAAACTCAGATGATATACAATATGATCAACACATATTTGACGAAGCATTATTTGAATTGAATAAAGTACTGCAATTACTTTCGGGTAAATCGATCAAGGATTTTGGGCTGCCGATGCCAGCTAATACTACTAACTCAGATTTAACTAACAGTGCCGAATACACAAGAGAAATATCATACGATCAAACAAGACTTTTACAAAATATAGCTCAAGATGAGCCACGATTAAACATCGATCAGAAAAAAGTATTCACTGCATTACTATCAACAATTGATAACAATGAAGGGAAATTGTTTTTCCTTGATGCCCCAGGAGGTACAGGAAAAACATTTTTAATCAATCTGCTTTTAAAAAAAGTGAGATCTACCGGAAAAATTGCGTTAGCTGTTGCGTCATCCGGCATTGCCGCTACGCTTTTAGAAGGAGGTCGAACCGCACACTCTACATTCAAGCTCCCGCTGAAAATCGCCACCGATGACAATATCAGCGTCTGTAGTGTTTCTAAACAGAGCAATACAGGAAAATTGATGCGTGACTGCTCATTAATAGTCTGGGACGAAGCTACCATGTCAAACAAGTCGTCTGTGGAAGCACTGGATAGGACAATGTGCGCAACAAAAATTCACCTATGGGTGGATGTACAATTCTGTTTTCAGGAGATTTTCGACAAATCCTACCAGTTGTGACTCGAGGAACACGTGCTGACGAAATAAATGCTTCCCTAAAAAGATCAAACCTTTGGCCACATGTCAATAAATTAGAGCTTAAAACTAATATGAGGGTTTCGTCATCTTCACGTGAGAACAGGCTATTTTCAGAGATGCTGCTAAAAGTTGGCAATGGAGAATTAACACAAAGTGAGGGAAGGATTAACCTTGAAAACCTTTGTGTTTTGATAGACAACATCCAAGAGTTAGTCAACAAAGTCTATCCTGACATTGATGACATAAGTTACAAGACAATATCTTGGTTTAAAGAAAGAGCGATTCTGTCACCAACTAATGAACAAGTAGATAAGGTAAATAACTTGATTCTTTCAAAGATTGATGCGCCGACGAAAATATACTACTCGGTGGATACTGTTCTCGATTTGGAAGAAGCTGTTCATTTTCCTACAGAGTTTCTAAACTCTTTGAACCCGTCTGGACTCCCTCCTCACAAAATGGTGTTGAAAGTAGGTTGTCTTGTTATTTTATTAAGAAACCTGAATCCACCTAAACTTTGTAATGGCACGCGTTTGCTGATAAAATCACTGAAAACTTTCATAATAGAGTGCACAATACTCACAGGATGTGGTACCGGAGAAGATGTATTGATTCCCCGAATCCCTCTGATACCATCGGATTTACCCTTCCAATTTAAGCGTTTACAGTTTCCGGTAAAGACATCTTTTGCAATGACCATTAATAAATCGCAAGGTCAAACCTTCAACGTTGCAGGCTTAGATTTGAGCGTTGACTGTTTTTCACATGGCCAACTGTATGTCGCTCTTTCAAGAGTAACCTCAAGAGAAAACATGTTTGTATTGTCTAATGACAAGAAAGCTGTGAACGTTGTGTATAAAGACATCCTGTAATATATCAATTGTTGTAAAAAGAAAATAAATACCTAGGTAAAAATGTAAAAAGTAATTAAGTAAAAATGTGTAATGTAATAAAAATTGTATGAATTTAGATATTCCAAAGATAGCAGGAAATCTTCATAGTAAGTATAGGGAAAGAGGAATTGTTTTACTCCAAATTTAATGCGTGCAGGCTCAGGGCAGTAATGAATGAATCAAAAATACTGGATCGATTTTAATCATGTTTTCATTGAGTGACATAGGCATATATATTTTATGCCCGTGCAAAGTCGGAGCGGGCCGCTATGTTTTTATATACAACGTTCATAGTTTTTCTGTAGTGTATTTAATGTAGTATCAGCATTGCACCCGTGCGAAGCCGGGGCGGGTCGCTAGTATACGTTAATATTACATATTCTAATACATTTTAAGCAAAATATAAGCATAACTGCAATTTCTTTTGTCCTGTCATTCTTGTATCCGGCTAAAACAGGTAGTACATTTTTAGCCAACAAAGTTATAATCATAGTTATCTTTTAAAATTATTCCAGTTATCATATGTCAAACTATTGCTACCTCGATATTGCATACGCTGATAGCTTGTAGTACATTTTTAGTCAACAAAGTTATAATCATAGTTATCTTTTAAAATTATTGCGGTTATCATATATGTCAAACTATTGCTATCTTGACACTGCATACGCTGATAGCTTGTCTATAATATCCTTTGTCTAAGACATAACATGATATTATTGAGCATTATTATCTGTCTCCTGTTTATACGTATTACTCGTTGCCTTACTCTGTGATATGCATAGACTATTAGTGTGGTAACCTCAGACTAAATATATATAGACAGAGCGAAGAAAATTCTTTGACACTTTTTTTGTATGAGCGAGAATAAAAGATACAATTTACTGGTACAAAAACAGACAAAGTCATAGATTTTTGTCTTTGTCGCAGTGGCCAGTTTTTGGTATTGTCACGATGTCAAAATGCTTTACGATTCAACTGACATAATCGAACATTTGTACAAAAATTCGGGATTTAATTGAAGTTTAATGTTAATTTGTAACCCACGAAATACCCAAAATATGCTTCACAACATTTTGTTGATGTTTCATTAAACATAAAAAAAATCTAGACATCGCGGGCCGTCTAGCTATATAACTTGACAAAGTACTCCTCAAGATGAGTCAAACGAGTATAAACTCGATAGGGTTGCGTAGTTTCATTACAGAGTTACTGTGCCACCTTCCAGCTCCATCGTCAGACCCTAGATACCATCTAGAGACAAAGTACTCATCAAGATAAATCTTACGAGCCCAAACTCGATGGAGTTATATCGTTTTATAACGGAGTTCCTATGGCCACCTTCTATCTCCATCACCAGACCCTAGATACCATCTAAAGACAAAGTACTTGTCAGACGAATCAAATGATTCCAAACTCGATGGTGTTGCGTCGTTTCATTACAGAGTTACTGTGGTCACCTTCCAGCTCCATCATCAGACCCTGGATATCATCTATGACTGAAGTTCTAGTCAGGACATTGCAAGCAAGCCCTAATTCGATGGAGTTGCGCCATTACATTACAGAGTTTCGCATGGCCACCTTCCAGCTCCATCATCAGACCCTGGATACCATCTAAAGACAAAGTACTCATCAAGACGAATCATACGTGCCCAAACTCGATGGGGTTGCGCCCTTTTATTATAGAGTTTCTATGTCCGCCTTCCAGCTCCGTCATCAGATCAGCTCCATGTTATCATAATATTGTATTATCACGTGATATACACAAGAGTGTAAAATTTCAGCTCAATCGGAAACCGGGAAGTGTGTCAAATTTAACTTGCAAGATTTGAACGGAACAAGTAGGTACAATAAAAGCGTCGCCACGCTAACAACCGATTTTACCCTCTCTCCGCAATAGATGTTTCACATCAATAAGAAAATAGTAACGTTGGGAGCAAAATCATTGCCAGTGAATATGTTCATGTAAGTAAAGCTTTTAAAGTCTTTGTAATTTAAAAAAAACATAGCATCACGCCTGTATTCCCCGAAGGGCGCCAGCTATGTATAAGTGCCACGTAATAGGGGGCGAGCCTATTGATGTCTACCGGGCACATTTACAAACTCCGGGCAGCTACTGACAATTTTTTTTTTTTGAAGAATCTCAATAACACTGCCCGACCCGGGGATTAAACCCGAGACCTCATGATCAGCAGTCGCTTACACTACCACTGCACCACAGAGGCAGTTGTAATTTCATCTTTGTAAGTAAATCTCAATTCTAGATTATGACTACCGCTGTAGTCATAATCTAGAATTCAGAGAAACTGATTTGCACTAAGTTCTTATTCAATTAGTTAAATCAGCGCTGGAAGGAAAATAATTATTTTCTTATTTGACCCAGAAAAGAAACAAAAGATAATTTTATTATATTCTTGTGTATTATTATTTTATTAAATATAACTTATTATTATATACCAGATGAGATATCGAACAGAACGGTAATTTATGCAATACTTACCTTGCATCAAGGCTCAAAGTCTTGGTATTTCCCTACGTGATCGAATTCTTATTACGGAGATCCGTAGAACGTGAATATCCGACATAGCCTGCCAGGTTTGCATGCTGAAGTGGCAATGGGCAGGCCATATCGCTCCACGAACTGACAACCGCTGGGGAAAAAGGTTTTCGAGTTGCGACCACGTATCGGACAGCGCAGCGTAATATGGCCTCCCACCAGATGGACCAAATATATGGTCAAAGCTGCAGGGAGCCGTTGGATGCAGTCAGCACAAACTCGCTAGTTCTGGTGCTCTCTTGGGGAGGCCAATGTCCAACAGTGGACGTTTAAAGACTGATGGTTGGATGAATAGAAGGGGTGGTAGATTTACTTTTAAATTATTATTTTAATAAACGCTGTGATTTTCAATTAAATATTTGTTTAGATATTTTTAATATATATTTTTAGCATTTGGCATGCTTAGCACTATACATTAAACACAAAGTGAAAAATGTGAAATCAAAAAATCCTGCTCGTGACTGTTATTTTCGATTTCACATTTTTAACTTTGTGTTTAATAAATATTTGTTACGAAGAGTTTCTTATTTATGATCAATTCTCATTCTAACTATCGTTTATTTTGCCCAAATATGGTTAAACATTTGTCAACCTGACAACATTTAAAAAAAAATATTGCTGTCTCAAGTGCGACCACGCCATGGCTCCGTCTAGTTAGTCTGAGGTGGTAACCTATCTCCCCTTTCTCGGACCAATAATACTCTGGACGGAGTCTTTGCTTCAAATGCGTGTAAATTTTTTATGTGTGCGTTTGATATTCTGGCATTGTGTGCGTAATCTAGTGTTGTGAAGAATGACGCCACGATGTCGAATATCGATAACCAGACTACCAGCACTATCTTTTATTGTACGTTTACTGCCTGGTTAAAGTTAGATTAGATCAATATTTTTTAATTTTATTTCCATAGTGATAAAGTTATATAGTTATAATTATCTCAGGTTCGCGATAGCGATAGTAACGCAATAAAGTGTATTAAGTCTAACCAAGAGGTATCAATTAAATAAAAGATTTGGTCCTCGCTTTTCTAACTTCAGAATATTTGAAACCTATAAAAGCGAACAAACTTTATAAAACCATAAAAAATCAAATGTTGTTTGAACTATCGACAAAGACTACTAAGTATTTGACTATTGTCTACACTACAAATGGCGCCTAAAACAATGCATATTATTTTAATTATTTTAACTAATAAATGTGTTTTTATATCAATGTATCATAATGTAATCATATTGATAACATCTAAATCTTCTAATATCTTTCGAATTTGTATTAGGTTTCGTAGTTATTTATGGTGAAAATAGCTGATATAGACTTACGTGTGAAATTACAAATTTGGACTCTACATCTCCTTGTGTCGTTCTGGATGAACAAAACACAGCCACATAAGATATATTTTCACCAGTGCACAAGATATTTGTCAACTTCAATAGGACTTTCTAGTATTTAACTTTTATGATGCACCAAATCGCAATGTTTTGACCTACTAGTCGGTCAGCGTGTGACACGAATTTCATATACAGTGAGTCATTGCCACACTTATATGAGCTATCTTTTTTACTCCTATTGAGACTTCGGACAATAGACAGAAATAACAATACTGCGTTTGACAAATGAATACAAAGAACGGCAACAGCGCTAAGGCTCCGTCCAGTAGTATACTTAGTCTATGGGTAATATTTACTATCCTTTATCAAGACAAAGGTTTGGGACTTAGTCTGAGGTTTGGGACCTTAAATAGATATGACATACGCGTACACCCGTAAGGGACAGATATAAATAAAGTACATGAAAAAACAGTGATGCCAGGTTATGATTAATTTTCCCCGTTAATAATTATTAACTACTAAATACGCAGTTATATACTGACTAATGTGTCGTTACAGATATATACATATAGAGCAAATACTCGTGGCCATCACGCATATATTTATCATGGGTTAGAATCAAACCCACGATCTCCAGTTTCGCGGTCAGGGTCACTAAGCACCAGACCGCCAGGCCGGTTAAGGAATGAGTGAACTATATACAAATTAACACATTTCATTCGCGTTACAATAACTGCGACCATAACTTGACCATTACTTGCTGCCAAGCGTGGTCTAGTGCCATGCTTGACGGCGAAAGTATAAGTGGAAACGCTATGCGGATATATGGCGGATATATAGGAAGGAGGTATTTTGCCCACTGCCACATAGGTGAGATCAGCGAACAGAGGCGTAGTCTATTAATATTACAACATATAATGTGGCATGACTAGGGTAATATAGTAAAGTAAATTAATTTAAAAGTTGTTTATTATCCTTTATTAACCATCTATTTTCCATCCTAATAATATTGCCATAGGACAATTTGCCGAGGTGTTTCAAAACTTCAAGTCCATATTCACTGACCATATTTATTTACATCTTTACTAGGGATAGTGTTTGTTTGACCCCTCAGGAAATTTCCAGCTACTGTTTAAACAAGTGAGCATGAATACAAAAACTTCTCTGGCCAAAGGTTGCACATCATCTTCTACGTGCTGCCATAATATCATCTTCAATGTAGTTCTAAAATGCATATAACATAATTGAATTAAAAATAAAATTTTGTGATATAGTTGATCATTACTAATATTACAAATGCAAAAGTGAGTTTACTTATTTGTTTGTTAAAACTTGCCTAGTGCTGGCTGGAAGGCTTAACAAGCCATCAAGAATGTCTATTAGGTTTACAGGCTCACAAATAATCACTCCACCACCTATACAAGGAGTATTGTCAAGCCGCTGTTTACCATTTCATTCCAGTTATGAAACGAAAAAATTAACAGCTATCTCCTGCTACAACCAAAATACACCGATGTGCTTCATGGTCGACACGTGAGATGGTGGTCCAACCCGCTCGGGCGCTATAGCGAGCACTCCCACTTGTTACCCAGCCCTACCAGCAGTAATGCAATGTGTGACAACTGCTTACTTCCCTTAGTTGTCTGGTACGATACCCATGGGGAAGAATGAGGTGGTGACACTTGTATTCTTAGTCCGTCACCACACGGAAACCAGCTAATAACGCGATAATAACCAAAATTACCGAATGACCTTGCCGAGTGAGGCCGGCTTTAGAATTGTCCCACCCCTCTCTACCCACGGGAGTCGTAAGAGCCGACTGGGGGAATACTGCGGGAGTGGGCAGCAGCACTCCCTCGAATATTGACAACATCCACTGCGATCGCCAACCCACCTGCCAAGCGTGGCGATTACGGCATTATCCCCCATGACGGGACCGCTAGTTATGGCATTCTCTTGGGGAGGCATATGTCCAGCAGTGGACGTTGAAAGACTGATGGATGGATGGATGGAACCAAAATGTGGCATTATTCCTTATCCTGTACCAATAACGGGATAAAAAATACGTACGTGTGCCAAATAGTACCCAAATCCATCTAGTCATATTTTGCGTGATTAAGTAACAAACAAATAAGCACATAATATGGATTAGTAGTATTTAGTTTAACAACATAAATTTAAATTTAAACTATTTTTTTTAAATATCAATTTCATAGAACTTACATGTTTCAATAATTTTGGAAGTGCGGACTTATCCAAAAACACCTTGCGCTGAGTTTTGCAAAAGAAGTGATTCTCAAAGAGCTTTGAAGAACTTAGCCGCCCAGTAGCTAGCTCATTTTTATCCATAGGTCGGGCACTTTCCTATCTTTATGGAATCTGAAAAATACACAACAAACTATTGTAAAATCTCTAGAAACGAAGTCTTCACACTGGTGGTAGGGCTGGACACCTAGTGGGAGTACTCACTTCGTATCGGGGTCTGAGCGGGTTAGTACCATAAATATATTATTATATCTATGGTTAGTACCATCTCCCGTGTTACCAGCCATGAAGTACATCGTTGCGTTGGCTGTAGCCAAAACGCAACGATGTGCTGTAGCCAAAACGCAACGATGCTTGCTTTCATTTAATATCTGTGAAATGAAATGGTGAGCAGCGGCTTTACAATACTCTTGGTATAGTTGAGTCCATGAGTGACAGTTACCATTTACCATCAGATGGGCCTTCGCTCATCTGCCACTAAATGCAATAAAAAAATGGTTAATATAATTTATCCTTAACCGCTATGCATAAAATGCTGGATAACTTGCCTAAATTGAAGAAGCCGCTTACCTTGACTTTAGACGGCCAACTTCATTAGTCAGTTAATACTATAAAAATTTTGTTTTATGGTATTATTCAATTATACGATTTATTCAATGTATTATACTATTTTGCGAGGAATTTAACATCACACAACATTTCGTATTTAGAATTAAATTATTTTCCCCACATAGATGAGTAGTATAATTCATCTTTACCGGTATCCCTTAACCTCCTGAGTACTTATGTCCTTAATTTAGAACATCTAACAAAAAAATATCTGTGACAGATAATAACAGATCAATCCATTATTTTTCTGCATGAAACGAAAGATTCCTATATAAGGGTTTAAAAAAAAATGTACGTCAACTTCAGTACGTGTCGAAGGTAAACATGGCGTCACAACAACAATGAGCGCATGCGCCGTTTACAAAGGGTAAGTAAATCTTCAATTATCGTAATTTATTTTAGGAAAACCTTAATTTTTGCTTACAATACTTCATAATTAGTTAATATTCTAACACGATCTAGCAGTATTTTTCATGTTTTGTACACGATGCCGATTTTATTCTGTAGTTTCTATCAATGTCCTAAATTTAGTACGTTTGTTTCTAATTAAGTCCTAATGATATTTTAGATGTGCTTTATTTAGTACATAGGGTCTTACTATGCCTACTATTTTTGTTTTAGGGTTAGAAGAAGATGATATCTTAGAAGCGCTGAATGAATCAGAGGGTGATTTCAGTGCCTCAGATGATGATGAAGTGTATGTACCACCGACACAACGAGAAATCTCTGAGTCTGAACGGTCGAATCTGAAGACATTGTAGATCCTGATGTGTGCGTATCGGCGTCATCACCTACACTATCATTGTCATCATTTACTTAAAGTCGCCGTAATACTAGAGGAGTTAGAAGACTCACACGAAGAGTTAGAGGCACAAGAATACGTGGAATAAGCGGAAGGGGGAGATCTGCCACTATAAATAATGATACATCAAGTACAGGTAATACTTGGACAGGAACATTTTGTCCTACTTTACATTCCATGATATCTCCCAATTATTTCGAGAGAGATCTAACTGCCTTTCAAATGTTCGATTTTTTTGATGATTATATGGATGATGATATTTTAGATAAAATAGTATTAGCCACAAATCAAACAGAAATGTTAAAGAATTATAAAATTCTTGGCCTTACAATAGCAGAGTTGAAGACATTTTTTGGTATCAATATGATAATGGCTAGTATTGGTTATCCTAAAATTAAAATGTATTGGGAGAAAGCATTTCGACTGCCAATAATAGCTGATAATATGATTCGAACTAGATATTTTATGTTAAGAACAAGATTAAAAGTAGTTTTTTGATACAATTAATGATGGGTTAAATTTAGGTGAATCTGCTATTCTCCAGTTAACCAGCTCTCTAGTTCCTGGTCATTACTTATACTTTGATCGGTATTTTTCGTCTAAAAAGTTGATGGAGGAGTTAAGTGTTCGTGGTTTTAATGCTACGGGAACGATAGTGAAAAACCGCATACCGCGTGACTGCATTATGACACCTGACAATGAATTCTCAAAACAGAGCCGTGGAAGTTCAGAGGTTCTAGCTTCTCAAGATGGAAAGATGGCAATCACAAAATGGTTGGATAATAAGCCGGTTCTTCTCATCTCAACTTGCCGAGCTAACGAGAACACTGGCATGTGCTAACGGTGGGACAAGCGTCACAAGAGGTATGTACAAGTAACACGCCCTGAAGTTATCAAAATGTACAATATCAACATGGGTGGTGTGGATTTGGCTGACAGAATGATAGCTGTTTGTCCAATTAGTTTATTTTCCATATGATTGATATCTGTATGTCTAACTCTTGGATAACATATCGTGAGCAACGTAGGCTGAACTATGTTCCCATGCATAAAATACCACAGCTTCGGGAGTACAAGTTACAATTAGGCACTAAACTTATTGAAGAGAATAATATTACAACAGAAGAAGAAAATTTTCAAAAACCAGCAGAAAAAGAGGAGGGTCTCTATAAATCCGATACCCACAGTCCAAAAGAGAACGTCGAATGCTAGGCATAATACTAAAGTTCACAAATAAACAACAGCGATGTCGCAATGAAGGCTGCAAGAAAAAAACCACTGCCAAATGCAGGTTTTGTCGCATTTACCTATGCCTAAATAGTTCTAGAAACTGTTTTGCGAAGTTTCATGGCTATACAAATGACTCTGATTCTGATTAGATTTAGGTACCTATTGAACTATAATCTCATTTCTTGATCTCTTTTTTCTAGTATTAAGTGTTGATTAATTTCAGAAGATAATTATGTTTGAATTTTACTATGAAAAGAAAATATTTTTGTTTTATATTTCTTTTTTTTTTTATTTTCTTATATAAAACTATTATTTGTATTTTGTTTTTCATTTACAATAGAGAGCAAATGTCTTAAATTTAGCACATCAAAATAAATGGAATTCAGTAGTTGAGAACCGCTGTTCTATATTTAGAACATCGTGAAAAACTTGGTTTCCGATGATTAGATATTTTTTAATATTTTTCCTCTATTGTTTATCATACTTAGAAGTACTAAGCCAAAAATCAGAATGAAATTCGGAAAAAATGTACTCTGGAACTCAGGAGGTTAAATACTAGATAACCGAGCTAAATTGAATTTACGTAAGAAATAGCCGTCCCCTTGACTTTGTCGACAAACTTCATTAGTGGGTTAATACTATTAAAATTTTGCAGTCAAATATATGATTTATCAATATTTAGCGTGAATTTTGCACACCATTTAATATAATTAACCGTTATTAATATTGTATTACTTTATTATTTTGATAAAATAATATTTTATGGTCCTTACGTGTGAAAGGATATATTTTCATATTTTCGTTCGCTGCGCTTTTTACAGCCGACAACAACACTGTAGGTACCATGTCTATAAAGTTTAGATAGGTGGAAACAGTCCAAATATTTGAATTAATTCACAAATTTTACTCTAAACCGCAATATTCAGCAATAATTCAAAATCCACTTTTCTCACTACTTGGAACTTTTGACAAGTGTCAGACAAATAAAGCATATACGATGACAAGACAACATGCACTATACCTATCTCTACCGCACTTAGAGAGACTTTGTATTGTGTATCTCATTCATTCCTGGTATTGTCATTAGCATGTCATATCTACTACTATCCTTTATGTAAGTTTGAGACCATAATGTAGTATACTTAGTCTATGATAATGGGACACTCTAATTAGTCTGTGATAATCGTAGATAGATACTTATAATCCTCAGACTAAGAACTACTAGACAGAGCCACGGCGTGGCCGCACTTAAAACAGCAATATTTTTTTTAAATGGTGCCAGGTTGACAAATATTTAACCATATTTGGGCAAATTAAACGATAGTTAGAATGAGGTCTGTAACTTGATCATAAATAAGAAACTCTTCGTAACAAATATTTTATTGAAAATCGCAACGTTTATCAAAATGATTATTATTGAAAAGTAAATCTGCTACCCCTTCTATTCATCCAACCATCAGTCTTTAAACGTCCACAGTTGGATATTGGCCTCCCCAAAGAGAATACCAGAACTAGTGAGCTTGTGCTGACTGCATCCAACGGCTCCCTGCCGCTTTGACCATATATTTGGTAAATCTGGTGGGAGGCTGCGCTGTCCGATACGTGGTCGCAACTCGAGAACCTTTTTCCCCAACGGTTGTCAGTTCGTCGAGCGATATGGCCTGCCACTTCAGCATGCAAACTCGGCGGGCTATGTCGGATATTTACGTTCTACCTCCGTATCCGTAATAAGAATTCGATTACGTAGAGAAACACCAACACTTTCAGCCTTGATGCAAAATAAGTATTGCTTCTCCATATATTGCCGTTATGTTCAATATCTCATCGGGTAAACAATAATAAGTTATATTTAATAAAATAATAGTACACAAGAATACAATTAAATTATCTTTTCTTTCTTTTCTGGGTCAAATAAGTAAAGAATTATCATCCTTCCAGCGCTGATTTAATTAATTGAATAAGAACTTTTTTTTTTATTGCATTTAGTGGCAGACGAGCCACGGCCCATCTGATGGTAAATGTCAACCGTCACTCATGGACACAACTATACTGAGAGTATTGTCAAGCCGCTGCTCACCATTTTATTTCACCGATATATAATGAAAGAATAAACGGCTATCTCCTGCTACGACCAACACGCAACGATGTGCTTCATGGCCGGTCCCACGGGAGAGAGAGTACTATAAGTGGTGACCTTATAAATTTGTGTTGCCACCTACCATTTGGGGTGTGAATATATCTTATTTAATTTTGTTTTACTCCTGGGTTTTATTTTGAAACCCTTAAATCCCAGACAGGTGTCACAAGAGAGAGCAAATTAGTTTCTCTGAATTCTAGATTATGACTACAGCGGTAGTCACCCGTAGCATCCACCCATTTCAATCTTGCATCTGGATTAGAGCAAAACCTAAAATGGTAATTTTTTATCATCATCTCATAAATGACATATAAATTTATTAGTAAAGTGAAAACTGGGCAAATTAAATTCGCAATAAGGCAACACCGAAACAATTCAAAGTAATAGAAATTTAGCTAGAAAACGTGTTTTGCGAGTTTATCTTAGTAGCAATTATTAATTTCGAGTAAAAAAAGCCCATTTTATATCACTTTATAGCATTCAATCATTATATGAATGAAATGTTATACCTGTATTTTTTCGCTCGCTGTAGCTTTTGTAGCATAGTACACTATTTTACAAGCACTATTATCACGTAGTCTTTTTCTCAAAACACTCATTAACACAAATTAACATTAAATTTTATTTAAAGCCCAAATTTTTATACAAAATGTTCGATTATGTCAGTTGGATCGTGACAGACAGCATTTTGACATCGTGACAATACCGAAAACTAGCCATGACGACAAAGACAAAAATCTATGGCTTTGTCATTTTCTTGCACCAGTAAATTGTACCTTGTGTTCTCGCTCATAAATGTCAAAGAATTTTCTTCGCTCTGTCTAGTTCTTAGTCTGAGCTTATAATCTATGGGTATGTTGTAATCTATGGGTAATATGAGTTTGATATTTTGAGGTTCTTTTCTTTTTTTTTTTGCCATTTAGGCAGCCTGCTTAATATGCGTATAATGGTTTATTTATTCAGACTTTTGTTAGTAGTATATATATTTGGATTTTTCTCTGATGTACCAATTAGTTTTATTTCATTGTTATTTTGAATTTTTTTGTAAACCACTGTACGCGCAGATGTCAGGTGTCGGCAGCAGGACATTGCTGAAAATCAGCGTTGCAATGTTTAAACGACATTGCTGTATGCTGAGCAATGCCCTTTTTTCTACCACTTACAATAGTTCATTTTTTTTATTCTTGTTTGTTATTATAGGGCACATTTGTTTTATTTTTCGTGTCTAGTCGATGGAATCGCGTTAGACTCCCGGGAGTCTTACGCGTGCCAAGTGATACAGTGCTGAGGCCACGCGAGGCCGCGCGAGGCCACGCGCCGTTACGCCGGGTGGACACTTTTTATGAAAAAAATTATAAAAAAAACTACTTACCCATTGTTGAAAAATCCATGTTTATTGTCAAGTATAATAACTATTTTAGGCACTAAGACACTTAAAACACTATCCACTAATTATTATAATAACACTGATGTTATAAAACAAACATTTTCCACAAATTTTAATTTTATTTCACTTTCCCGTTGAAAATTCGACTTTATTACCGCACGGTTTGAGTCCATTGGCGCAACTGGATGACTTTTACGTTTGAGAATTATTTATTGGCATACTTAAAACAACCCCTGAACGCAGAGGTTCTATGTACAGGATTAGTCAGCGGGATCACGTTTGACCGAATAAGGTATTTATAGTTATTATATTTCCACTTCAATTTATTATACAAATAGCCTGGCTTATGGGTGGTTATACCAGAGAAGGCAAGGCCGGCCAAGTGTACCTGTCTTCTAGCTGCCATCTTTAAAATATTGTGTGCATTTAAAAAGGGGGTAACATGGCTTCTTCTAGGTATTCTAAAACAGAAGCGTGCACAGGCATTTTGTAATCTCTGAATCAGTTACTCAGTTCTTTTTAGCAGACATGGCCCATACACTGTGTCATAGTAATTAAGTTTGGACAGAATGAGAGCATTCATCAACTTTGTTCTCAAGGGTGTGCTAATATAGTCTCGAATTCCATAGACTACTTTGAGCTTGTAAAAACATGATTTCAAGGCCTGATTAATATGCCTCTCAAAGTGCAACTCTGGATGTATTATCAATCCCAGATTACATGCGTAGTCAACCCTGGCAATCTTGGCTCCTGAAATTACAAGTTCTGGGTTTTCAGAAAGCACTGCACTAATCTGGTGTTTACTTCCTAGGACCATGAATTTTGATTTCAGTGGATTCAGCATCAATGCATTCCGTTCAGCCCATGAGACAATTCTCTCAAGGTCTTCATTTAATTTGCAAACTGCCACTTTTGTGTCTCTAGGCCTGAACGAAATATAAAGCTGAACATCATCTGTATATATGATATTGACAGTTTTTGATTGAATTTATAATGTCAGCACTATAGAGGATATACAGCAAGGGCCCAAGGATTGAACCCTGAGGAACTCCCCTATTCACGTGACGCGGTGAAGATGTCGCTCTTAAACCGTCTTCTTTACGAATCTCAACATATTGAGATCTGTTAGAGAGGTAACTACTAAACCATTTCACAGTTTCTCCATCGAAACCATAAAAAACCATCTTGGCTAGCAGCAATTT
This sequence comes from Leucoma salicis, assembly GCA_948253155.1. NCBI lineage: Eukaryota > Metazoa > Arthropoda > Insecta > Lepidoptera > Erebidae > Leucoma > Leucoma salicis. Next base: position 31,424,650 of record OX411803.1, read on the forward strand.
CCTATCCATTCTATAAAAAGTCCGTGAAAAGTCAAGCATGTCAAGAATAGAGCCCTCACCATGATCACGAGCCTCCAGAAGGTTTCCCACTACATCCGATAGAGCAGTTGAAGTACTACGGCCTTTTCTAAACCCTGACTGGAGTTCTGGCAGAATATTGTTTTGTTCTAAATAATCTGCAATAAGGTTGAGTCGTTTCATTACAGAGTAACTGTGGCCACTTGCCAGCTCCGTCATCAGACACTGGATACTATCTAGAGACAAAGTACTCGTCAAGACTAATTAAACGAGTATAAGTACGATGGGGTTGCGTCATTTCATTATGGAGTTACTGTGGCCACCTTCCAGCTTCACCATCAGACCCTGAATACCATCTAGAGACAAATTACTCGTCAAGACGAATCATACGAGCCCAAACTCGATGGGGTTATATCGTTTTATATTGGAGTTTCTATGGCCACCTTCTAGCTCCATCATCAGATCCTGGATACTATCTAAAGACAAAGTACTCGTCAAGACGAATCAAACGAGTCCAAATTCGATAGTGTTGTGCCGTTTCATTATGAAGTTCCTATATCCACCTTCCAGCTCCATCATCAGATCAGCTCCTTGTCATCATATTATTACGCAATATACCTACATATGCTTTTAAAATTTCAGCTCCATAGGAAATCGGGAAATGTGTCTAATTTATCTTGCAAGATTTGAACGGAACAAGTAAAAAAGCGTCGCCACGCTAACAGCCGATTTTACCCTCCCTCCGCATTAGATGTTTCAGATTAAAAAAATAGATTATCTAACTTATTCGCCATTCACCTGCAGAGTCACGAGGCTTCCGAGTTTAAAACGCGATTTACGTGCTATATATTACTTTTTTGGAACTAACTCGTTGTTCTCTCGGAAACTAACTCGGCGAAAACACGCCGCAGGTAGCGCTACCCGTGAGCGAAAGCAGTATTTCACCTATTTTTCATAGAACTTATCTGGTCTTGTGTAGTACACAGCAAAAGTGTTACTGTGTGCGTGAAAGAAAGAAAGAAGAAAGAAAGAAAGAAAAATGCTATATTCACAGAGGGGCAAATGAAAAGTATAAATAACTAAAGGATAATTACATACAAGTGAAGTGCCCCCACTGGAAAGGGTCACCATCTCAGAATAAGCTGGACGAGGCCCAGCGCTGGTTTTCAGTTGGCAACCCGTAAACAAAAAAATAAAATATATATATATATAGAAATATACTAAATAAATAAAAATAAATAGTTAAACAATAATATATAAAGATAAAGATACTTGGACTTACTACTTAATTGTCAGGATGGCTGAATTGGTAAAGCATCTGGACGGAATCCAGGAGATGCAGGTTCAAATCCTGCTCCTGACTGTTATTTTCGATTTCACATTTTTCACTTTGTGTTTAATGTATAGTGCTAAGCATGTCAAATGCTAAAAATATATATAAAAATATCTAAATATTTATAGGGCTTGCGTCCATTATTAGGTAAAATCTTAATTGTAAAATTAAGTTTACCTGGTCGGTATAATGTATGAAAATACTTCCGACAGATGGTGCAGGCGTCACCCAAAGACGTTAAGTATGAATGTGTTATCGAAATTAGCAGTCAGGAGTAATTGTCAGGATGGCTGAATTGGTAAAGCATCTTTTTGGAATCCAGGAGATGCAGGTTCAAATCCTGCTCCTGACTGTTATTTTCGATTTCACATTTTTCACTTTGTGTTTAATGTATAGTGCTAAGCATGTCAAATGCTAAAAATATATATAAAAATATTTAAATAAGAACTAGCACAGTTAAAAGACCTCTGGGGTCAGTTCGTGGAGAGAAACAAGTAAATAGTAAAAAAAATAAAAAAAAGTTAAGAAATGGAAGGCAAATGTAAGACAACGCTGTCATGGAGTTGGGTGTAATATTGGGTATATAGGTGCTATGCCTACACAAAATTTAGTGCGCATATTAAAGCATTCACGCAAAATAGCAACTACAATTTTGCCAGTTTTAACAAGACCAACTAAGATTTCAAATTCAATATCATCAATCAGATCTTAACAATTTTTGTCCAATTTCTGTGCTACCAACATTAAGTAAATTATTTGAAAAACTTATACTCGTACTTAAACAGATGATAAACTATTTTGATATCCATAAAATGTTTCATAAAAACCAGTTTGGGTTCACAAAGAATCGCTCTACTACTGATGCGGGTATAGAATTGCTAAAAACTATTGAAAAAATTGGGAAGATTCGCATGATGCGTTAGGTGTATTTTGCGATTTATCGAAGGTATTTGACTGTTTACAACATGAAACCTTCATGAAAAAACTTTACCACTATGGAATCAAGAACAAGGCTCTCGACCTTTTGACTTCTTATTTGAGCAATAGAATTCAAAGGGTCGATGTTAACGGCAGTCTATCACTGGGGTCTGTCATGACGATGGGTGTGCCACAGAGCTCCAGTTTGGGGCCATTTTTGTTTCTCGTTTATATTAATGACTTGCCCTATTACGTAGGGGACAATCACAATATTGTATTGTTCGCAGATGATACATCATTATTATTCAAAATTAGAAGACAATTACTTTATTATGACAATGTGAACAATGCACTTTCTAAAGTTGTTCATTGGTTTAACGCCAACAATCTAGCTTTAAATGAGAATAAAACTAAATTTATTAAGTTCACTACACCAAATGTAAGACTGATTGAAACTAATGTGCAATTAAATGGCGTAGAGCTGGACCTTGTGGATTCTACTGTTTTCCTGGGCATTACTATAGACAACAAACTCCAATGGGGCCCCCATATTGGAAAATTGTCAAGTAGGCTTAGCTCAGCAGCATATGCGGTAAGAAAAATTAGATTATTGACAGACGTAGAAACAGCTAGAATTGTTTATTTCAGTTATTTTCATAGTATTATGTCATATGGCATACTGCTATGGGGATGCTCCGCAGATTTAAATTCTATATTTGTCCTTCAGAAAAGGGCTATTCGAGCAATTTATAAATTAGACCCAAGAGTTTCCCTTAGAGAGAAATCCAAAGAAATAAATATTCCAACTGTTGTGTCACAATATATATATGAAAATTTGTTATATGTCAAGAAAAATATGGATAACTTTGATAAGTACAGTGACGTTCATCATATTAATACTAGGAACAAAGGCAATCTTATTGCACACAGTACTCGTCTCCACAGAATTAGTAGATCCTTCATGGGGCAATCTATACGCTTCTTCAATAACATTCCCGAAAATATCCGAAACATGCCTTTAAATAAGTTTAAGAAAACAGTAAAATCAGACTAATTAGTAAAGGTTATTATACAATTTCGGATTATCTGGAAGATAAAATGGCTTTGAACTGCTCCTCATTTTAATATAAATAAGCACATACCCCTTTTTAGTTTATTATATTGTTTTCTCCACAATATTGTGTGTTCTGGTGAGTACCTACTTTAGTTAAGTATTAATTTAAATATTGTAAGAAATTTAATGTCAAATGCTAAAAATATATATAAAAATATCTAAATAGAAATTTAAGATTTAAATAAGTGGCTCATGAGTTTCTTGCCGGGTTCTTCTCATGAAAAGCCTTACTATGGAATCCGGCTGCTTGTGGAGATTGCAATCACGACATTGCGGATGCACTTGCTTCAAGCGCTCGTGTTAGTTATTAGTATTTAACTTTGACGAATTTAAGTGCTATTACAATAAGCCTATGAAATAAAGTTATTTTTGAATTTGAATTTGAATAATGGATGACGAACTATTAGATGATTGATAGATAACTAACTGATTCATACAAAATTTGGATTGTAAGAAGGTGTTTCTTCAACGAATTTTTGAAACTATGAATGCTTTTTTGATGTCTGATGGGAGGAGGTATAGTATTCCATATCTTAGAAGCTGCATACTTGAAACTACCACGAAATGCCGCAGATTTATGCTGAGGAATAGCTAATTGCAGAGCGCTTCGACGACTCGTAACCTGACGATGCCTATTCGTAGGAGCTAATTTACTATATAGATACGAAGGGCATTTAGTTGTCATCACACCATATAGGTGACAGGCCAGGTGCAATTTCCTACGTAGTTTCACTTTCAACATGAGATTCTTATTTAAATAAGATGTAACATGAGTTCTTGGCGGAATTGTAAAACAGAATCTAGCACAAGCATACTGAACACGTTGCAGCAGCTTTTCGGTGTACGCCAAGATTTTTGGTCCAATGATTGAGTCAGCGTAGTTTAGTTTGGATAAAACTATCGATTCGACCAGAAGTACACGCAATTCTTCGCTGATATATGTACGCATCTTGTACAGTATCTTAAGGCGGTAAAAACAGTTTTGCACACAGTCAGAAACGTGCTTTTCGTATCTTAAACCATCATCCACAATAAGTCCAAGATTTCGACACTCACTGACTCGCCCTATTTTAACTCTCATAACATAAATTTACATCCACTGCGGAGGTAGAAACAACCTCCAATATTGCCATTTGTTGTTTTGTCCCAAAAATCATACATTTTGTTTTATTAGGATTAAGGATGAGAGAGTTACGTTTTGACTTTTCTGGACCTCAGGGAGTATACGGCTACTTTCGAGATATGTTGTTAATTGTGTGTTCACTACTTTTTCTAAAACTTTGGATAGGGTAGAGAAAATACTTATTGGTCTCAAATCATTAAGATCTAGTGGATTGTTATTTTTTGGTATGGGGCGTACAATAGCGACCTTCCAGATATCGGGAAAAACAGATGTAGTAATGGACAAATTTATATTGTTAGTTAGGAAATCTAATGTTTGAGGCAAACTTAATTGAATCATATCCAAGGAAATAAGGTCATAACCCAGTGGCTTAGATTTAAGCTCAAACAGAATCCTTCCTACGAGTGATGACTCAACTGGCTGAAGAGAGAATATATTGTTACTAAACCTGTGGAACTCAAAGTATGTCAGATCTGAAATAGAAACAACACCATGCAAAGGAAAATTTAAGAAATAAGCATTAATTTGATTTGGATCATTTAAATGCGAAGGGATCTTTTCTAGAAGGAAGTAAAGTTGATTTTAGCTTTTTCCAAAGTAATCGTAGAGATTTAAGTTTGCTATTTATATTCCAATGCAATACACCCTTTAGCAGAAACACACATAGACAAATAATAGCTATAAAATAAATAACAGATATATATGTTCGGTAGTGGAACATAAAATAATTAGGCGACTCGCACAATGTACAATAGATGTATTAATTTTACTAATTAACACGAAAGCTATTCGACACAGAAAATATATTTTAAAGTGGATAGGTAGGCGTACTATCGGCGAGTGTTGGTTCGTTGGTCGTATAGGCGCGGCGAGGGCCGTAAGTTGTAGAACCGGTTAGTCCCTCCCCGCCGACTTAGTATGTATCATCGTCGGCGCAGTGGAAGCGCCGACATCCTCCCGGCGCTGGAAAGCTTACTTGCCTTCCAGAACTTCTAGCTCCTCGGGCTTCGGTAGTAGCACTATTCTATTGAGAGCGCGTCGCACACTCCCTCGTGCAGTATCAATGTCTGCGACGCGCGTCACTCCGTCAGGTCCCGTGAATAAATTTCTCACACGCCCAAGGCGCCAGGACAGAGGACGAGAACTCTCGTCTTTTATGAGAACTAAGTCGTCCATCTGAAGATTCTTCAGTTTTGTACGCCATTTTGTTCGCATTTGTAGTTCGGCAATGTACTCGCAACTCCAACGTTGCCAGAAATGCTGCTTGAACTGCTCAATCCGCTGGAATCTGTCGAGACGGTTAGCATTAGTTGATTGCAGACACGGAGATGGCAATGAATTCAGAGGTCTACCGATTAAAAAGTGCCCTGGAGTCAAGGGATAGTAGTCGTTAGGAGAAGAGCTCAAAGGACATAGAGGGCGACTATTTAGGATGCTTTCTATTTGAGTGAACAAAGAAGACAATTCCTCATATGTTAAATGCGTTGTCCCTAGTATCCTACTTATATGGAACTTGGCTGACTTTACCCTGGCCTCCATCAAGCCATTGAAGTGAGGAGCGTATGCAGGTGAAAAGCAAAATTCTACTCCTTCGACAGCGGCAAAATCAACAATAGGGTTAGAGTTATCAGCAAAGAATTCCCGGAGCTCTTTGGAAGCAGCAACAAAGTTTCCACCATTATCACAAAATATTTGCTTTGGTAGCCCTCTGCGAGCAACAAAACGTTTTAAAGATAAAATAAAGGCGTCTTTAGACAATTCGCTTACAGCTTCTAAATGAATACACTTAAATCTAAAACATATAAAAATACAAAGATAACATTTACTAATTTTACAACCACGACCCTTGCGATCTGTGATCATAAATGGTCCAGCAAAGTCCGTCCCTACGGTTACAAAGGGAAAGTCTGGCATCAGTCTTTGAGCAGGCAGGTTACCCATTATATTTGTCATAAAATGACCCTTAAAACGCCTACACACTGTGCAATTCATTACAACACGTCGCGCTATGCTTCTACCACTAATAGGCCAGAAACGCGTTCTTATAGATGCTAGTAAAGCCTGAGGACCTATGTGTAGGAGACGTAGGTGTTCTTGCTGGAATAAAAGCTTGGTAAATTTATGTCTGGGACATAATAACATAGGATTTTTCATATCGAAACTATATTCAGATGCCTGTATTCGACCACCAACTCTAATAATACCTTCGTGCAAAAATGGATTAAGTGCAGCAACACGTGATTTAGGGTTTAGTGATTTTCTTTTTTGTAACAAATCATATTCTTTAGGAAATGACTCTAATTGAGATATATAAACTAATGAACAGAGCGCTTTATTTAGTTCTACAACCGTGAGAGAATCCTTGATTCTAGTTTTTGATTTTTTGCAATTATTTATAAATCTATGTACATAGCCTATGATATGTTGTAGTTTTGATAGCTTAGAATAATTATCAAAATTTATTATTGTAGACGGATTCGAAACAGTTATAGCCGGATGTGATTTTATTTCTGGTAAATCCTTCATCGTAACGATAGGCGGTGAGTACATAGAAGGCCATTCGGATATGGGCAACGACAAATATTTAGGCCCATGCCACCACAACTCACAAGCAGCAACTTGTGGAGGGTTCACCCCACGTGATATAAGGTCCGCAGGATTATACTTAGTCGGAACATGGTGCCATGAATCGGTGTTAGTTAATTCTTTGATTGCGGCAACTCTGTTAGCAACGAATGCCTTCAGCGTGGATGAGGAGCCACTCCTCAACCAACCGAGTACCACACTGGAATCTGTCCAATATACATATCGTGATATGTTACGTCGCAGTGCTTGCGTTATTGAAGCGCTCAATTCAGCGGCAAGCAGCGCTCCTGAAAGTTCTAAACGAGGTATTGTCATAGGGCGAGATGCGGGCGCAACTCGAGACTTGGCACACAGAAGGTGAACGGCTACCCCTCCTTCTTGATCTGTTGACCGCAGATATACACAAGCACCATAGGCGTGTTGAGATGCGTCACATAAACAATGAATCTCAACAGAACGAGGATCCGTTATTGACACCCATCTAGGGATGGATAGACAATTGATAGACTTACGGCCTTCAACAAACGGCTTCCATATCCTAACAATATCATCGGGAGCAGGATCATCCCAGTCCAGTTTGAGCGACCATAAGGTTTGCAAGAGTATCTTGGGAATGATAGTGGACAAGGATGGGATCCCCAAGGGATCAAAGATTTTAAACGTGGACGACAGAATGATACGCTTAGTCACAGCGTGAGATTGTTCCACGGCTACAGGGAAATGAAGACTGTCTGAAGAAGGATTCCAGTCTAGACCCAGCGTGCTCGTCGAGCGACTCAGAGCTAAGTTGCCACACGATTGGCTAGAGTTTGAAGATAATAAAGATGATGAGTTAGAGCGATACTTACGCAAATTAAAACCAGCCTTAGCAAGAGCCACATGTGTGGATTCCATGATTTTACGCAATTGATTTTCATCGTCGCAAGAAGTCAAACAATCGTCAACGTATATATCCCTTTGTTTGATTGTTTTAATCTATTCATCATTACATTCCTCGCCTACTTGCCAGAGACATCTGGTGGCGAGGTAACTGGCACTAGTAAATCCATAAGTGACCGTATTAAGCTTCAGCGTTTTTAAAGGTTTATTCTCTGCATCCCGCCATATAATTAATTGCAAATCTCGGTCAGACTCGTCAACTAATATCTGTCTATACATTTTTTCGATGTCGGCTGAGAAGACATAGCGGTGTTGACGAAATCGGATTAAAATATTAAATAGGGATTCTTGGACGATTGGACCCGTCAGAAGTATGTCATTTATAGACAATCCAGATGTGGTACGAGCTGATGCATCGAACACGACACGAAGACGTGTAGATTCACTATCTTCGCGTATGATAGGGTGATGCGGAACAAAATATGCATGCTCAGGTTGATCTTCCTCGCATACAGACAAGTGTCCCAAGTTATAATATTCGTTGATAAAATCAACATAGGCTGCTTTAAGCTCTGGCTGCTTGCGAAAGCAGCGTTCTAAATTTAGGAATCGCCGTCTGGCTATAAAATACGAATTGCCTAGACAGTCTGGGACGTCAATAAGTGGAAGTTTGACACAAAAACGCCCTGACTCAGTACGTTTTGTGTTCTTTATAAAATGAAGTTCGCAAGCCCTTTCCTGGTCGGTATATAGAGGTTTTTGTGGTAAGCTTTCAAGCTCCCAAAACCTTTTCAAATCGTTGTGAAGATTAGTTAGATTTTCGTTATCTGCTGCTCTAGTAAAATTACAATTTACATGGGAGATATAATTAGTACGGGGCATGGGACCCGCGATGAGCCATCCTAATTTGGAGTCATGTAAGATAGGATTGCCTGATCCTAAAGAGTGCTGTTTGGTACCTATAATATTCCAAAACAAGTCAGCACCGATTAGCAATCCTATATCAGACGGCTCATTAAAGCTGGGGTCTGCCAAGTTGAAGGCTTTTAAATGAATATAGGAAATGTTTATTAATGACTTAGGTATTTTTCCTGTTATTTGAGGTATAACTAAACACGATGTCGTTGCACTAAATGAACCTACCTTTGATTGTATAAGAATATTGCAACGTTTCGAATTAACATTAATGACAGTATAGCATATCCCTACAACGTTTTGTAAATGGGAATTAAAAGGAATTAAATTTATTTTTCCCGTATTGCCTCAGTAATAAACGTGGATTGGCTGCCACTATCTAGCAACGCTTTGGTAGTAACGTAATCATTCGTATCAGGGTTATAAATATCAACCAACGCCGTACATAATAACGTCTCTGACGACGATATGGCTGACATTGAGATAGGCTCCTAATTAGAGTTAACTTCTGTCTCATTGTGTAAAAGCGTATTGTGACGCTTTTTACATATTTTGCGCGTACCTGCGAGCTTACACACCCGCGCATTATGACCTTTACGTAAACAATTATGACATAATTTCAATTCGGAAATAACCGCAAGACGGCTATCAATAGATTTTGATAGAAATTGAGAGCATTCGTGATTGCGATGGTTTTTACTACAAAACATACATTTTACAAATTTTTGGGATGATGAGTCACCCTGCTCAGAACTAAAGAAAGACTTTGTGTGTGAAAATGAGTTTTGCTTGTTGCCCTGATTATAATTCGAGTTAGACTTTGTACCTTTATCCTGCCTGCTACGGTAGATAGACTCCAGAACGTCAGCGCGTCCCTTTATAAATGTCATGAAGTCCTCTAAACTAGGCATCTCTGTAGTACTAACACTTGCTTGTATATACTCTTCCCATTTAACTCGCGTGTTACTGTCTAGCTTAGCTGAGACCATGTATATGATCAGGGTATCCCAGTATTCAGTAGGCTGTTTCAATGTATTCAAAGCGCGTAGATTTTTTGTAACGTGATCTACAATGAATCGTAGCGATTTATCTGACTCACGCAATGGCTCGATATTAAATAGTGACTTTAAATGGTTATTTATTAATTGACGAACATTATTGTAACGCTCACAAAGAAGACACCACGCCACAGGATAGTTATTATCGGCAACTTCAAGGTTGCAGATGACTCGAGCAGCTTCACCCTCTAGGTATGACATTAAATAGTGAAATTTGTGAATGTCTTTTATTTTGGAATTATTATGTATCAAAGAGCTAAAGGTATCACGAAATTCTAGCCACTTATTAAATGCACCGTCAAATTTATTGATCTTGATAATAGGTAACCTAAACCCAATGACCTCGTTGTCATCCTCATCAGCTGTAGTGAAGCTACTCTGCTCAACTGACGATTTTTTTTGTAACGCTATTTAATGCAATTATTTCCTGGGCCTTTGCGATCGAATTGTGGAAAGATTGTTCTATTACTTCTCTAGTGTCCAACTCTGAACTTAAGCTGTTTTCCTCCAATCCCTCAATTTGATCCTGCACGCCTTGGAATTCGACAAATAATGCTTCTTATTTAACCAATCTTTGTGTCAACACATTAACTTCAGTAGGAGTTAGCTTTTTACCTTTTAATTCGTCTAATTGGTTATTAAACTTTGTAACACGGCCTCTAATTGAAGCGCGTTTTATGTTAAAAACTTTATACGTAGACTCCATATTTATAAAGTCAATGCGCTAACGATCAAAACAAAGTATTGGTTACCAAGTAAATAAATAATTTTGCATACGATACGCTCCTCGCTTCGTAGCCGCTGTGACGGAAACCGGTTCGGTAACAGCTGATTAGATGCACGGCGCAAGGTGAGGTGGGACGCTCGAAGCCCTGCGCTCGCGCTGCAGAACCCGACTTGCGACGGCCGCAGTAGGCACGGGACTCGTCAGCTGCACATACGCACAGCAACTGGAATCAATTGTTGTATGCCTTTTAATTATCTTAGTATTTCTAAAAACAGTAGGGAAGTGAAGGCTATATTATAGCGATAAGTAATTTAATAACTTATTTGGAGATATGAGATTGAAGCGTGTGATTTATAAGTTATTTGGCTAAAAAGATATGCAAAAATAATTGTATTAGGTGCGTAAATAACTTAGTGAGTGAATAACAAGTGCGTTTACAAGGAAGTATAAGTAGCAATAAGTATTTCTTAGTGCTAGTGGTTTTTAAATACACAAGCTTGTTTATTTAAGTACGTAATAGGTTCAGCTATTAAGCGTTTGATTGTTGCTTATATGTGCAACTTAAATGAAAAGTTGTGGTTAAGACTTTCAAGTCGTAAATAAGCACAAAAATGCAAGTCATAGGCGGCAACTAATTTAAATCGCACTAAAGTTGGTATTTTAAATACTTATATACTCAATGTAGGTAGGCATAGGCATAAGCAATAGAACAGGTAAGTAGTTTATATAGGTTTTAAAGTATTTTCTTAGTTAGCCTAGTATAATTAGATATGTAGGTACTTTTAAACTAGGCAAGTAGGAAACGTTATACGTTATGTTTTGATTGATTGCGTTTAATAGCAATTAATTTGCAATAGTAATACTATAGTAATGAGATTGATCAGAGAAATCAAGACAAGAAATGATTTCTAGCTTCTCTGTTCACACAAACGAAATTTATGGATGGGACTGGAGGTGAAACTAAAGGAACGGGCTCACTCTTTGGCCGGCAAAATCGCTGCTAAGACGTGTATCATCCACTGGATCTCAGCTTGGCCGGTTGCGATGGCTGCAAACAGTGCTTGTCCCCGATGACCTTAGTGTCTCTGAAGGCTCTTGTCCGCTTCTTGACCGTTTTTCCGTCCGGAAGCCGCCACAATCTTCACCTCGTAGATGATTTAGATAGTCCTACTGACTGAACTACGAAGGAGTGCGCTACGATGACGTGTCTCCGAGTTACGTTGGTGAAATCGGTTAGTCGACCGAAGCTTTGCGTAGTATTATTTTACACGGTCGCCACTTATGTTCGGTAGTGGAACATAAAATAATTAGGCGACTCGCACAATGTACAATAGATGTATTAATTTTACTAATTAACACGAAAGCTATTCGACACAGAAAGTATATTTTAAAGTGGATAGGTAGGCGTACTATCGGCGAGTGTTGGTTCGTTGGTCGTACAGGCGCGGCAAGGGCCGTAAGTTGTAGAACCGGTTAGTCCCTCCCCGCGCTCCTGACGGACTTAGTATGTATCATCGTCAGCGCAGTGGAAGCGCCGACAATATACATCAAATATGTAGTGATAATAACAATTTACTAAATACAATTTTCTAACAAACTGTTATATTTAAAAACAAATTGCACCATTTTGCCATAGCCATCTGAGGCTAATAACCAACGTAACACACAAAAAAATAAAAATAAAAATTGAACTATCCCATTCTGAGTGAGAGTAAGAAACTTGCCGGAAACAGCAAGTAGTCAAACAGAGAGACGAGTAGCAGTGAGTACCTAAAATAATTGTTTAATCCATCCATCCATCCATCCATCAGCCTTTCACCGTCCACTGCTGGACATAGGTCTCCCCAAGAGAACGCCACAACGAGCGGTCCCGTCACGACACTCCCCCGGTATTCCCTCAGTCGGCTCTTACGACTCCCGCGGGTAGAGGGGTGGGTCAATTCTAAAGCCGGCCCCACACGGCCACATGTGTTTAATCATGTTCTTAATTTTATAATATTCTTAACAAGTTAATATAGTTTTGCATAATGATATTGTGTTTATGGTAGGTACGTAGTACCTTTATGATCAAAGCTGCTATCCATGGTGATATTATGTGTATTAAACTACCTTAGTAAATGCTTCCTGTAAGGAAGTTGATACATTAATATTATACTAAATAAAATGTTTTAAAAGATATAGCTCATTGAGTTAATTTATTTATCATTTAGAATATTCATAATGTGTTTTAATCTATTTCTTAATTGCTAGAATATTATATTAAAGATCTTGGTTTTATCTTCTAATGTGTACAGTTTAAATAAATGTGTGACTACCTACTAACTCTTTTATTAAAATGTGTTTTAATTAATTCACTGGTTATGCCAGTCTGTCATTTTACTTGAAATAAATTTAAATCTGGTGTAATCCTCTTTCCTTTCCTATGTACACTGGCCATAAACTGTCAGTGAATAGAAAAATCAAAATAAAAACAAAATGACTATCGTGCGTGTGTCGAGTGAAGATGATATTCGTCGCATAATTTTAATATAAAACATTATTTTTTTCATATATGTTTGAGCTTGATGTATACCCATCTATGCATTGTGCATTAAATTAATGTGATCACGTCAAAACATACGCGTGTGTGATTGCTGTGGAGATTGCGGAACATTGGCTGTGAGTACATTCCCTTTTGTCCCATCCATTTTAATCTTACACCAATTTATTAAATACAGTCCACTTTCATTCGAACAAAAATTAGAGATAACTGCTCCCTCCATAATACCCTGGCGTGATCAATTCACTTAGTGGGTTTTATGATATGTAGGACCAATATATCGCTTGCCCGGAAGAATATTACAGTATTATGTCAAAACTTAGCTTAACTGACTTAATCAACTTTAACTAATCGCACCTTTAATAAAAAAAATAAATAACTTTATATTCATGAACGACATTTTATCATAAAGTGAAATAACGTAGCAAGGAGAATACGTTCAGTACAACAGCCATTGCAATACTAAAAAGGTGAGCTTAATAAAAGCATACCCATCTCTTTATTATAAACGCGGCCTGATAAGTCGATACTGGTAGAGTGATCGATTCAGTGCTGGCTCTGTTTAAGGAAAGATCGTGGATACTTGAAACAAAAGTTAAATAAAATAAAAAATAATTCAGTGTACCACTAATAGCCAAGTATTATTAATTTTTGTTATTTATTCAAAAAGTGCTATCATTTAGACTTATTCCACTCTAATAGAAAAAAGAAAATTGTTTCGTAACATTTACAACTTAGTTTGGTTTACTGGAAATTATTTTGTATGTTGTTACTTATCATTAACATCACATTGCAGCTTACTTTTAAATGTTAAACAGATTATTGAAGTTTAACAAGAATTGTGTCGCTTTTGTCGTATTATTTTAAAATTAATAATTTAGACTTTGGAGTTGATTCTATTAACTTTTAAATTCATTGCATGTCTACCATTTTTATTAATTTAATTTTAATTTACTACTGAATAAAATGTTACTGTCGAGCTATTTACAATATTGTTTAAATAGTTCTCATGAAAGGCGCTGGTTTTAGTGTCGCCTCGAGCATAAATATTCAGTATTTTTTTGTTTATGTAATAACAATTAAACCACATCGAATTAGACTGTGAAAAGTAATAGGGCTCTATTCGAAGTAATACTCAGGTTAAAAAGAAAAACAAAAGACTCGATTAGTAAAGTATTCCGGTTGTTATCGTGTTAACATACATTACCTATAACAAACGGACGTCCATCACAAAATTTTTTTAAACAGTTTTTTAACTAGTTTAAATAACAAAAATGGTGTAAAAAATATCATGAGTGTCAAAAATAGTGTTTTTTCTTGATATGTGTGTGTATATATTGTTTTACAAGTGCAAAATATTATTATGATAAATAGAGACATTTTAAGTTTGAAAAATCAGTTGTTCCGTGCAAAACGGGAGTAGTACCTACCCACCTCAACGCCTCGCTTATGAGGCGTGCAATACTGGTTTATTAATAATTACTTTCTTTCGAGATTTTATTATTTTTAATATGGCGTCATCTTCTAGGGCACGGAAGTAGTTCAGTAATTGAATAAAACATTATATCACCATAATATATAACGTAGGTATTTCAAAATGTGTAACATTTGCGAGCAATTATAAATAATAACCTGTGTCTTGGTTTTAGAATAGCTTCGAGGGCGCAAATAATAGTCTCCCCTATATCATGGGACCTAACATAGCGAAACATGGGTATAATAATAGTAAATATTTATCATTGATCAGATCAAGAATGTCAATGCATTCGTTAAATATAACTTTCACATTCATATTGAAAAAAAAGGACTTCCGTGTTTCTGACGCTGAATGTTTTTTGTGACGACAATGTGTGCTATGTGGGATATCTTGGCATCTCCGAGTAAAGCAGTATTCTAACAAATATATTACTTGTGCATGTTACAAAAAACCTTGTCAGCGCTGACGCTTGTGGTCGTTTTATCCTTTGCTCTCTAGCCTTTTGTCCATTTTTCATATGCAGCTAAATTAACCACAATGGGTTTCCTTCTCTTTGCTCTTGACATAATTGTGCCATATAAGATTGCAAAACTTCATCGCTGATAGAGAGCCTTTATTTACAAAATCCTTTATATGGTGGCCTTTCCTGATAGAGGGATAACCATTTACTTGTAATCGTGACGTTTTATAAAGCACACAGATAACGTACGCATCCTGGACGTTGATTATCTGTTACAATCGCCACACCGTCTGTAAGCAATATTCTTCATCACTTCGTTCGTCATCTATACTTCATATAAATCTGGATGTTATGGGATTAGGATATTCTGCGCAAATAATGGTATCGATCTTGCATGGCAATCCCGGTTGTAATCGCCACACTATCGGTTAGGAAATTCTGTGCAGACAATGACGTCAATTTATACGAACTTTTTTCATCCACAGTAGAATATGCACATGAGGTTGACCACTTCTGTTATTCGACCGAGCATCTAACAGTACACTTCTCTATAAATAAGATGAATGAAATGAATTCCATGAGCACTTGAAGTCCCTACTGGATTAGGTACTCACATCACGATGTTATGGTAATCGTTAGAAATAATTTCTTAAGATAGAGATCACTTCTTTCGTATAAAAACTATTTTCGTCAGTCGTTGTTCATTCTATTTTGCAGATTTCTAAATTTATGGAATTTGTGCCAGAATTTTAACCCTTCATCGTGATGTCTAGTCAAAAATTTCTGATAGACGGTTGACAGGTTAGTACAGCTGCGCGGTTGAATTTTAGATATACGTGTAAAACTGATGGGCAGCGTTCGGGAAGCTGAGGAAGATCTTCTTGACCAATATTCTACAGTGTTTGAAGATGAAGGTTTACGACCAGTGTGTGTTACCGGTGATGACTTACGGAAAAGAGGCGTGGTCTCTAAATGTTGGCCTTATATCAAGGTTCAAAGTCACTCAGCGTGCCATAGAGCGGGCTATGCTTGGGATCTCTCTACGTGATAAGGTCCGTAATATGGAAATCCGTAGGAGAACGGGAGTAACCGACATAGACCGCCGGATCAGCATGCTGAAGTGGAGTGAATGGGCAGGCCACATCGCTCGACGAACCGACAACCTTTGGGGAGGAAGAAGTCTCAAGTGGCGACCGCGTAACGGACGGCGCAGTGTAGGATGGCCTCCCACAGGTGGACCGATGACCTGGTTAAAGTTGCAGGCATTCGTTGGATGCAGGCGGCACAGGACCTTTCACTGTGGCGTTTCCTTGGGGAGGCCTATGTCCAGTAGTGGACGATGAAAGACTGATGGATGGATGGAAGTAAAACTGATAGTTAAATCTAGTTAGACGTACACGTAGGTAATCCTTTTATAAACACCAAATTAATATTGTATCACATCGGGAATACACTTCAATATAAATATTTTAATGCAAAATTTGTTGTTGCTGTATATAAATAAGTCAAAGCAGTCAACCTGAAAGTAACAATTTGTATTGAAATTATCAAACTAAAATACCATTCATATTTTGCAGTTTTCCGGACGATAACTAGAAAAACTTGTCTAAAACGTTCTCTCATTGATATCAGCAATAAATCAAAACAAAAATCAGCGAAATCGGTGTAGCCGTTCTCAATTTATGATCCGTTATACCTATATGCTGCAATTGACGTTTCTTTTATAACCGTAATAATTCAGTTATATTGCACAAAATCTTAATTAATTATAATCAAAACTTTCCTGTGAAATTACTCCATTAATTAGTTAAAACCGCATGACAATTCGTTTGCTACTTTATGAGATTATCCCTACAGTTATACAGACAGACGAGGCGGGGACTTTGTTTTATAATTATGTAAGTAGGTATACATTCTTGCTGGTTCTTTAAATTCAAGAAGTTTTATTTGTTTTATGTATCAAGGTTCTATATTCTAATGCAAATATAATATATCATTTTGATATTAAACACGGATCAATAGAACAAAGAAAAATGATTTGTTTTATAGAATAAAACATGATTTTTGGGCCTGAAGTTAACAAGTTGAAATATTCGTTAAAAAAATTTTTATTAATTTTTTGGGAATGCGAAATATACATTAAAAAAGGAAATAATTATAGAAATCGTTTACTTTAATCAATACAATCGAATTAGTGGTCATTTGTATTAAAAAATAAAAACGAAAATAAAACTAAATGTTTTCTTTCATTATTAATAATTTCTTCGAAAGAATAAATTAATATACCTAAAGATATTATTCCCGGAAAAATAATATCGAGCATTTTTGTATGTTAACATATCGATAGACATAATATATCGATGCACTAGTGAAACCTCCTTTCTGAACGCTATACGGCAACACTACAATCCATGACTACACTTGCCAGTTCAACTTCTATCTATTGCGTAGATAAATATATAAATAAACTAGGTTCTTTATCTAAGATCTATTGATTGCTTATTTTGGCTTATTTTTTGACCCTAGCTTTGTTACTGCTGGATACTGAGAATTTTACCTACACGACGGAGCTGGCCTTGTTATTTTGGAATACGATACTACGCCTATAGATTGGATATTGACAATATGGATCGTTGTATTAATTGTAATAATATAGCGACTGGTCGCTGTTATACAATAGGAAAACTAGTTTTACATGACCAAGCAATACTGTCTGTGATCCGTGAATGATGTGCACCTCAACCTGTAAGTACAAAATGTTTATTTATTTATCAACATTGAGATAAATACTACTAGAGTAGTACTCTAGTACCGTTGTCCGTGTGGTGACGGATGAAGAATACGATATGTCACTACCCCTTACTTGCCCGCGGGTGTCGTAAAAACCGACTAAGGGAGCACCAGCGGAATGGGCAGCAGCATACTCCTGGGAAACCGTTTAACACCATTCTGCGATCGCCAACCCGCCTGCCAAGCGTGGCGATTATGGCATTTCCCCTCCCTTCGTGGGTAGGCCCATGTCCAGCAGTAGACGTTTATGGGCTGATGGATGGATGTAGTACTCTAGTACAAATAAATAACTCTCAAAAAAACGTAGCCACTTGCGAGTTCAAAGACGTAGCTTTGAAACAGACACGTAAGCCAAAGAAAACTATGTTTGTCTCGTTTTTACTACCGTCAAACTAATTACGTCAAAAGGAGACAATACATTGTCATTGGGAAAAAGGGCAAAAGTTGCCAGAGGACAGATAAAAAAATCCCCAGAATTAATGAATAATTTGGATATGATACAGCATGTGTATTGTGATAAACTTTCAATAGATCATGTTAGATCTAAAGAAATTGACAAGGATCACTGATAGCAAGAATAAATGAGTTAACGTAAATAATTTATTTTTAACAAATGAAACCAATACGTAAAAAGAGAATATGTATTTGTACATAGTTAGGCTAGTAATATAAACATAAAATTTACAAGTATAAAAAAATAAATAAAAATAGTTTACAATGAAATATTATTATGTAATTGATGCGTAGGTATGTCAATCAGTTTTTAATCAACGAAAAAAAGTAGGTAAGTACCTCCTTATATATTTGTTTATGTTTAACGACTTTAAACACAAAGTGAAAATTGTGAAATCGAAAATAACAGCCAGAAGCAGGATTTGAACCTGTATCTTCTGGATTCCGTCCAGATGCTTTACAATTCAGCACAAAAAAAAGCATCTGGACGGAATCCAGAAGATGCAGGTTCAAATCCTGCTCCTGACTGTTATTTTCGATTTCACATTTTTCACTTTGTGTTTAATGTATAGTGCTAAGCATGTCAAATGCAAAAATATATATAAAAATATCTAAATGTTTAACGACTTTTTATTAGATCCCATTTAAATTTCATCAGTATTGGTGCAGTAGTTTGTTTTTTTATTAGTTTTTTGTTTACTTACTAATTATTACACAATCTCCCTTGTGGGGTAGTTAGAGAGAACAGAGTACTAAAAAACTCTATTCTTGTAAACATCGCTTGCTTCCTCAACATTCATAATTCTCTTCATACACGCTCGCCACTTTCGGAGACTCCTGACTCCACCTTCCTTCGATATATGACCGATTTGATCCGGGTAGATGAGTCTCGGTATCCCCCTGTACCTACATCCTGCCTTTTTTGGATTTTATATCTTCTTAACCAGTCGTTCAGTGACAAAGTGGGTGTCTCAAAGAACGCACGCGCCGCGCGTCGGTCGTCGCTTCTCTCGGTCACATACCTTTTCACGTGTTATAACTACCCTCTCGTGTACAATTGTGAGTGGTAAAATGTCACCAAATTACTTATTCGGTATACAGTGATAATAAGAGTTATCTAGTGTGTTTTTAGTTCCTTCTGACTACAGGAACAAAATGAGTACCCAATCGTTAGCTAACAGCCCCAGTTACGCGACAGTTACACAAAACACAATGTTCCCAAAAAAAGATCAAGCAATCGTGATTGACGCCATAGAAAATGTGCAAATTAAAGACTACGCACAAGCTTTAGGCAAGGTTATAAACTCAAAGTCTGTAGCAGATGATATTGTTGATAACAAAAAATATATAACCATACAGGACCATAAACTAACTATTCGACCACTGATCAATAGGAACAAACGCATTATTCTTTCAAACGTATGTCCCATTATTCCTCACTCGGATATAGAAACAAAACTAAAGGAAGTGGGAATCAATCCAATGTCGCCTATATACTTTTTGAGAGCTGGTATAAATGATGCTGGCTATAGTCACATACTGAGCTTCCGACGTCAACTCTTTGTGACACCCGAGGAGTTTCACCGTCTCTCAGAAAAGATCTCGATAGAATTCGAAGACACCACCTACTGGATTTATCTATCATCGGATACCATGACATGTTTCGTATGTAAAAATGACGGCCATATTGCTTCGAAATGTCCTCAAAGCGAACTAGGTACATCTCCGTCAAATAAAGCTAAAGAAAGCATCATGTCTAAAAATGAATTTTATAACTTTAAACGACCACATCCACCTACTGAATCTTCTACAACCGATGGGCCCCTGGTACTTGAAAAGCAGACGTTGGAGGAGACTTTAATTGACTACGACAGCGACACACTTTTTCAATCGAGTACAGAAGAAGCCGTGAAGAGGATCAGTGGAAAAAAACTTAAGAAATCACCTCAAGATGACTTAGATTTAATAAACTGGAAAGATATTGTTTTTTTTATCTAGCTCTGTCAAACCTTACCCGCTAACCGGAAATCAGGTAAAGAATTATATGGAAGATACTTATGGAGTCAAAGACATTGCAGAAATCATCGCTAATTACACTGAAAACACCGATGATTTAATTGAGCTCTTTAAAGACTTAATTCCTATTATTTTATGTCGTACTGTTAAAAATAGAATTACTCGTATTGTATCTAAACTTAAATTTATTAAAAACAGACAATAATTAGTATGTGTAGTAAACTTAAAGTCGTCAAAGATATCAATTTAAGAATTGTACAGTGGAATAGTAGAAGCCTTAGTCCTAAATTGAGTGAATTAGAAGCATATTTAGTTAAGGAGAAAATCCATATTTGTATATGTACGGAGACATGGTTGTCACCTGAGAAAAGGGTAAGTGTGCCTGGCTTTTATTGCTTTAGGAAAGATAGAGATGATGGTCACGGAGGGGTTGCTATTTTTGTACATAATTCTATCAAGACAAAGTTAGTCACTACAGTTATTCCAAACTGTCAGATGGAACTCATTTGTATAGAAATTATTAACTTCAGCAAAATTAAGAACATTATAGCTATTTATTCTCCTCAAAATGCTAACGTCAGTAGATCAGATTATGATAAGCTATTTAGCTTCTGTGGTCGAAATACTTTCATAGCCGGAGACTTTAACGGGCACCACGCGGCGTGGTCCTATAAAACTGATACCAGGGGACGTCTAATTGCAGAGGCAAGTATGGATCATAATTTTTTGTACTTAAATGATGGTAAATAAACACGATTTGCAATGCATAACGGTGAAGCCACCTTTTCAGCGCCGGACATCACCTTTGCAAGCTCAGATATAGCCCTAGATTTTGACTGGTATGTAACTAACGAGTGCTTTGGTAGTGATCACCGATTAGTTCTGATAAAATTACATGATTTATATAGTTATGTGCCTCCAAATAGTAAACGCAATATTAAAAAGGCTGACTGGTCTCTATATAAACATGAGGTTAGTTCAAACTGTATGAATTTTGTTCTGAATGACGATTTACAGGACTGCTACGATAGTTTCCTCGTAGCTATTAACAGTGCGGCTGATAAAGCGATACCCTATAGTAAATTTCATGAAAACCCACATTCAAAATTTATTCCAAAAAGCTGGTGGAATCAAGATCTGTCAAAAATTGTTGCCGAAAGACGTCTAGCGTTATAAATATTCTGTAAAAATCGTTCCGTTCAAAATTATAATATTTTACAAAATAAAATTAGAGAAGCTCGACATATGATTAAAGCAGCTAAAAGGGAGTCATAGCAGCAGTTTTGTAGTAGCATAGATGCAAAGACTTCATGTGCTTCTATGGAAAAAGTTAAGATGGTTGAAAGGCTATCGAGCTCCCAAAAAACAAGATTTTCTACAAGATGAGGTTGCTGAAAATTTTTTAGCAAGTCTATCTCCTGATTGTGTTGGTTCCGAGTCCCGTAAAATTAATTGTACTAGTTTAGAATGCATTCGCCTTGCCAGAATTAAATGCCATACTCAAGAAAACCATACATCCGCGGGGTTAGATAATATTTGTATTCTATGATTTTTCACCTACCACCCGACGTTAATGTTTTACTGTTGCATATATATAATCTTATTTATATTTCTGGCGTTATTCCAAATCAATGGAGAAACATCAAAATTATAGCTATTCCAAAACAAAATATCAACACCATGTAAGTTTCAACCAATATCTCTTCTAAATTGTATTTGCAAACTATTTAACCTGATGGTAACTAAAAGATTAGAATATTATTTTGAAAGTAAACAACTGTTTAGTGAACATACACTAGGGTTTCGTAGTGGTTACTCATGTGTTGATAACCTGTCTCGTTTTGTAATGGATGCGGAAATAGCTATGACAAACAAAGAATACATGTTATGTGGTTTCTGTGACATACCTGACGCATATAATATGTCTCTATTGAATGTCTTTATAATTGCTTGGTTAGTTTTGGTGTAGATCCTTATCTGTGTGTATATATCAATGACTTTCTAAAAGAAAGACATCTTTTTCTATTTCTTCAGAATTGTGAATGCTTATCGCGGTTGTGTCGGCAAGGTCTTTGCCAGGGTGACCCTATGTCTCCTATTCTTTTTAACATTATTACTATAAATTTAAGCAGGAAATTACCTTTGTTGAGAATGTCTCAATATGCTGATGATTTTACCTTTTACTGTGTTAACAAGAATATTCAATGCTGTGTTAATAACATGGAAACTTCTCTCAATATATTTTCCACTCTTTTACGACAAATAGGCTTAGATATTTCTTATGCTAAAACAAAGCTATTGATTATTACACGTAAATATAAGATTCCTTCAATAGAGATAAGAATAAATGGTTTTCAAATCGATGTTGTTAAATGTACAAAATTTCTTGGTATGTGGATTGATAGTAGGTTAAACTGGACCAAACATATCAATGAATTAGTCAGTAAGTGTATATCATATGTAAACATATTTAAATATCTGCGTAATTCTGGCTTACATCCTTTGCAGTTAAGACGATTGTACGGCGCCTTAGTACAGAGTAGGATAGATTATGGTAGCTTTCTTTACGACAGTGCGAGTATGGGAGTCCTCAAAAAGTAGAAATAATTCAAAACCAGGGTCTACGCGCTTGTGGTGGCTTCATACGAACAACTCCAATTCATGTAATGTAATCAGAATTAAGTATAATGCCATTGGAGTTTAGAAGACAATAGTTATGTCATAAATATATGTTGAAGGTTTGGTCCAGGATAAATGATCATGTAATTATACGTATAAATGTGTTCGTTGATTTATTATTATATGGTGTACGGTATTGGTGAAGAACCGGTAGTGTTATATTAGTCGATACATATAAAAGAGTTAAGGAATTTGAAGTTTGCCAAAATCAGATTTCGTTACAGTATCAATTACCTTTTCTCATAACGAAACTGCCGTTGTACGATATCATATCAATAGAAATAAAGTCAATAACAACGTCTAAAATACAAACAAATCACTGTGATTACATTAATGCTTTTGCATCAATGTTAGAAAATTCATTTTATGGTCTTGTTCATATATACGCAGATGCTTCCAAAGATAGATTAAATGCGGGGTGCTCTTTTTTTGATCACAGCACATCATTTAGTGTTAAGTTTTATATTGATAATAAGCAAATTCCCATGATGGGATTAGAGTTGATTGCAATATTGGAGTCACTTTATTATGCGGAATCATGCGGATATAGACACTTTGTAATATTTACTGACTCGTTGTCTTCTTTGCACCATTTGTTAAGCTATGGAAGGGGCTCGTTTGGAAGACAGGAAGCTTACTCCATTATAAATTGTATTTGGTATTTAATAGATAATGGTGTTGAAGTCAGGATACAATGGGTCCCTTCGCATGTGGGGATCCAAGGGAACGAGGTGGCCGATGCTGTAGCCAGGTTGGCCTTGATCAATGGCTCAACAGAGCTAAAGATCCAATCGTATCATTTTGATCTTTTAAATCAGGTTCGCGAAAGTATATATGAGTTGTGGAAAACGGCATTTTGTCAAAGCTCAAGAGAGAAGGGAATTTGGTATGGTACTATAGTTAGGGAGCCGCCTCGTGTCCCGTGGTTTTCCACATGTAAGTTGAATAGAAGACCTGGTCCTTTGTATGAGGATTCGTTCTGGACACGTTCCCTTGGGTGCATTTAGATTTCTAATAATTCCGAGGATGTGTCGTGCCGCGCCCCGAGCCGAGCGTTGTCGGTTTTCGTCGATGCTCAAAGGTACCTCAGTACGTTTACCGCGCTCACTCAAGACTGTAGTGTTTTGCCTCGCTTATTCGTTGCGTGTTAGTTGTGCGTCATGGATAAAGAACATTGTCTTAAATTAATACAACTATATGGTGAATATAGACGAGTTTGGGATGCACAATGTCCTGATTACACAAATAGAGGACTAAGGGAAGATGCATGGACAAAAATAAGCCAGGAAATGAACCTTCCAATAGCTGAATTAAAGAAAAAAATGGACACTTTACTAGGGTCTTACAGGAGGGAAAAGTCGAGAGAAAAAAAAGCCGAATCACAGGATCAGGTATTTATTATTTTTAACATAACAACATTCATTTTATTATATCCAAAGTTACACCGGTTTTTATATAATTTCTAATAATTTTTATTTATTTTATACTGCAGGTCGTGTTGAAATATATGTTTCGAATTGGTATGCCTATTCAGTTTTCTGGGAGATAGAAATCACCCAGGAAATACACAAGATACTTTAGGTGAAGAAGTGAGTACCTATTATTTACTGATAATTATTCTGCCAAGAAATTGCTCCGTTTGTTATGAAATGTCACCCTAAATGTGAACGTATTTCTTTTATATTTGTTGATCCTCGCCGTGGTATGGCTTGAATAGATAGCATTGATGACATTTCTGGATCCTGTCGCCATCGGCCGGGTATTACTGTCCCTTCAACTTCGGCATCGAATGATCCTGGGGGAGTGAACCTTTGTGAGGAAGCTTGATCTCTACGCAAGTAGTTATATAAGCATATGGTGGTCAATACGACTTTCGTAGCTTTTTCTGGTTCTAATAGTAGCTGCTTCCTCAGTACTCTAAAAACGGAGCTTAAGATGCCAAAGGCATTCTCCACAACTCTTCTTGCTCTGGACAGCCTGTTATTGAAAATCCTTTCCATTGAACCTCTTTCTGGAGTACCTTCATAAGGTTTCAATGTGTAATCATTGAGAGCAAAAGCTTTATCGCCTAGAATAAAATAGGGCACTGCAATTTTATACGATATTTGTAATATTTCTGGCGGAGGAATGTTCAATTCCTTCTTTTAGACCTTTTTATTTAAATTGGTGTTTTTAAACACACCGCCGTCGTCCCTTGCTGCCAACGTCTATGTACATAAATTTATAGTTAGCGTCAACTAAAGCAAACAGCACTATACTTGGAAACATTTTGTAACAGTCATAATCATTGCCACTATTTATCGGCGACTGTAATATAACATGCTTCCCATCCATTGCTCCTATGACATGGAGGAAATTCCATTTGCTCTCAAACTCTTTCGCTATGGTAAGCCAATCTTCTTCGGATGATGGTATCTGTAAATAAAATTAAGTAATAATTTCTATCTTTACATAATGCAAGTCTGGATAATACTCGAAATGATGACGATCATAACGAAGAAAGAAATGAAACTTCAAACTCGACGATAATGGAAGGACCTAAACAAAAGTCAACTAGACCTAAAAAGAGATCCAAAATGAACGAAAGTGATGATCTTACTGATAACCTGAAGCCTGATACCTGAAGCATTAACACTTTTACAACAGTGTGCAAGCGATAATATATCGGAAAAAAATGATCCCTATAATGTGTATGGCCAATATATAGGAAATGAGTTGAGAAAATATGATAAAATTAAATTAGCATACGTAAAAAATGCAATAAATAAAATTATCTTTGATGCAGACATGGGTGCATACAGTGGTTATGGTTATTATACTCAATCATATGGTGAACACGACAATTTAAGATATATGTCTCATCCCTCTTCCTCAGCGACGCCATCTACATATTCGATGCCTGCTGCCTCACCAATGCCTTCTACCTCACTGATGCCTCCTAACTCACCGATGCCTCCTGCCTCATCGATGCCTCCTGCCTCATCGATGCCTCCTGCCTCATCGATGCCTCCTGCCCCATCGATGCCTCCTGCCTCATCGATGCCTCATACTTCACCGATGCCTCTTGCCTCACCCATGCCTCCTACCTCACCGATGACTGCTGCCTCACCGATGCCTCCTATCTCACCAATTTCGATGCCTCCCCCTGCTCCTTCTCCTGCTCCTCATCATTGAATATTTATTTGTTTAATTTCCTTATATAATTTGTTCAATTTTCTAACTTGATAAATAAAAAAATTATAAAAATATGTAATTTTATTTTACCTTAACATAATCCTTTAACACCTCAATTATAGCATCACAGACTTCAGGAACTATAACCGATATCCTTTGTTTTGATATACGAAATAGATACTGTAGACTGGTATAAGAATCTCCTGTGGCCAAAAATCTCAACGTCACTAATAATCTTTCCCTAGCGGATATTGCTTCTCGAAAATTTGTGTCCTTCTTGCTTATTTTGGCGTTTATGAGAGAATACACATTGTCAAATTCGATTTTACTCATTCGAGTGAAATTTTTTTCTTCGTCATCGATCATTCGGAATTCGGTCATTCGGAATTCGGTCATTCGGAATCGAATCTATTTTTGTAGAAGAGTTTAATCCAAAAACGTTAAGTTTTCTGTTTTCTTTTTTTTTTGCAAGCCTTAGAATTATTAAAAAGGCTGTGGTAGCGACAGCTTTCCGAATGTGCGGCCTCATGGTGGTATCGGGTAAAACTATACGCACGCGCGGTCTCTATTTGACTTCAAGTTAAACTGAGCGTAGATGCTCACGGTGGCTCGGCCTTGCCGCGCGAGGCAGCCTTGGATTAGAAAACTTACAGACCGAGGCCACCTCGCGCGGCATGCGTACTGCGGCAAATGTCCGAGGCTACCTCGCAAAGCCGCTCGCTTGGTCAGTACGCGGCTAATGGTGTATGACTCTAATAAAGAATTAAAAAAAAAACCAGTCGTTCATTCGACTTTGTTTTCCATTCTTTCCACATATTCAAATCGGAGCATTCCCTTTCGCATCTTTACACCAATACTCTCTTTCTTACCTACTCACTCTCTTACGTCGTCGTTACGAATGCGGTCAGCCAGCCTCACTCCACAGATTTTCCACATAGATCGCATTTCGACCGCGTTAATTTTACTGTCATGCTCCGTTTTTACATAACCAACTGTTCCATGTAATAACTTTGGGAAAAGTACAGCATTGCATATTGCGACACGTGCCTTCTGGCTGAAGTGATGGCTGCCGAGAATTTGGCCCAATGCTCCGTTCACTCTATTTCCCGCATTTACTCTTCTCTATATCAGTGATGTACCTTCTATCCCGACAGTATCCATATCCAAGATATACAAATCGTTGAATTATTTCCGGTGATATATTTCTAATATCTTAAAGATACCTGTTGATTTATTAATCACTAGATATATAGCAATATATAGCTAATCTCGAAGTAGATCTATTTACTAATCTATTTAAGTTATCTTATCTATCATCCCTATCGTACATCCTGCGAGTTTATAAATAACGTGTTTCTGGGCTTTTAAATGTTATGATAAAACCATGGACGTATAAGGAACGGACAGCGCCTCGCTAAAACAAAATTGAAGATACGTAATGGCGGCGGCTATCTATGTGTGAATGAATTTAGGGTTGCCATGTTAGCCAAACTTACCCTTTTTATTATACATATTAAAAAAAAACAGGTTGGCAGATAAATTTATTGGAAATGTATATGAAATATACCGTACTATTTGAAAAGGTTAATAGTGCAAGAAACACAATTTTACTGTATTTATTTAAAACTTAAAATAAATCATCGGCAGATAATGGGTAATAAAGGATAACATAATTATGTCGATAAAACGGGATAAACTTGCATGTTTGTCGGGACTACAGTGGCCAAGGTGTCTTTACTGCTTTGACAGTTAATGTGTTTCCGAGGAATCCGATGCAGTTGTAATCGGTAGAGTTATTGTTCTAGTGCAGATGGGATTCACATAATTCTAGGAAACTATTGCTCTTTTTAGAGGTGAGCGGAATACACAAAGCTAACTGTTTTAAACAGTTTTATGTTATCTATATGGACCGCTACAGTTTCTAATTGTAAGCAGATATATTATTATTAAAATAGAATATTTTGAAGAGCGGCTAGAGGTAATTTTGATGATTTCGTTTTGGTATTAGATAACGCTTTTTACCACTCCCATGAGGTAGAATAAAACTGCCACTACAGGGTGGCGTAAGGCCCAGTTCAAAAGTGGCTAAACTCAAAGAATGTAAACAATTAATAAATGAATACACTGATTAAAGCAGAATTACTGTAAATCATTACAAAAGAGAACACTTATTATCAAAAAATGTAGTTGAGGAGTTCACTGTTGAGTATGGTGTCAACATCTCAAAAGACTTCCTTAGCACTGTAAATCAAATCCCATATAACTAGTATGGGCACAGGTAAAGGGGCGTGTCGCAAGAAATAACAAATGTTTTAAAATGGCTGAAATTAAAGAATTATTTACTGAGGGCTAAAGTTGTTGACACTGCAATGGTAGTTGAGATATGTCGAGTATGTTATTATACTTAAAGTAACGAAATAAAATAATGCTACTCGTTCACCTTATTGATAATGTAACAGAAAGATTCTTAGTAAATGTAGATATTCTGAAAGTAATATTTCCGAAATAAATTGTGATTAAGAAGTTCGGCTTTTATTTTTTCCATTTTGACTAAATTGATAATAAGCAGACAAATGATGCCCACCGTAGATGCCTCTACGGTGGGCATCTATCACCTTATTTTAAGTCGCTTTCATTAAATGCGTTTTTCTTATGAACATAAATAACAAATGCAAGTTTATTACGTTACTATCCTTTCCTCGCAGCTCCGCCGCAGCCAAAAGTTAGTTTTTGGGTTATATCTCAGCTTCCTGATAAAGTAGTGTATAAAATGTATACCAGTTGTTAAATGTAATCAAGAGCTATCAAATAAAAAGTTGCATCAAAATCCGTTCAGTAGTTTTTGCGTGATGCGCGAACAAACAAACAGATAAACAGACAAAAAATAAAAAAAAAATCGTTTTGTGTTTAGATACGCTTATATAGTCTATTGCAGGCATTTTTTCTAAAATATTTTAAATGTACAGACACAGCTATGTTACAGCTTTATAATAGTGTAGAAAACATATTAAAATAGGTATGATTACTTTAATTTAGATTTTATAAATGCTACAATAATAACTTCATGCTACTTATACTACTGATCAACGCAAATTCAAATTAATAAACCATCAGAAAATTTATTATAATAAAAAAAATATATTAATAATGTGTTTTCGGTAACTCAGACTACAACAACACTATTAAATGATACATGGCAATCAAATATCATTTTAGTCTACATAATAAAAAAATCAAAGTATAGTAATTTAATCTAAACAAATAGTACCTCATAAATATAAACTATAAAATTCCCATATTTCGGGTAATTTCCACTAGCGAATATGAGCAATACTGGCATTGTGATGAATTATTTTGTTCTGGTGAATTAATATAAATTTTAATGTATAAAATCGGGAACTAAGTGATTAAATTATTCATTTACCTTTGAAACGTGACTCCTCGATTTTTTTCTTTCAGTCACTACGGTTTTTCACCATTTCACCACACAAGATATGCTGTTTTTTGATATTTTTTTTGCAGCGTAGACGTACCGACTGTGATAACGTTTACTCGCACAATGGCCGACTAAGGTATGAATGTGTGCGTGTCGGCATGTACGTACAGCGAACTGGCCGACTCTGAGTGACACAATCTTTTGTTAGCAAGGCTCAGTCCGTTCTTTTTATTAAGTCCATGGATAAAACTTAGTGGGTGTACTTTAATACTTAACATCACTTTTATATAATCTTCCCATATCTCGGCTCCTAGAATGCCAAATCTCGCTAAATTTTAGATTATGAAATGTTTAGATGTAAGCTTTCAAATGGTGCATCTTTCATCTTGTTAACACCCGAGCCCAAAAATGTATGAAAGCGTTTCTATCTCCTTTGGTCATTAATATTAACATGAAATAATTCTGGTTATTTTTCTTTTAGATTAGGTTAGGTACAAAACCTAAATAATTCATTCACTTGTCAGATGATTGTAATATAAAACTGCAACATTCACAATTACTGCATCTGAATCTAAATTATTTGATCACATATTTTATTGAATAGTGAAATAACAACCAACTTTAAAAAAAAAAACTATTTAAAAACGGAAATATATTTTTGATGACAAATGAATAGCTTATTAATTACTCTATCTATCCCTTCTTTTAGATTTGACCTAAACCATTTACTTACTTTTTTTGTAACGACAAATTGAAGTGGTCCGTGTAAACACTATAAATGCGTTTTCCAACAAAATAAAAATTTTGAGTTATTCCTTTTTTTTTAATAAAGGTGCGTAATGTTCAATAGAATACAGTTACAAGTAGTACCCTCCTGAAAAAAGTATTAACTACTTGAGTAACAAAATGATAAACAGGGCAATGTCTTTATAGGAAATTATAGAGTATACACTACTGTACATTTATAATTAAAAAAGACAGTGTTCATACTATAAAAATAACACAATATTCATAGTTAAAAAAATTAAAAAACAAATCGCTTCTCCTGAACAAGTACGTTTTTGAGTTAATACAGTATTCTTGCGGGCAAGAGATATATATCCTTTTATCTTAAAGGTTTCTATCACGCGCATGCTTGAGTTTTAGAAGCATAGCTTATTATTGTAAACCGTCTAATCGTGTCTAATTAGAAACCGTAAAAGCACCGCTTAAATTGTTGATTGCAGAGGGTCAACTTTTCTTAGTCGGATCGACTGCAAGTATTTATGATTGCAATTGGAAAATAACTTTTAGTTAGGTATTTTAAAACGATGAAGCAGCTTTTATGGTGACGTTTTGCAAAACTATCTGATAAAAGATAGCGCGTCTATTTGATTTATAAATATTAACTTTTAGAACTTAGATTAATTATATTTCTAGATGGAGCCTCGGCGTTTTAAACGCATCAAAAAAAATTGGGGTGAACTTTTCATCCCAATTAGAGATGCGCAAACTAAATCACCAATGAGATCAGGGATTTATAAATCTTTTTCTTCGAAAGATTTAAATCACTCTTTTAAATCTTTAACTCTTTTAAATCTTTGGTTACGCATGACGTTATTCATTCAGTTGATCATAAGTGATGCAAATATCTATTGATTCATGTAGTTATTCTCTTATTCCTTCAAGCCACAACTGGTTTTGAGCTTTTTACTAAAACGACAGAGTCTAAGTTTCTGTGTACCTATCGTCATTGTATTTCAAGAGTCCGTTTGTGCGTGCCTACAACTTATGTTATCTCTTTTCAATTCACAATATCCTTTATCTATTGTCTTATTCTAAATCTACATCCATCATTCTATCCATTTCATCTATTCAATCCTAACGTAGTGAGCTAGTGAGTTAAAGATGTACTATTTTCGAAACCAAAGATTTAAAGATTGATTACGCATTTTGAAAGGATTATACATCTTTTGTATCAATCACTCCTGAGTTACACATCTCTAATCCCAATGCTGTTCTATGGCTGTTAGTGTCAATCGTGACATCACTTGACAAGGTCGTATCCAGGAGCATTAGTTTGTCATTTAAAATGTCAACGTGTGTAATTAAAGTGTGCCGAAACTACAAAAATCGCAAAATGAGCACTAAAGATATTTCTTATCATCGGTTAATAACATTATTTCATACAATAACTGGCTAAATAAGTCATTTAAATATTCCGAAAATAAATTAATTTTAGTTCGTATTTTTTATGTGATACCAGTTTATGAACTTAAATTTCCCGCGTAATCTTGCAAAGTTGATGATATTTTAACGATAGAGAGTAATAGAAACATTACTTAACACAATTATTAGCGTTTTTAATGGATCCATAAAGCTGCACAGTCGTCATTTTCGAAATTAATTACAATATTACTATTTGTAATATTATTATTTATTTTAATGATGAAGATTGTTTACATTTTTAAAGGACGGTGCCCATTTTTGGGCCCAGGAAAAACAACAATGTGCCTGAATAAATTAGTTACCTAAATTCATACAATTTTTTTTGATTGTCAAGTAATTAATATTATAAGTTTTCGTGCCAGACAAAAAAATATTTAATTAATAGTCATAAAATTGCTTATATATCATATCCTATATTAATTTCATATAAAATATTGCCAGGATTTAATAATTTGTAATTATTAGAAAATATCAAATCGATTTCCATTCGATACTAATTAAACAAACAGCAAAGTTAAAACATATAGGGTAAACTGTATAATGATTGGCACTCTAAGCATATTTAAGATTGATATATATATTTTTTGAATTGATAGGTGTTTAAAATATCAGCAAATATTGATAAAGGGTTCTCTGGTATATTTTCAAATGAAAATGCATTAATCAATTTAATTAGAGACTTTTAATAGAAAAACAAAAAAGAACAAAGTATTATTTGAAATTACAGTCATTGGCACCATAAGTAATTAACACATAGAAATCAGTCATTGGCACCTAATAAAGTAAGATTATAACAGAAAATTGGTCAGAAAAAGCGCTCATTGCCATTATTTACCTAAAAACTAAGCATAATAATAAATAACCTATGTTACAGTCGTTAATTGATGACCCCTTATTAGAAAGTGATGTTTTAACAGTTCTGCATGGTGCCGGTATATATTTATTTTCTTTAGTGCTGCCAGCTATAATATTATAAAACCCAAATTTTTCTTCAAACAATGTTACTATTGTATATTGTGAAAAAAAGTAGAACAGATGTTTTTGCTATACCAGTTCTTAATATTTGCATTTAAAATCCAAAGTGCCAATGACTAAGGGGGTGCCAGCAATACTACAGTTTACCCTCATATAACTCTGTAACTGCTTCGGTGGTGTAGCGGTAGTGTATACGACTGCTAATCATGAGGTCTCGGGTTTGATCCCCCGGTCGGGCAATGTTATTGCGCTTTTTCCTAAACAGAAACATTCTCAGTAACAGTCCGGAGCTTAGAAATGTACCCGGTAGACGTCAATGGGCTCGCCCCCTATTACGTGGGACTTAAACATAGCTGGCGAATCGTGGGTGTATAATACATCTGCCTACCCCTTCGGGGAATACAGGCGTGAAGCTATAACTCTGTGGTAAAGTATGTGTTGAATGTATGATACCGTATATTTCGGGTGCGATACAATACGCAGACATATGTGTCCCAAAAAATAATATTTAAAGATGGCAATTAATGGAATGTTAAGCAATCACTAACTAACTTATCATCACGCCATTTCCCTTGCGGGGTAGGCAGAGGGAACAGAGTTCCAAGAGGCTCTATTCTTGCATAAATTGCTCGCTTCCTCAACATTCATAATTCTCTTCAAACACGATCGCTGGTTTCAGAGACTCCTGACTCCACCTTCCTTCAATACATTACCGATTTGGCCTAGGTAGGTGAGTCTCGGTCACCCTCTAACACTTTTGTTATTTTCATTACTAAACTATTTGATGTGATTTTTGATTATCGCTTGAGTGTGTTTAGTTGTGTTGCGATGACAGACGACAGGCGGTAGGTGACGTCTGAAAGCTGACAGCTGAAAAATACTATACGCAACGCATCTGGGGCGGTACCTATTCCTGGAGATGCAGATTCAAAACCTGCTCGTGACTGTTATTATTAATTTCACTTTTTCGCACTTTATGACCCTTTATATAAGCTAACTATGTCAAATGCAAAAAATATATCAAAATATCAAAATGTTTTACAAAGGTGGGGTCTTACCAACTGAAACAAGCAAGGTTCTACTATTGGGAGCTTGTGCGAGTAAATGGCACTTATTGTTATTTACCCGTAATACTAGGTCAAAATAATTGTTTAATCAAAGCCAGAATCAATTCACAACATGTAACAATAGAACTCACAATAGATGTCACAATAGAGCTTATTATTCTTATTTACTAATTAGTAAAGACTAAAAAAGCGATTTTGGTTAGAACATTAACAGCTTACTATTTAAGTTATAGGGAAAGCGTGTGCACACTTCTTGGCCACCATAGGGACGGATGGATGGACCGGGGAACTTCCGCCACCAGTAAGCCCCCATGCGAAGGTGCGACAATTCGGTGTGCGGACGCGTCGGTCAGTCCAGGGTACCCAAAAGAGTAAACCGCCAGCGGACCGCTAAGTAATGTCACACAGACACACAGTACCAATGGTCCGCTAGTACAAGAAGAGAGAGAGAGAGAGATAGATGGCTGGTTTATTTAGTGGGTGAGGGCTCCACACGACGCTGTTTGTTGCCCCAAAGAAGGGGTGTGTGATTAGGTATATTTTCTGTTTAAAGAAAAGGATGATGTGCACTCACTATGACTGTACTATCACTATGGTACCTGAGCTGGGGCCACTTTAATGATGTAACTGCTCTATCTCGACGTTTAGACAATATCTTTGACAAACAAAACCAAATCCGAGGCTTACCTACCTAGACCAAATTGGTCATGTGTTGAAGGAAGGTGGAGTCAGGAGTCTCCGAAATCAGCGAGCGTGTATGAAGAGAGTTATTAATGTTGAGGAAGCGAGAGATGTATGCAAGAATAGAGCCTCTTGATACTCTGTTCTCTCTGCCTACCCCGCAAGGAAAATGGCGTGATGATAAGTAAGTAAGTAACAAAATCAAATGTCATGAAGAGAGTTTTGGCGGGAACATGAAAGAAACATGTGGTAGCTTTACATTATTATTCAAAACTTGTGTAATACATTAATACTCAATATATTAATGTGTAAAAGTGGTGGCATTTACGAGTACTAATTAACTACTTGTGTATGTGCATAAGTGTTGGCAAGTGACATAATGCGCTGTAACTTGTTTTTTCGTGTTTCTCCAAAACTCCGTAGAAGCTTCCAGTAAAGCATCACCGCTTTACTGAGGTATGACTGACTTGACTATGACTAATTTTCTAGGATTTTGACTTGTGTGACACATTAATTTTACTATACTTACTTGATGCAACGTGAAACTTGATACTGGCAACAAATAGCTTAGGCTGATTGCCATAATCAAAAAAGAAGAAGAATATAATAAAACTTTTAAAAATAAGCTTTTGTTCATTATTTATTAACATATCCTAAACTTGAAATATTATTTCATTATTTATTCCCAAACTTGAGATATTATTTTCTTCTTGTCTGTTCATTGGTGTGCTCATAGTCATAACATGGTTGTTTTTTTTATTTATGGATAATTTACTGCGTTCTATATTTTGCTAACTACCTCACGTGATTTAATCCGCGTCAACTTGGTTTACTTACTAATATAGCCTATGTAACCTTCCTCAATAAATAGGCTGTATCAGGATCTTTTTTTCAACCCTTTTTTATGTATTACTATTGAGCACGGGTCTCCTCTCATGGTGAGAGAGATTAGGCTATAGTCCACCAAGCTGGTCCAGTGCGGATTGGCAGACTTACAAGCTGTTGAGAAAATCTCTCAGGCATGCAGGTTTTCTCAAGATATTTCACCATTTTTTCCCATAATTTATACTACTACTGAAAATGGTTACATTACGCACGCATACAACATAAATTTCACAAGCGTAATGACAGCTGTCACGCACACTAGCATAATAATTCCCGCCCGATTTTTATGACGTTTATAAGAGTGACAGTCCATCTAGATATATAACTTAATCTAAGTTTTAGAAAGTAATTTATTTTAAATTTAAAATAATGTTTTAAAAGAAAACAAAATTAACATCTCACGCCCTTTTTAAAGGCTCCTTTGGATATAATTTAAGTAAGTGACCTGTTATGTTACCATCAATCACTTATTGCACGCCTCATAAGCGAAGCGTTGAGGTGGGTTCTACTCTCGTTTCACGAAGAACAACTGATTTTTCAAAATTAAAATGTCGCTATTTATTATATATTGCATTTGTAAAATAATATATATACACACATATCAAGAAAAAACTCAATTTTTAACACTCATGATATTTTTGAAATTATCGACCCCTGGCCTAATAAGAGAAGATTAAAAGAGTCTCGCATCTCGCAGGCTCACCTGATCCATGCTCAGGGAAACCCACTAACTCCGGCAGCGTCAATTTTAAAGGATTAATACTTAGGTACTTATCATCACGTCATCTCCCTTGTTGGCTAGGCAGAAAGAACAAAGTGCCAAAAGGCTCTAAACTTGCATACATCTCTGGCTTCCACAACATTCATAATTCCCCTCATATCACGCTGGCCGGTTTCGAAGACTTTTGATTCCACCTTCTTTCAATATATGAATGATTTGGTTTAGGTAAGTGAGTCTTCCCCTGTACCTACATCCTTCCACTTTCACATTATATACCTATCTTCATAACCAGTCGCACTTCCGGCATTCCCTTTCGCATCTTTACACGAATACTCTCTTTCATACCTACATGTTCTCATACGTCATTACGAATGCGATCTAACAGCCTATCTGATAATACACACCGTCATTGATTCTACACCTAACGATTGTGCAGTCTTCGCATTTAAAAACCTCGACCTCCACACTTTTGTGGGATGTACAGCCTTATTACTGATGAGCGAGGATGATGCATACGATATGCGGTCAATAGACTGCGGCCTCTTCTATCAAGGCGTCAAGTTCAGTCTGAGTCCACTTGAGTATGCTGAAAGAGTACATAAGAAGTGGCATAACCCAACCGTTGTAGGCGCCATGCCACCTGATAGAAGACTATTCACTATTCAGCATTTTTTTCAGGCGGCCAAAGAAACGCTCTTGCAACGATTGTTTCATCTCCACTGTGTGTTAGTTACGAGGAGTGATCGTAAATGAGTACCGCACATTTATCCACACCAAATTCCATCCCGATGGAATTACTGACCCCTACCCCTCTCTAGGCCATGTGGGGCTAGCTTTAGAATTGTCCCACCCCTCTCCACCCATGGGAGTCTTAAGAGCCGACTGAGGGAATACCGGGGGAGTGGGCAGCAGTATTAACAACATCCACTGCGATCGCCAACCCGCCTGCCAAGCGTGGCGATTACGGCACTATCCCCCATTCTTGGGGAGGCCTATGTCCAGCGGTGGACGTTAAAAGGCTGATGGATGGATGGACCCCTCTCTACCCACGGGAGTCGTAAGAGCCGACTGAGGGAATTCCGGGGGAGTGGGCAGCAACACTCCCTCGAGTATTAACAACATCCACTGCGATCGCCAACCCGCCTGCCAAACGTGGCGATTATGGCATTATCCCCCATGACGGGAACGCTCGTTGTGGCGTTCTCTTGGGGAGGCCTATGTCCAGCAGTGGACGTTGAAAGGCTGATGGATGGATGGATGATGGAATTACTAAAGGGCTCGGTTAACTTTAGTAACTCCATTAGTCAACAATCTAATAGGGAAAAACGGCTTACGATCATCCAAATAATATTCAGGTGGAATATTTTCCGACGATCCCCTCGCAATCTATAGCCCAGCCCTGAACCTTCTTATAAGATACTAAGAGGGTTCATGGCTAAGCAGAACCATAAAGGATTCGGACTGTTGCCCTGAAATATACCTTGCCCAATCCTTACAAGCTTACCATGACAATCCGGGGTCTGCCGACATACTGAATAGCAAAAAGCTGTTCTCCTGTGCCCCATAGAAGAATTCAGTACTCTAGTACCCTCAATATCCATGTATGTGGCACAGGGTCAAAAGCTTTTTTATAATCTATCCAGCATGTCATCAGATCCTTTTTCTTATGGCAAGAAAACAGAATGTTATAAATAGGTAATTGGTAGCTGTTTATACATTTAACATGTTTGATTATAAAAGTAATAAATTAAAAAAGAAAACTTTTTAAAAACAAGCTTTTATTTAAATGCTAAGTGTATTAAAGCAAACACCAAAATAAACTTTAAATTAAAGCAAAGACCAAAATAAACTTTAAATTAAAGCAAAGACCAAAATAAACTTTAACTTTAAAACTTTTACTAGGTATTAACTTATAACGTCATTACACGATTTGTCTATATTACTAAGATTATAGATAGGTCTCCGCACGCTCCGACCGCGCGGAGACCTATCAATAATCTTAGCTATATTATATATGTATAAATGAATCTCTATTTCACTTGTTCATCGCATCGCGCGTGAACGTATGGAACAATTTCGCTTAGTTTTTTTTTGTATTATTGTCAGGAGAAGATTCTTATGAAAGAAAAAAATAAGAGAATTGCGGATATAATTGGAAAATTTTAGTAAATTTAACGATAGCGCCTTTGATAGTTCGCAAGTAATTGAATGTTCATAGCTAAGACAACGTCTGTCGGATCAGCTAGTATGTTATAAAAGCTTATCGCGGGATTTAAGTACTCGTATTTACTGAGTATGCATAATTTAAGTACGCTAAAAAAAATGTTAACTTTAACCTTGAGAGATTTTCTTGTGTAGATAAAAGAGTCGATTAAATAACTTCATGTGATTGATTTTAACTATAACAATTTAGTAAATACGTGTGCTTACTTTAATCTCGCGA
Source organism: Leucoma salicis (assembly GCA_948253155.1). Lineage (NCBI taxonomy): Eukaryota > Metazoa > Arthropoda > Insecta > Lepidoptera > Erebidae > Leucoma > Leucoma salicis. The sequence continues at coordinate 31,463,325 of OX411803.1, forward strand.
CAAGATTTTATAACATATAAATTGTGTAATGACGTTATAAGTTGTCGACGTGTTTCGTTCGGGTTCGGGAAGCTAAGGAAGATCTTCTCGTCCAATATTCCGCAGTGTCTGAAAACGAAGGTCTACCACCAGTGTGTATTACCAGTGATGACATACGGAACAGAGGCGTGGTCTCTGAATGTTGGCCTCGTTTCAAGGCTCAAAGTCGCTCAGCGGGCCATGGAGCGGGCTATGCTTGGTATTTCCCTACGTGATCGAATCCGTAATACGGAGATCCGTAGGAGAACGAGAGTGACCGACATAGCCCGCCAGGTTGCCATGCTGAAGTGGCAATGGGCAAGCCACATCGCTCGACGAACCGACAACCGTTGGGGAAGAAAGGTTCTCGAGTGGCGACCACGTATCGGACGGCGTAGCGTTGGACGACCCCCCACCAGGTCGACCGACGATCTGGTCAAAGCCGCGGGCAGCCGTTGGACGCGGTCAGCACAGGACCGCTCGTTGTGGCGTTCTCTTGGGGAGGCCTATGTCCAGCAGTAGACGTTGAAAGGCTGATGGATGGATGGATGGGTGTTATAAGTTTATAGTAAAAGTTTCAAAGTTAAAGTTTATTTTTGTCTTTTTAGCGTATTTAGATAAAAGCTTCTTTTAAAAAAGAATTTTTTACTTTTAATTTATTTTTTACTTTTTCGTTATCGCTGGACACGTTCCTCAGTCTGTTCATCTCAACGTTCCACCATATTGGACTCAGAATAAAGTTACACAGCTACTTGTGTATTGTCTAATCCAAACCGAATGTGTATACAACATTATAGCTCAATCGGTTGAATATATCTACTTCAAAATAGAGTTTCAAGCTTTAGAAGTCCGCCATATTGGATTTAGAGTGACGTCACTTTATTTTTTTCGAGTTACTCTTAGCAAGCCCTTTCATTTGATACCCATATTGTAGGAATACCGGGGGAAGTGGGCAGCATCACTCCCTCGAGTATTAATAACATCTACTGCGATCGCCAACCCGCCTGCCAAGCGTGGCGATTACGGCAGTATACCCCCAATTTGGGGAGGCCTATATCCAGCAGTGGACGTCGAAAGGCTGATGGATGGATGGATGGATTGTAGGAGTGCATTAGATATGTATAAATAGTTCACCATCTTGTATGTGCCGTCATGTAGGATTTAGAATGACGTCACACAGTTATCTATGTAAATTATCATCCAAACCGAATGTGTATACAAAACTTCAGCTCAATCGGTTGAGGAAATCTGCTTCAAAATTGAGTTGCAAGATTCCACCAATAATTTCCATTACAAGTTAAATAACAAAAAAAAAATGCTTGTAAAAAAACATATTACATTACATACATTGCAAATAAGCTTGTAAAAAGCTCGCATTTATTTTTTCTTTTGAGTTTCAGAACAGCATCAAAGGTAGGTAGGTACTTCTATTTCAAAGAGCCTGTTTCATACTACGCACATAACACAACTAACTATGTAATAGTACGTAGTAGGTATGTTTTCATTGGATTTGTACCAAGTTCTTACTTTTTTCAAGTACATTTTATAAGTTAGACGACTATAACTCGTAGACGTGTAAAGCTTCTGTAATAGTTTTGAACTTCCAAACACTTGACTCTAAGAAAAATTTGCACTTTAAAGGGTATTATTTCACAAACGAATCGCTTATTCGAAAAATTTATTTAACAAACCGCAATATTTTTTACGATACCAGGTACCATAAAAACTTTTTGAACATTTTTTGTACCGCTTTTTTACCGTGGAATATAGGTATTCGTGCCAAATCACAGCTTTCTGCTACAGCACATGGATGGACGGACATGGCGAAACTATAAGGGTTAATATGGTTAATTGAATCCAATAAAATTCCTAAAAACTTAGTAACGCGCACTCTGTCTACTTTCTCATTAATCTTCATATCTTTGGTTTGTTATCGTTGGTAAAATTGCATTATTTCAGTTTTTTCTATGTTTATTACTAGATTATTAATCATAGTTTTATTAGTTTTATTTAAATCACTCCCATAATTATCTTTATCAACGCATTTGCTTACGACTATAGAGCCATCGGTTAATAGAACCATTGGGTGCTCAATTTAGGGTGGAAGGTCATTGATCATCCATCCATCCATCAGCCTTTTAACGTCCACTGCTGGACATAGGCCTTCCCAAGAATGGGGGATAGTGCCGTAATCGCCACGATTGGCAGGCGGGTTGGCGATCGCAGTGGATGTTGTTAATACTCGAAGGAGTGCTGCTGCCCACTCCCTCGATATTCCCTTAGTCGGCTCTTACGACTCCCATGGGTGGAGAGGGGTGGGTCAATTCTAAAGCCGGCCCCACACGGCTAGGTCATTGATATATAGTGAAAATAGCAATAGCAATAATTTTATTTATTTTTTATACCCTTTTTCTGTCCCACTATTGGGCACTATTGGTCGGGTCACCCATATGATTACCGTTGCACAAAAGTTGGGTAGGACTAAACTACGACGACCTCTTTAAAAAAAGTTAAGAATATCTTCTATCTGTATCTATACTATTACATACTAGCCTTTGCTCGCGGCTTCGCCGCAGCCAAAAGCTAGTTTTTAGGTTATATCTCAGGTTCCCGATATAGTAGCGGGATAAAATGTATACCAGTTTTAAGTGTAATCAAGAGCTACCAAATAAAAAAAGTTGCATCAAAATCCGTTCAGTAGTTTTTGCGTGATGCTCGAACAAACAAACAGACATACAGATAAATAGACAAACAGACAGAGATTCTTAAATAATTGTTTGGTGTTTAGGCACGCCTATATAGCCTATTACAGTAATTTTTTCTCAAATATCTTAAATGTCACAGACATAGCTCTGTTACAGCTTTATCTTCTATCTATCTTCTATTTACATAAATTATAATTGCTTGTACCGACTGACTGATGATCAACGCAGAGCCTAAGCCGCTGGAGCTGCAAACTTGAAATTTTGATAGTTGATGCCTTTTTTTGTTGTAGAGATCCACTAAGAAAGGATTTTTGGAAATTTCACCCCGAAGAAGGTAAAATAAGGTATAAACGGTTGTATGGAACTTTGTCATATTCAAATTAAAAAGCACGAAATTTAAAATACCTGTCTAAGGTTAAAAGCAAATGTAGAATAGTGGGATATTAAAAAAAATACGCCTAAGATGGTAAATGAGGAGTTAAAAGTTTATATGGGAGGTTCGTCACTTTTGAAGTAAGAAGAAATTTCAAATATCTTTTTCTGGTTAGAAATAAATGAGCACGTAAATCAGCGATTTTATAATTTTTACCCCTAAGAAGGTAAATTAGGGGTCGAAAGTTTGCATAAAAGTTTGTTTAAAATGTCTCTATTTATCATATATTGCACTTGTAAAATAATATATACACATATCATATCATATACCTACATATATCAAGAAAAACACTATTTTTAACACCCATGATATTTTTGATGGCATTTTTGTTGTTTAAGCTAGTTAAAAACTGTTTAAAAAAGTACTGTCTTGGACGTCCGTGTGTCTGTAGGTATGTTCGAATAATGCATGTTAGCAGATAACGACCGAAATACTAGGTTAGTAAACCGAGTCTTTTTTTTTTTCTCTTACGCTTCAGTATAATTAAGAATAGAACCCTATCACTTTTCACGGTCTGTAGCCCGAGCACGAAATACTTGCGAAATAGTATTCGTATCGTCATCGAAAACAATAAAATTTGTATGAGAATTGTGCGCGTAATCGTGCGTAAAATGAACTTATTTTGCTACGAATGATTTCGTATCGCGAACTTTGATTTGACGTACGGTATCGAGCACTGTCGAAACTTTTTTCACTTAGAAATTGTCGGTGAGAAAAGATTCGAAACATATTAGATCTTAGGTTTTTGAGTATGTAATGTTTTAAAATTACTAAACTTCGAAAGCCAATTATTACCACAGTAATATATGACGATGAAAAAGTAGATATAGATGATAGATATAATAAAATAAATTTGTATAAAAATATGCCGTTCGTACCTACCTAATAGCAATGTTCACATAACAAAACGGGCTATTTTGGAAGTAGCTTATTTGTGGATAATAATATAGATGTAAAACCTTGCATATTTCTATTAGTCTGACATATTTTACCATAGAGCATTATAAAGGGAACTTTATAATTACCTACGAATAATATACACTTTAGTGTTCATAAAAGTGTAACTAAATAATTAAAATAGATGATTTATCAACTAATAAATATAATGAGTCAATATAAAAAATGTTATAATAAGCCAGCATATACATTTTGTTGAGAACAATAATAATTATTGATGTTTTAACTATAATACAATAAAATGCATTAAAATTAAAATACGGCATAAGAATACCTAACTGTCACTGTCACTCGGAAAACATAAACAAACAAGCTTGCCTTCGACAATGTCATGTATAGTTGTTTGACAACCATACAATATTTGTTATATTATCGTGCACTCGATACGTTTACGATACGAATTCGATAGTTTTTCGTGCTTGGGCCCCTGATTCGATGTGGTTTAATTGTTATTAGATAAACAAAATAATAGTGAATATTTACGGTTGATTCAATGGTACATTGGTACGTTAAAACCAGCGCTATCTACCTTATTTAGTGAGAACTACTTCAATAGAACCAATATAGTAGTACTTCTTAAAATTAGCTCTTGATGGCGTATAAGACATGAGAACTACATTAGTACTCTAAAGCACAAATTATAATTTGTGAATAAGGAAAAAGAGTATTTTTAGTATAGGCGGGAATCGAACCTGCGTCACTTCTTATCCGGGGAAGTGCTCTAATCCACTGAGCTACAGTACTATCTTTTAGACATACCCAATCTCCTTATCACGTTTGTCTTAACGACCAACGCCCTCTATCGGAACGCATTTACATGCATTAATCCAATATAGTAAGTTTAATTTTGCAATTAATATTCATACTATTTGATGGCCTGATTTTTTTTAAACATTTTGATCTATATTTTAGCACGTGACATGCTCAGCTACTTACTTACCTACGTGGAATTTAGTTTTTTTTTGCAGTAACCTAATTATTTTTCTAAAATAATAGTATCATAAGTTATTCCTTATAACATCTGCTATACACCAGTGAAAGTCCCGTTCAAAGTGGCCCAGCCGTTATGAATATTAGCCGAAACAAACAGTCAGACAAAAACTTTAAAATTTTTATTGTATTACTCTCATTTATGCTTTTAGTAAAAAACTGTTATTTAAAAATTACAAACAGACATTTCAAATTTATTTGTTTGTAAAGATAAGTTTTTTATTGCTTAGATTCATAGTTTGCATTATAAATAGCGCTCGATAGATGGCATTATACACGTTTTCTGATTCGGGCTATTGGTTCGTTATGCCGCTTATCTATACGATATCTCCGAAACCGTATGTGCGATTGACTTGAAATTTTGCATAGGTGCTACTTTCATGACGTAGACGCGCACTAAGAAAGGATTTTACGAAACTCCTACCCAAAATACATATTTTTATCTGCTATCGTATTTAGACTCACTCATTATCACACCAACACAAACATGTCAACCGTTGCTATGGTAACCATTGATGTGTTTATTAAAGTAACGTCATGCTAAAAGTTGGGTTTTAACAAAATAATTTTAGTCATGTTTATGAGGTAATGAGTATTTGGCATAAGTTTGATAGATTTTTAAAGACTAATTTTAGATATGCCGATTTCTATAATATTTCAAGTGGCATTAGTTTAATAGTTTTTTAAAGACTTATTGCAGATTACAAATTATTTGTGAATGTGGAAAAAGAGTTTCTTCCAATCCGGGGAAGTGCTCTAAGTCGCTAAACTATCGCACTGACCAACGGCAATACCCCATCACCACATCACAATTGTCTGTACGACCCACTACACCAATCGGATGCAACGTATTTTGACCAGATCGGAGACGTTCTTAAGGAAGGCCAGGTTAAGAGTACTCGAAACCAACGAGCATGCATGAAAGCGCTGATGAAACTGTAGATGAAGCGAAAGATGTGTGTCAGGATCGTAGCAAGTGGAGAGTAGTGGTCTCTGACTACCCCTACGGGAAAAAGGCGTGACAATATGTATGATTTTATACAATAATAACAACTTTTAACTGCGTGCGTGAGCTTAATAACTCTATTGAGAAAGAACGTGAGAAAAAGAGACAGTCAATGAATTTTTCAAAGGAGATTTTGGTATTATTAGGCACAATGATCCGTTGAGGAAAACAATACTAAACGAATAGAGTGCAGGAAAGCGTAATCTGCACTAATTTATAGTGGACACTTTTAGTGCCCAATTGTGGATCTTCTCTGTTTTATACATCGACTGCCTCTGTGGTGCAGCGGTAGTGTAAGCAACTGCTGATCATGAGGTCTCGGGTTCGATTCCCGGGTCGCGTAGTGTTATTGAGCTTTTTCGTAAAAAGAAAAATTCTCAGTAGCCGCCCGGAGTTTGGAAATGTGCCCGGTAGACGGCAATAGGCTCACCCCCTGTTACACACAGCTGGTGAATCGTGGGTACACACCCACGATTCACCTCTGCCTACAGACCTACTCCTTCGGGGAATACAAGTGTGATGCTGCTTTTGTTTATACATCAATGTTTATAACACATAATTATGGTAGGCTGTACGACTTGATGGTGAGTAAGATTACTGAGAAGGTAGGTTTGCCACCCCCTGAGTGGTTGGCGTGGTAGCCTATAGACCAAAGGCACCCTTCGCGAGTAACCCACCCCAAGAAAAGCAAGGACATGAAGAGGAATGATAATATAGAGGAGATGAGGAAGTGGTCAGTTAAAATAATAGGAAGGGAAAGAGGGGGTGGTTTGGTAGGTTTCTAATTTCGAGATAGAAACACAATTTCATTTTAAATTTGATACAGGATACACTTACATTTCGTGGTTTTATAAAATCGCGGGTAAAATAGGGGTCAAATTTAGAAATTAAATCTTTAACGCTGACGAAGTCCCGGGTATTAGCTAGTAATTATTATATGACGAGATAACGTTAAACACACCGTAGATTGAACGTAAGCGACCCCTGAAGGAGTGTCATACAGTTTTAGATTCCAGTGGTCTGCCAATACAGGCGGAGATACAACAAACGGCAGGTTTATTTAGTGGATGAGGGCTCCATACTACCCTGTTCGTTGCCCCGAACGACGGGGTATGTGCTTAGATACCCACCTTAACAAAAAAAAAATGGTTATACGTAAGCGTCCTCCTTCGGCCTTCGACTGAAATGCTAAATTATAAATCTTTTCCTTTATTAGTGACGAAGCTTGCCTGTAGAGGGCAATACAATCTTATGTTATATGAGCTCAAGTCTTGGCTAGACAGGTGCGGGAAGAGATAGTTGCTCATGTAGCCACTCACTTAGATTTATGTCTCATGATGCTGATGGTAATGATTGTAATAGTTCTGTTGAATACTTTGTTGATATGTCAGTATTTCATATATATGGAGGTTTATATGAGTTAGTAGCAGCCGGACAAACACATCCGATATTGTAAGTCTATCACAATTATGAAAAATTTTTCATAGAAGGGAACCCCGTAAAAAGGCTTCGGTTTAGTTCAATACAAAACCAATCCAAGTGAGATTTGTATGTATATTTTCCTTAGGATGGATCTGTTACTTCCGATCTCCAATCAGACATCTCTGATATAGTGCACATTTTTAAGGAGAATCCTACCAAACTTCACGCAAGATCTACAAATGCTACTGAAAAGAAGCAGCTAAAAAAAAACTAACACTAAATATAAAAAGGAGTCCACAGAGCTGCAGTAATTAATTACCTGAATAACCACCCGGATGTTTGCAAAGCAGCCGTTTGTACGTACGAAGAGAATAATCCAGAAAGACGATTGAGAAGACGATTGCTTGCGTGGAAGGATACAGCATTTTCTGGTATGAAATATGATTCTAGGATACTGTATGAACGTACAGACATCTAAAACAATTGAGGTGAAGATTGGGAGTCGTCGTCAGTGAATGCGATGGCTTAGCGGTCTTGGAAGGGATGCAGGTTCGAATCCCACTCTCAGTTAACCTCTCTTTTTCCACTTTCACAAATAATTTGTTCTTTAAAGTAGCTGAACATGTCAAGTGATAAAATACAGATCAAAATATTTTACGAAAATGATAAATTCGTTTTGTAGAGCACAATGAGTTAGGATCATACGTAAATTGAAACGCCCTTAAATTTAAAGAGGTCCTGGTATATAGTTATAATAGTGAGAGTGTTTCTCACTGGAAACTCACTCTTAAAATTGGATCACCAGTAATGTTATTAAGAAATCTTAATCTCCTAAATTGTGCAATAAGTTCTATTGGTTACAAATCAAAGTTATTTATAAAAACGTCCTAGGAGCCACATTAATTACCGAACGTGGCCAAGGTTATTTTATTTTATTCCACGAAAACCGTTAATTCCATCAGAGTATCCTGAAGAAATTAAAATAATATTAAAGAATACAGATCTCTCTTAATGTGTGTTTTGCCATAACAATTAACAAGTCCTTAGGCCAGTCACTGAAGATGACTGGCATCGATTTAAGTAAGGACTGCTTTTCACACAGAGAGATTTATGTTGCATGCTCCAGAGTGAGTTTTAGACGCAAAAGGAAACACTGCAAACGTAATTTATAAGCGCGACTAGGGAGTAACTCAGATTTTTTTTCTGACGGAAGTAACGCTTACTTATAGTCTGTGTAGTTTCCGCTATTTAAAAATAATAATTTGGATTGGTCGTAAGTATATGTCATATACTCCACGCTTCTTGACTTATACGCCAGCTAGTGGCAAATATCATAATCAATTAGGATTATTTATTTCCAAATTTTCAAACGGATCATTTGTGAATAGCAAAGTGAATAAAAATTCAACAGTTTTAAAAAAAATATTTTAAATTGCAGTTTTTTTTTTCCGTCAATGCCAAAGAAGTTTTACTTCAAACATTAAACACAAAGTTAAAAATGTGAAATCGAAAATAACAGTCAAGAGCAGGATTCGAACCTGCATCTCCTGGATACCGTCCAGATGCTTTGCCAATTAAGCCATCGTGACCCTTGCTCCTGACTGCTAATCTCGATAACACATTCATGCTTAACGTCTTTGGGTGACGCCTGCACCATCTGTCGGAAGTATTTTCATACATTATACCGACCAGGTAAACTTAATTTTACAATTAAGATTTTACCTAATAATGGCGCAAACCCTATAAATATTTAGATATTTTTATATATATTTTTAGCATTTGACATGCTTAGCAACATACATTAAACACAAAGTGAAAAATGTGAAATCGAAAATAACAGTCACGAGCAGGATTCGAACCTGCATCTCCTGGATACCGTCCAGATGCTTTGCCAATTCAGCCATCGTGACCTGGGGGTTAGGCAGAATGTCATATTTCACGTGTCGATCGTATCGTCTCGCTTGTACGATCACCGTGATTGGCTAACGGATTATTGTGACATTACGCGTCGGTTTCTCAACCAATCACAGTGATCTCGATACGGTCGACACGTGAAATATGACATTCTGCCTCAGGGGGCTGGTCGGTATAATGTATGAAAATACTTCCGACAGACGGTGCAGGCGTCACCCAAAGACGTTAAGTATGAATGTGTTATCGAGATTAGCAGTCAGGAGCAAGGGTCACGATGACTGAATTGGCAAAGCATCTGGACGGTATCTAGGAGATGCAGGTTCGAATCCTGCTCGTGACTGTTATTTTCGATTTCACATTTTTCACTTTGTGTTTAATGTATGTTGCTAAGCATGTCAAATGCTAAAAATATATATAAAAATATCTAAATATTTAAAGGGTTTGCGTCATTATTAGGTAAAATCTTAATTGTAAAATTATGTTTACCTGGTCGGTATAATGTATGAAAATACTTCCGACAGATGGCGCAGGCGTCACCCAAAGACGTTAAGTATGAATGTGTTATCGAGATTAGCAGTCAGGAGCAACGGTCACGATGGCTGAATTGGCAAAGCATCTGGACGGTATCCAGGAGATGCAGGTTCGAATCCTGCTCGTGACTGTTATTTTCGATTTCACATTTTTCACTTTGTGTTTAATGTATGTTGCTAAGCTTGTCAAATGCTAAAAATATATATAAAAATATCTAAATAAGTTTTACTTCAATCGCGCGTAAAGGTTACACGTACACACTTTTTTTTTAACAAAATTCCTATTTTGATATTCATTTATTTGCGCGAGCGAAGCCCCGGGAAACAGCTAGTTAATTAATAAATAAGCGTAGGCTGCTTCGATGCTAACGCGCGTAGGAGACTTATTACGATATCCGTGACTTCGTATGCAGCCAAAAAATTTTTCTAATGGATCCTGATTAAAATGTCCCATCCATAGAGACGTGCGTGTAATGTGCATGTGTGCACTTCAAATAATGGTGCGACATTCACCAAACGCTATTTTATCGACACATATTGTGTTGTTTTAAGGCCATCAGGTCAAAATAAAATTAATATTCGAGGGAATGAAACTAAAATAAAAGTAGTTTAAAAGTCCAGGTTTTAAAATCAAATCAAGAGCTAATCAACAAAAAAGTTTCATCAAATCTGTTTTGTAGTTTTTTCGTGATGCCCGAACAAACAAACAGACAAAAATTCTAATAACGATTATTTTGTGTTCGGAGACGTCTGTATTTCTCAAAAATACCCCCAAAATACCCCTAAAATACCCCCAAAATACCCCCAAAATAACCCTAAAAACAACCCACCGACTCCACAATATTAAAAATTTATCTTGTGGCAGAGCCTTGCATATGTCTGTATAAATGACCGTTTGATCGGGGAAGTTAGGTACCACCCTCTCACAGACGATCAGTGGAAAAAAATGGTAGATACCTCCTACCGTTGCGTTTGTATGGCGAGTGAGAGTGCCGGGGACCATACAACCCCCCCCCCCCTCTATCCCCTTCTTAGTATTCTCATTTTATTATTGTTCGTCTTCACCTCTTGTTCCAATCCCCTCAAATGAATGAATGTATATACGGTTATACGCTAAATCAACCACAGTCGATACCTACTTCCACTTTGTAACCCACCACCAGTAATGCACTTAAAGAAAGAAAGAAAGAAGAAAGAAAGAAAATATTTATTTCTTGCCACAAAAGACTTAAGCTTACATATTCATAACAAAAATAAAATTGATACCTAATAACTATAGCAAACCACTTCCTTCATCTTGCAAAACGGGAAGGAATGTGCACGTGGTCGTGCGTCGATTCCCACTCAGGAGAATTAGTTGTGTGATGAACACAGATATTTGTACTGCGTCTGGATGTTTTCTATCTATTATATGTATGTATTTACAAAAAAAAAAGTAATATATATATATTACATAATATTATGTATAATCTCCGTAATCTGGTACCCATAGCACAAGCTTTAAGCTTAGTTTGGGACTAGAGGACATTGTGTAAAATGTCCGTGAATATTTATTATTTATTTATTTTACTAATATGATGACAACGAGTGTGAGCCTTTATATGGGCCATCAACAAGCTGCGTTGAATTGTTTCTTTAGTCTATAATACAGTTCATACCCTAGTTTAACTGTCAATAGCAAATATTTAGATCACGGCTTAGACAAAGAATATTATAGACAAGCTATCAGCGTATGCAGTGTCGAGATAGCAATAGTTTGACAACATGATAACCGGAATAATTTTAAAAGATAACTATGATTATAACTTTGTTGACTAAAAATGTACTACCTGTTTTAGCCGGATACAAGAGTGACAGGACAAAAGAAATTGCAGTTATGCTTATATTTTGCTTAAAATGTATTAGAACATGTAACATTAGCGTATATAACGTGATTAATGAAGGTTTTTTTTTACATCAATACAAAAACAAGCTTACCGATGGTGGGGACGGTTGGCCACCTTATTGTTGGGACCCAGTTGATTAGTTGGATAACGCATACGCGAAAAGGATAAAACACTTATACATGTCTCTCTCATTCTTGCTAAAATCTAATATGTGCATCCTTTTTTTCAGCCTTAGTGTCTAAATAATAGAGTCTATAATATTCTTTGTCTAAGGGTCACGGTAAATGTATTATTGCGCTATTCTTGTTAAATGCTTGTCACTTCAATACCAGGAGATCTGGCCAGGATCTCACAGTGGTTCAATTTACATTATATAAGGCCTATTAGCGACATGTGTAGGCTGCTTGTTCAACTACAGATTTAGAACAAATTAGCTTTTACCTGCCACTTTATGCCCTCGAATCAGTTTATCTTTATTCAAGAGAAAAAATCTGGAAAACGGTTGACCCTAAAGGCCGTCCCTGCAACTTCCCGCTAATTTAATAAGCGCTCAAAATTGCACTTATTACATTTTTAGTATAATTTTCGTGTCATTTTGAGCTCTCCTAGCTCAAAGAGATAACTGACTGAGCTCGAAGAGCTCAAAAGCATAGAACAGTTATCTCTCTTCAAGCTCAAAAGTCTGATAGAGATTTAATAAAATACTATTCGTTGAATTTTCAAATCGCAATAACTTTTGAATGAATGAACCGTTTTCAGAATGCAATATTTGAGCTTCTGGAAATTAACTCAAGAAAGTCGAGCTCGAATGTTTGATAAAAATTTATTAAAACAGCAGTTTTTTAATTTTTCAATTGAAATAACTTTTTAATGAATAAACCGATTTTTTCGTAGTTTACGGCATTAAACGCAGCTTTTTAAGGTCTTTGAAGAATCTTAAAGCTCAAACTGGTCAGACTGAAAATTTTATAGAAATCATGAATGAAAAAGTTATGATCATGTTATTTCTACTCAATATTTCTACAAAATAATTTCGATGTTTTCACATCTGGTAGATGTCCTGCGACGTCTATTTTTAACTTCCCGCTAAGAAAATTAAAAATTTTCAGAAGTTGGGAAGTTATTGGTTTTACCCCATATTTCGGAAATCGAGTTTGCAACGGATGTTGACATTTTGAGGTCCTAGGAAGCTTCCCCGAATGTTGCCGCGATGACGTCTGTATGTATGTGTGTGTGTGTGTGGCCGTATGTAAACCTCATATATTTTTTGGACTGCTTGACCGATTTCATCAGGGTTAGTGTCATTCGAAAGAACTTTACCAAACTTAGATTTTGAAATTAGGACCGATTCGAACTGGTAGATCTTGAGAAATCTCAAAAAAAAATTTTTTTTTTCATATGTTTTTGTTAGAATAACTTTAAAACGGTTTTACCGATCGATTCCAAAAACTAATCTGCCCCCTGAGGCAGAATGTCATATTTCACGTGTCGACCGTATCGAGATCACTGTGATTGGTTGAGAAACCGACGCGTGATGTCACAATAATCTGTTGGCCAATCACGGTGATCGTACAAGCGAGACGATACGATCGACATGTGAGATATGACAGTCTGCCTAACTCCCCAGGGGTTTAGGCAGAATCTCACATCTCATATATCGATCGTATCGTGATCACTGTGATTGGTTGAGAAACCGACGCGTGATGTCACAATAATCCATTGGCCAATCACGGTGATCTTTCAACCAATAACAGTGGTCACGATACGATCGACATGTGAGATATGAGATTCTGCCTAACCCACCAGCTCTTAACATCAGAAAACCACGTCAATCACCGCCAGTCCGGTCAAAATCGGTTGATTCGTTCGTGAAATATCGTTGTCGAAAAAAGTTGAAAAAAATCGGTCCATTCATTCAAAAGCTTTGCGATTTGAAAATTCAACGAATAGTGTTTTATTAAATCTCTATCAGAATTTTAAATCAATATTATTATCTAAAGCATATTTATATCAAATATTATTATATTTTATATCAAAAGCATAGAACAGTTATCTCTTTGAACTCCGAGAGCTCAAAATGACACGAAAATTATACTTTTAAGCTCGAAGAGCTCAAAAATCGTAATAAGTGCAATTTTGAGCGCTTAATTTGTATCAAATTAGCAGGAAGTTGCAGGGATGGCCTTTAGGGTCAACCGTTTTTCAGTTTTTTTTTATTGTTGTGTATGTTGGCGGACGAGCTACGGCCTACCTGATGGTAAATGGTTAACCATCGCTCATGGACTCAACTATACTAAGAGTATTGTCAAGCCGCTGCTCACCATTTCATTTCACATCTATGAAATGAAAGAATTAACGGTTATCTCCTGCTACAACCAAGACACACCAATGTGCTTCATAGACGATCACACGGGAGATGGTGGTACCAACCTGCTCGGGCCCGGTAGCAAGTGAGTACTCTCGCTTGGTACCTAGTCCCTACCACCAGTAATGCAATGGGTGATAATTGCTAATTTCTCTTAGTTGCCTTGTACGACACCCGCGGGAAAGGATGAGGTGGTGACACTTGTATTCTTAGTCCGTCACCACATGGATACATTTTTCTTTCTATATTTTTGTTGTAAATTCCAAAATATTCAATCATAAAAATATGGAATAAAAATGAAATGATTTATAATTTCTATTTAGATATGTATGCGCCGCATAATATTATAAATTAAATTAAAATATTAAATAAGATAATAGTGATTTATACTATAGGTACACACACGCACTTCACGCACTCACACAAAATCCTCACTATTCCCATTTCCTATGTGTACCGCATCGCATATCGAAGCAAACGTAGTAGCAATAAAAACGCGAACCTATAAGCAGCGCGCGCGCCATTCGCTATTAGAATCCGCAATTAAAATCTATACCTATAATAAAGGACCTGTCAATCATATATTGTGGAAGTGTTCGTGAAAGACTATATCGGTTGTGATCGGCTTTATGTTGAAGGGCGCCTAGGATATCTACTGGTCTGCTGCTCAAGAGCTACGAAGGAAATTACAGATACCATTTCTAATTCTATCTCCTCACAGCCTCACAACCCCACAAGATGTTTTTATAAACTTTTTTAGCATTTGACATGCTTTAGCCATATAAATAAACACAAAGTGTGAAAATGTGAAATCGAAAATAGCAGTCACGAGCAGAATTTGAACCTGCATCTCCTGGATACCGTCCAGATGCTTTGTCAATTCAGCCATCGTGACAATTGCTCCTGACTGCTAATATCGGAAATACATTCATTCTTGACGTCTTTGGGCGACGATTGAGCCATCTGTCAGAAGTATTTTCATACATTATACCGACCAGGTAAGCTTAATTTTACAATTAAGATTTTTACCAAGTAATGACGCAGCCGTAGAAATATTTCACACTTTGTGTTTATTGATATAATTTCCTTCATTTCCAGTTTTGTGTAATGTTGCCAAATATAATACATTTTTTAAAATGATTTTATATTTTTTGTAGTGATACACCTATTTTTAGTACTTGTCTAAAGAAGTTCGAAACTTAATTTCAAAAATAAATAACATATTCTATAGTAGCTTTATTTAAGGCAATTAATATTTAAGCGAGTAAGTGTTGCTACGAGTAGTGTTACGAGTTGCGATCGCCGTGATTTTATTCCGTATTTCGGCAAACATGTCGAATATCAAATTGGAAGCTGGTGTTTTAAGCGACTTGTCGAAGAAAATGACAGCTTTAACAAAACAAGTTGCAGCTCAAACAAATCTGATTGAGGCGCAAAATAAGAAAATTGAGGATCAACAGCGGGACATTGGAAATTATTTTTCGATGATTAATGACCTCAAGAAGGTTATCGAGGAAATGCCCGCTAAAGTTGTTGATCTTTGGCGTACTATTCAGTTGAAGAGCGCGACCGAGATACCAAGAGACAGGAGGGCTCCGTCGAGTGTGAGCGAAATAGCAGTATCATCAGAGGCGTCCGGGCTATCGCAAAATAATAAATCGCAACGTGCGCTTCGTGAATTGAAACGTGCGAATAAGAGCGCGTCTACCACGAGCGGTGAAACCGGCAAGATTAGAGAGGTCAATAATCCTATTACTGAAGAATCGCCAGATGAGTGGACAGTTGTAAGACAAAAGAAGTCTAAGAACACCAATGTCAAGAGTGTCCAAACTGGAAGTAAACTTCAGATTGATTCATTTCAAGTACAAAAGAAGAAGTATTTATGTGTTTGGCGATTGCATCCTGACACCCCGGATAAGTTAATATGTGAACATGTTAAGAAAATTTGCAGTACTGAAGACATAAAAGTGGAGAAGGTTATCCCGAAAACCAAAAGGAATTATTCCTCATTTGTCAACTATTTAGTTTTTTAAAAATGCTATTAATTTATAATTCAAAAAATGCAAAAATCGACACTGTAACGTTAATCCAACTTTCTATGAATTTCTCGCCTCCTTTCAAGTCAAGGAGGTGTATGGTTTAAGAGGTTTCATTATGAGATAAGAATACTAAACAACTTTTGTTTTTTTAAATTAGACAACACCCTGCACTAAGGAATAATCCTTGTATCGCCGGGGACCTCACAAACTTACAATTTCACGGCACAAAGTATTCAGAACAACCATTTGAGGATTACAAAAAAGAGTTGTCCTGTGTGGAAATCGAACCCATAACACTCACGCGGGAGCAGCATCTAAACCACTCCGCCATCTGTGTAGTCACCATCAGAGTTATAATTAAGCTTACCTGGTTGGAATCCATCCATCCATCCATCAGCCTTTCAATGCCCACTGCTCGACATAGGCTTCCCCAAGAGAACACCACAATGAGCGGTCTTGCGCTGACCGCATCCAACGGCTCCCCACGGCTTTGACAAGATTGTCAGTCCATCTGCGTGGTCCGATACGTGGTCGTTACTTGAGAACCTTTTTTCCCCAACGGTTGTCGGTTCGTTGAGCGATGTGGCCTGCACATTGGCACTTCAGCATGCCAACCCGGCGGGCTATGTCGGTCACTCCCGTTCTCCTACGGATCTCCGTATTACGGATTCGATCACGTAGGGAAATACCAAGCATAGCCCGCTCCATGGCCCGCTGAGCGACTTTAAGCCTTGATATGAGGCCAACATTCAGAGATCACGTCTCTGTTCTCTGGTCGGAATGACGTATGCAAATTGCAAATGCATCCGACAGATAGCGCAGGCGTCACCCAAGACGTTAAGACGGAATATGTTATCGAAATTCGCAGTCCTGAGCATAAGTATTGCTGAATTGGCATAGCATCTGGGAACAAGAAGATGCAGGTTCATATCCTGCTCGTGACTGTGATTTTTGATTTCACACTGTCGCACTTTGTGATCATCATATAAAAAAAAGCAGATATAGCATGTTAAATGTTTAAAAACATAAATGACCAGGAGAGTGTGAGGCCCTCAACCACTAAATAACCCGCCGTGTGCCATATCTTTACCTGTACTATTGGATCACTGGAACTGTTTGACATTACTTACTACCTACAGAACTGGTACAGGACTTGCAATCTCAAATTGATCATCTGTTTACGTCTCAAAAGTTCTCCAAAAGATTTTTTTTTTTAAAGTTTATTATTACTTACTTACTTACTTACTTACTCATCATCACGCCATTTCCCTTGCGTGGTAGGCAGAGAAGCCAGGCTCTATTCTTGCATACATCTCCCGCTTCCTCAATATTCATAACTCTCTTTATACACGCTCGCCGGTTTCGGAGACTCCTGACTCCACCTTCCTTCAATACATGAATACCAATTTGGCCTAGGTAGGTAAGTCTCACTCTCCCCCTATACCTCCATCCTTCCACTTTCGCTTTGTATATCTTCTTAGCCAGTCACTTGTCCGGCATTCTTTCCACATGTCCGAACCATCGGGGCATTTCGCATCTTTACACCAATACTTTCTTTCATACCTACTCGCTCTCTTACGTCATTGTTTCGAATGCAGTCAGTTAGCCTCACTTCACAGATTCTCCGAAGAGATCGCATTTCGACCGCATTGATTTTACTCTTATGCTCCTTTTTGCATACCCAACTCTCACTTCAATATAATAACTTTGGGACAAGCACTACGTTGTGTATTGCGACACGTGCCTTCTGGCTGAGGTGGTGGCTGCCGAGAAGTTGTCCCAATGCTCCGTTCACTCTATTTCCCACATTCACTCTTCTCTCTACATCTATGGTGTACTCCCATCCCAACTGAATCCACATCCAAGATATAAAAATTCATCCACTTGTTCTAGCACACCATTTCTTATTGCTACTCTAACATCTGTTCTGGCTTCTTCTCTTTCAAAAAGCATTACTTTGGTTTTGCTCACATTCACACGTAGGCCCCTTTTTTTACAATCTTCTACCATTACGTTGACTAGGGTTTGCAGGTCAGTCGCAGACTGCGCTAATAGGACTGCATCATCTGCATATAGCAGAGAGTTAACCACTGAGTTGCCCATCTGAACTCCCACATTCATTTCGTACAACCTTTGTAGACATTTATCCAGATATATGATAAACAGTCTGGCTGATAGAACGCAGCCCTGTTTAACGCCAATATTGACATCAAACCAGGGTGACATTCCATCATCCAGCCGCACACAAGCTCTGCAGTCCATTTAGTTGGACTGCACCACTTGTAGCAGTCTACCGTTAATACCATACTCCGGCAAAATGTCCCAAAGTTCCTCTCGTACAACAGTGTCAAATGCTTTCTCCAAATCCAGAAAACTGCAGAAAACCTCTTCAAATGCTTTCTCCACAATGTTGCGCAGAGAAACCACTTGATCCATGCATCCTCTTCCACACCTGAAACCTCATTGTGCCTCACAAAAAATTTCATCAGACACCATCCTCATTCTCCTTCTAATAATCTTACCATACACTTTGGCTGCCAAACTGGTCAAGCTTATGGCTCTGTAGTTTGCACAGTCATAACGTGAACTCTTGTTTTTAAACAAGGGCACGATGACTGCGCTTCTCTAGTCCTTGGGAACCATTCCTGAGCTTCAACATAAATTGAAAAATGTCTCCTTTAGACCTTATTTTATTCATTCTGAAAGCTGACCAACCACTCCAAGATTTCTTCACCTTGAAACGCTTGTTCATTGAACTGGGTTTAATAAACAAGGCGGCAAAAATGATTAAGTATTTATTACAAAAAATAAGTAAAGAAGAAGGGGTTCGAAAGAAGCCTAGATCAAAACGCGTTCACTCTGGCCGGATCCAGAAACACCCACACTCCTCGGTCTTTCCGTGGGCCCAAGAGCAGCTGCAGCACCCAGTCAGCCAAATAGTAGTGGTCATGCGCAGGCCGAGGTCTGGTACAACTATTTAATTTGATTTTTAAGAATATAGATTTTGTAATTATGTATTCAGAGATCGCGCGAAGTATTTATACTGCGCTTGTGCATCAAAGCGATGTGTACCTGCTTTCAAGACAAAATCAGGTATGTCGGAGATGGCCGCGGAGGTGTGGAAGGGCGCGGGGACCGGCCGCGCTTCGTGTGTTACAAGCGAGTAGGTAATATTTTATATATATAAAAGAAAAATTGACCTGTCTGTAATATATATATTTTTTTATTAGTCTTAGGTAGCTATTTTATAAGATTAGGTTAATTGGTTAGAATATTTAAATTGTAATTTATACTACTATAAGAATGATTAAATAGATTTATTATGAGAATTATATAATTATTAGGATATAAAGAGCGTTAAAGTAACGCTACGTTACAACCTCCCTCCAGAAAAGTTTGGTGTTGCTCTCGAAGTTTTTGGTCAGCCTTTCTTCTGCAATCATATTTACTCTATCACGCTTCTCTTTCACTAAGGCTTTGGTGTCATTCTTACGTTGCCGGTATATTTCTTGCTTCTGTTCTTTCATACTTGCACTCAGGTTCAAAGAAGATACATAGTCCAGCCACGCTTTCTTCTTTTGGTCTACGGAAGCTGCTACTTCCATATCCCACCATGCATCACCTTTCACTTTCCTATGCTTCTTTGAGCATCCACATACTTCTTTAGCTGTATCTACCATACTGTCTTTCAATACTCTCCAGCATTCTTCTATGTCAGATCCCGGCTGACTTGCCATTGTTAGCCGTTCACGGACACCCTCTACATACTTTGCTCTTACACTCTCTTCTTGCAACTTTTCAATCTTTATTCTTTCAAGCCCTCCGAAGTGGACACGCTCTCGCCAGTGTCTCCACTTTCTGAACAGACCACTAAATCTCGCAATAACGAGATAGTGGTCCGTGTCGACAGTGGGACCCCTGTAGGCTCTTGTATCCAATATTTTACTTCGGAGGCGACTGTCTACCAGAATTAAATCTATCATAATTCTCTGTTCATTCCTTCTCCATGTATACATATGGATGTCCTTATGTTGAAAAAATGTGTTTGACACAATAAGGTTTCTCTCCATACATACATCCGCAATGAGCCTACCTGCATCATTCACTCTCTAATCACCAAATGAACCAAGCACGTCCTCGAAGTCTGGACGCTAGGTCCCAACCCATCCATTCAAGTCTCCGCATACGATCACACGTTCACTAGCTTCTGCCAAATCCAGAACTTCCCTAACATTATCCCAGAACTTCTCTAGACCCGATGTCACCGAAGAGCCTATGGGAGCATAAGCTGCGACCATGAAGACCTCGGTGACACCTAGTTTTATTCGGACCCATAGAAGTCTGGGATCGAACATTCCGTAATCTTGCACACCTGAGGCCAAGCGAGCGGACAGAAACACCCCCACTCCCATGCTGGCCCGATCGCTCTGCGGTACACCAGATCACAGAGCTAACCCACCACCAGGAAGATCACAGGTGTCTCTACCCTTTTGCTTGGTCTCTGTTACACAGAGCACATCAAGCTGTCTGTGCGTCATGACGGTTACCAGCTCGTGTAACTTACCTTCCACACCACCTCTTACATTCCACGTGCCTACTCAACACTCTGCTCACCTCGACTCGCCAAACTGGGCAAGGCGTGATGGGTGGCGGCCCCCATCGCCGCATCTGCCGTTGTTAGTACTGACGGGGGCGGGTTGGTACGCGTCGCCTCTGGGGCACGCCCTAACCCGCACTGCAGTACGCATTCGAGCCAGATTGCAGCCTGTGGATTACGGGCTGGCAGGGATCGCGACGAGCACACTCCGGACTATGTTTGTTAACAGTCATCTAGTAATCGCATTTATGTTAAAGTTTTTTATCTCTCAATCCGGATTATGGAGTATTTGTGGGTCAAATCTTATTCAAATCCTCTCAGCTGTTTTTACGTAAATAAGTCTTCATAACATACAAATTTTTAGCTACTTACTAATATTATAAATGCCAAAGTGAGTTTATTTTTTGTAAGTTACGAACCAATCATCATGAAATTTTGAATAAATATAGTTTTAAGCCCAGAAAAGAACATAGGCTTCCTACATTATATCCCGGAAAAAGGATGGTTCCCATGGGATAGATATTTTGCATAGAGGTAATTAATGTACAGTAGAGTGACACATTTGCCGTGTGGGGCCGGCTTTAGAATTGTCTCACCCCTTTCCACCCATGGGAGTCGTAAGAGCCGACTGAGGGAATACCCGGGGTGTGGGCTGGGCGGCAGCACTCCCTCGAGTATTAACAACATCCACTGCGATCGCCAACCCGCCTGCCAAGCGTGGCGATTATGGCAATATCCCCTCTTGGGGAGGCCTATGTCCAGCAGTGGACGTCGAAAGGCTGATGGAGAGTGACACATTTATATTCTGAAGTAGTCGTGAAAGGAGTTGCGGCCAGAATCTATTTTCGTATTCTCTTATCTGTAATCAGTCGTACTTAGTTAGGGTAATTCGCGAATGGCTCAGTAGACGGTGCCTGAAAGGATAAGCCGCCGGCGGACCACTGGAAGAGTGGTATTGGTATCAATGGCCCGCCAATACTGGCGGAGAGACGGCACACAGCCGGCTTATTTAGTGGTGCTACACTACGCTACTCGTTGCCCCGAACGGCGGGGTGTGCGGTTTGGTACATTTTTTCCCACATTAACAAAAAAAAAAGGGTTATTCCCGAAAAATGTAATTTCGCGTGTTCTAAATTTATTTAACGCATCACCTTTTTATAATATAGGTATGTACTTACCAGCATATTTAGATATTTTTATATATATTTTTAGTATTTGACATGCTTAGCACTATACAAACACAAAGTGAAAAATGTGAAATCAAAAATATCCTGCTCGAGACTGTTATTTTTGATTTCACATTTTTCACTTTGTGTTTAATACTTACCAGCACTTACGTAATCATTAAGTTACAATAATCCAACTTAATATTAAAGAACATTTATGGTTGATGCTTCGATTATTACCAACAATGACCCACTTTATAGTGGGTTAGGTCAGGCTTTAAATGTAAGAGTAGTTATTTTGATCTATATTTTAGCACTTGACATGCTCCGCTACTCTTAAAGTACAAATCATAATTTGTGAATAAGGAAAAAGAGTAAGAAGGAACGGAGCATTGGGACAACTTTTCGGCAGCCCCCACCTCAGCCAGAAGGCACGTGTCGCAATACACAATGCAGTGCTTGTTCCAACGTTACTATATGGAAGCGAGAGTTGGGTATGTAAAAAGGAGCATGAGAGCAAAATCAATGCGGTCGAAATGCGATCTCTGCGGAGAATCTGTGGAGTGAGGCTGACTGGTGGTTCGTAACAATGACGTAAGAGAGCGAGTAGGTATGAAACAGAGTATTAGTGTAAAGATGCGAAAGGGAATGCTCCGATGGTTCGGACATGTGGAAAGAATGCCGGTCGAGCGACTGGCTAAGAAGATATACAATGCGAAAGTGGAAGGATGTAGGTACAAGGGGAGACCGAGACTTACCTATCTAGACCAAATTGGTCATGTATTGAAGGAAGGTGGAGTCAGGAGTCTCCGAAACCGGCGAGCGTGTATGTGTATGAAGAGAGTTATGAATGTTGAGGAAGCGAGAGATGTATGCAAGAATAGAGCCTCTTGGCACTCTGTTCTCCCTGCCTACCCCGCAAGGGAGATGGCGTGATGATAAGTTAGTTAAGTTAGTTAGAAAAAGAGTATTTTACGTTGGTCGTTAAGACAAATGTGATAAGGAGATTGTATGTCTAAAAGATAATACTGTAGCTCAGTGGATTAGAGCACTTCCCCGGATAGGAAGGGACGCAGGAGTGATGAGTTTCTTGCCGGGTTCTTCTCATGAAAGGCTTTACTACGGAATCCGGCCGCTTGTGGCGATTGCAATCGCCACTTTGTTATTGCGGTTGCACTCGCCTCAGGCGCTCGTGTTAATTATTTTAATTATTAGTGTATTATTGACGATTTTAAGTGCTACTTAATAGGCCTACGAAATAAAGATATTTTTGAATTTGAATTTGAATTTGAATTTGCAGGTGCGATTCCCGCCTGTACTAAAATACTCTTTTTTACTTATTCACAAATTATGATTTGTACTTTAAGAGTAGCGGAGCATGTCAATTGCTAAAATATAGATCAAAATGTTTAAAAAAAATCACGCCATCAAATAGTATGAATTTTAATTGCAAAATTAAACTTACTATATTGGATGCATATAAATGCGTTCCGATAGAGGGCGTTGGTCGTTAAGACAAATGTGATAAGGAGATTGGGTATGTCTTAAAGATAGTACTGTAGCTCAGTGGATTAGAGCATTTCCCCGGATAGGAAGGGACGATCAAAAATGTATGAAAAATCACGCCATCAAATAGTATGAATTTTAATTGCAAAATTAAACTTACTACATTGGATGAATGCATGTAAATGCATTGCCGATAGATGGCGTTGGCCATTAAGACAAATGTGATAAGGAAATTCGGTATTTCTAGAAATGGTACGATAGCTCAATGGATTAAAGCTCTTCCCCGGAAAGGAAAGGACGCAGGTTCGATTCCCGCTCGTACTAAAATACTCTTTTTCCTTATTCACAAATTATAATTTGTACTTTATAGAATAAAGAATGCAAAAAACAGTGGTAAGTATCCAGTTCAATCCTAGTCCGAGGCTGACACCTTGCAAGGCCAAACCATGCATTTATTCACAAATTATCACTGCGAGATTACAGCTTATGAAGTCTGCCAACTGGTACCCAAAAGTGAGATTGTAATGAATGGTGAAAATATTAGCCCAATAAGAAAAAGAAGAAAAAAAGCCATGATTTAACAATTTTATTTTCCATTATAATTGCACAACAAATATTGAATCTTAAAAAATGCATAACGTTCAGAAATATCACGTATGCGAATAACATTGTGGTTAATATTTTTACAACTAGGTAACAAAGTGATAAATAATATTATAAATAAACGTTTTGTAACTTATCTTATTTATTTAAATCTCATTAAGGTATATAAAGACGGGATGGTATGCTATTATTGTAAGGACACAATCATATTATGTAGGTAAATGCAGTAGAACACGTGTGCCTTTCTGTACGTAACACGGACCACATCTGGTTAGAGCTCATGAATATAGTACAGATTTATTAAATGTTATACTGAAATCGTAGACAGAGCATATAAGAAATAGTTTTAGAGTCCAACAGTATAATTCAAAAGAGATCCAGACCCTTTTTGATAAAATATCAAGTATTTTTATTTGTATTTTAAGTGAACATCTCTAGTAATATTTTAGTTGTGAAAATAACAAAATCAAATGTTATAGCATACCTAATTAGGTATAGGGTATCTAGTTTTGAACCAGGAACCTCAGAAGATGAGCATTAATGAGTAGGAGCGGGCGGATAGAAGTTGTGTGAATATAATAATATATTGTATGAATATTTATTTTGTAATATCAGTAAAAAAAAGCGGAGCACACCATGTTATAGCATCCGAAGAAACGTAAAAGAATTTTGGCTAAACAAACATTGACAATTATTATTTGTACTGACAATCTCCAGTACTAATAATACTAGGATATAAAATATTACACATATACATATATATCTAGTAAACTGCAGTGGAAAGTAGAAATGCTTCTCTTGAATACTTGTACATAATATATTATCAGTTTCCCATTTTATTTTATTAAATTTACGGGGCACAATCCGAATCAAATTAAGGACAATATAATAAATTTCCTGGTAGATAATTGTCAGGTTTAGGCCATTAATTAGAAAAAAAGTAATTGCTTATCTGTCGATCATAAATCTATTTCGTGTTGCACACTACATAGATAATTTTAGCATTACACAAAGAGGTCCATCATGGTTTACCGTCAGGAGGGTTAAAGAATTCCCAATGATGGTGATGTATGGCACGGCTGTCACTTAAACCAAACATCAACAATCCAGCGATCAACACGAGAAAGATAACCATCGCCATTTGCACGTCTTTCTTATCTTCTGTTCCACTTATGTATGACATAAAGGAATTGAACATGCTCCTAATAGTTCTACTGATAGAAGAGTGACATACACGCAGAAACTGCACGCCTGCTTCTGCTATGGAGGGCTCACGTATGTTCACAGGGGGTGGCATTCGACGTGGAGATGGTCGGAGTCTCGTATCATCAGAACTTGACCCGGAATGGGGAGCTGCCTGTTTCCTTTTTGCACGTCTAATTGGCGGTGGAGGTGTCTGGTGTGGTTCATGGTGTTCAGGAAAAGAACGCTCTCGTAAAGGGCGCGCTGGATAAAATGCAGGTGGTGGTATTGTAATATCTTGTAGGTAAGAGTATAATAGGGGAGTGAGATCTGGAGGAGGAGGCCTCTGAGGAGCGGCAGATATATCATCGGTGCTTGGAGGTCTACGAGGGGGTGAAACATCTGGTTCGGTAGAAGTCTCCATTTTTACTTCCACGGTGTTCTCGGGGAGATCATCTGTTTGAGTGTGTTCTTCTCGGCTAACCGGTCTTGGTGTTTCAGCAACTTCTAGGTTGTTTATAGGCTGTGTTGGAAAATGTGGGGCGTTAGTGGCCGATATTTCAGCAAATTTCTTAACTATTTCATCTATGACCGATTGAGAGAACTCTATCCCACTAAGAGCAATGTGCCCAGATTTGGAATCCAATTCTGATACCTGTAGGGTCATTCCTTCTATATCGGATACTAAAATCTTATTAGCTTGAAGTTCCGAAACGTTCAGGCGACCTACATCTAAGTCTCTCACTTGGAGTCGTTGTGTTATCAAATTATCTAACTGTACGTCTCTGCTTGTATCAGTAACTTTTTCAAGAGCTCGTTCCTCACTAGGCTGCGAAACATTTTTTGAATTATGTTTTATGGTTGAAACACCTCTAGACCTTGGAAGTGGTGGCACATCAGGTACCTGAGATTGATCAATATCTATATGTTGAACTGTTAGCGAGGCTTCCGTTAACATTTCATCATGCTCATTGATCCGAGTTGGACTTGATACTCTCCTTTCTACAAGTATGACAGTGGGAGATGTCCGCCCAATATTCGGTTTAGATAATTCAGATATTTTAGGATCTGAAAGCTTTAGAGACTTTTCAGATCTTGAGGTTGGGCGTGAAATACGCGGACTTTCCCGCAACTTTGCATGACTCTTCATTATCATTGATTCCTCATCAACCATATCTTTCAGTGAACTAGACATCGACATATCTAGATTTTCGTCGAGACCCAATTCAAAATCTACATCATCCGGAAGCGGATCTGTTTGAGTAGATACTTCGATTTCTACAATGTCCTCAGTTTTAGTGCGATCTTCCTCATAGTTATGTGATAATTCCATCGCTTTTTCAGTCTCTGGAGATGAATTTTGCTGTTCATTTCTGTCTTTTCTGCCACGCCTCGATCCCCTTGGTGGACGTGGAGGAGGTGGTAAGGGTCTATCTTTCATTTTGCTTACAATCTCTCCAGAATTTAAATCTTTGAGAGCTTCTTCGAATGGTTCATCTATTTCAACATATTGTGTTAAATCTCCACTTATTGAGCGTTTTATAAAACTGTCCAGAGTCATAAGACTAGTAGATGACTTTTTTCTAGGTGGACGATCAGGTCTTGTTGGTTTGGTAGCTCCAACAGTATAATATTTTCGTTCTGAGCTATTACTTTTACGCTGTCTTGGTGGAGTTTTGCTTTTAGAACGTCTAACACCTTTACTCGGTACATAGGGTCCCTTTTCGACTGTTGCGTATCCAGGACTTTCATGACGAATTTCTCTATCTATGTCAACGTCATCTGCCGGAGGCAAATTTGTGTCAAGAGTGAGAGATTCAGCACCGTGGGATGTGCGGTCGTCGTCGTAAAGAGAGGTACCCCTAGAGCTTCTGGAACGATTGCGTCTTGGAGGCAGAGGGCTCTGCTCAGTTGCAGTTGACTGCACGTAGTCTTGCGGAACAATGTACTCATGTTCTGTGCGATATATAATTATCTGAAATTATATAAAAATTAAATTAGCTTTTCACATTAAGTGAATATTTATATGTCAGATAAAATACAAAGCATAGTTTTTTAATATTTAAGCATAAAGAATTTATATCAAATAGGTATTTCTTATGAAGAGTGTTTATTTTAACATGTTAATCTCTACACCGAGTAGAGATACCTTGTGATAAAGCCAAATAATGCAAAGACAACGGCATCGATTGCAATTCCTAGTCCAAGGTCACGGCACATATCTCTGACTTTTCAAGAATTCTCGAGAATATGTGTGTATTTATTTACAAATTATCACTGCATCGGTGAAGGAAACATTGTGAGATTTTCTCATGGCGTATGAAGTCTGCCAACACGCACTGGGCCAGTGTGGTGGATTATGGCCTGAATCGCTCTCACTTTGAGAGGAGACCTGTACCCAATAGTGAGTCAGTAATACAAAAAAGCTCTACATGTAGCCGTCAGATAATATTATTTTGAATTTTGTAGCACAATTTTTGAAGAAGAAATTTAAAGAAAATTAAAACTGGCCGTTTTTAAACGTCTGGCCTGGCCTGTTATAAAATCTAATGTAATAACATACTCAGAATACGCTTTTTTAAATACCTGACCACCGGGGGACAGTTACAAAACAAGATGTCAATTTTAAATTTATTAACAAACTGATATTTACTCGTATAAATATTTTCATACTCCTATATATTTTTAAGCATTTGACATGCTTACCATGTGCTTACCCATGGTGCCATGAATCTACCAATATCTCAAAAAGTGTGAAATATTGGTAGATTATACATAGAAGGTAGACATAGACTTTCTATATAATCAACCTATATCTAATTTTCCGATATACAACGTAGCCTATAATCATTTCCGGGCATCGGAATATAGATTTCATGATGAGGAATTAAGTAGGTACGATGCGCAACACACAAATAAACAGACTTTCGCGTTTATAATTTTATTAGAGATGTGACGAGCTTATAGATACAGATTATTTTAACACATTATCATGAATTGAAGTAGCGAAATTAGTACACTGCACGATGCCAATAAAACTAACTACATATCGCATTTTTTCCTAGTATTACAATTATCACATTTAATGACATCAATGATGGAAACAATAGGAGGGCCTGTTGGTTTCTATTATTTGCCAATTTATCAAATTACATTTTAATTGATGAAATGTTCTAGCTAGATCAAGACATTCTACTGTATTGATACTGAATGGAAAACTAACTAAAAAACATAGCATCACGCCTGTATTCCCCGAAGGGCAGAGGTGTATTACACACCCACGACTAGAATTATTTAATTATTATGTTGTCTTTGACCTTGTGATATTGTAATAGGTCATTGAACACGCTCAAATTATTTTGACAATGTTGTATTAGTTATTTAAATACGAGCTAATTAAAAAGATATAATAAAAAAGGCCAGCTGCTATATTTAGCAATGCCATAGAGATAAATTTCAGAATAAAATTAGTTATTACGGTAACAACAGCGCGAAGTTACGCGGCTTATACTTAAGTCTGTACGTTTATTACTATCTTCATCTGTTTCTGTAACCGAAAATTTGTGTTATACTTGTAATTCGACAAATTTTAGCATCAAGATTGTACGCTGTTTAGAGAGGCTATGTGATTGTCATTGTAAATTCAACACCATGATACATAATCGGGCACAATATAGTAGAAACTATTGCTTTATTGTATTGTAAAAGACATTGCTCTGCCTCCATACATAGTTTGCCCTGAAAAAACCTCAAAACTAGATCATATGTTGTATTAAAACATATTACTGAATTCCCATAGAATTATAATTTAATAGCGGACTAGCTGGAAAATCATTATATTACAAATACTGTCTGATTAAACAATGAAGCTGGAATGTATATGGACCAGTTTACGTATGATACACCAGTCTACTGTTTCACTACCTCTTGTAATAGTTTTCAATTCAGTTGGATTATACTCCTAGAGTTGCGTATTTCCAACGCTAGATAGAGCTCCATTAATTTTTATTACGTGTTTCAAAAAATTTTTATCTATTCATTTTCTATATACAATAAAGATTAGATTACATTATTATTTTAATTCAGAATGACATTTTAAGTTTGTCTTATATAAATAATAAAAATAAGTCTTATAAAAGCAGGGACATCTATTAACAAAATCTATTGACAAAACAAATTGTAAGATCCAAAAGCTTTTAATAAAACAAAACTTCTGATTTTTGTCTAGTTTTATTAATTTTACACACAATTTCTAAATCAATTCCAAAAGTGTAATTACAGATTTAAAAATAACCTAACAATGCTTTAGAAAAAAATAAAGAACGATTGTATTGATTGATGATTGTACTTAAGGTAAATATGGCAGCGCATGGGATTTTACCTACAAATAGTCGCTTCGAATACTTTTTATCTTCATTATGACATGGAGCTAGTCCATGTTAAATGGAAATATGCAATTTGTATTATAAAAAATACTAATAATTATCATATGATGCTACTATCGTACAGGGCGAAAAATGGCATTCTCCTTTGTAATACTATAAAATGTATTGCTGTGTAAATAACCATCCCGCAGTTCCGCTGCAGCTAAAAGCTAGTTTTTAGGTTATATCTCAGGTTCCCGATATAGTAGCGGGATAAAACGTTTATCAGTTTTTAAGTCTCAGCAAGAGCTATCAAATTCAAAGTGGCATTAAAATCATTATTAGTGGCATTAAAATCCGTTCAGTAGTTTTTACGTGATGCGCGAATGAACAAACAGATAAACACTAAATACCTATCTAAAAAAATAT
Source organism: Leucoma salicis (assembly GCA_948253155.1). NCBI lineage: Eukaryota > Metazoa > Arthropoda > Insecta > Lepidoptera > Erebidae > Leucoma > Leucoma salicis. Next base: position 31,493,437 of record OX411803.1, read on the forward strand.
TTTTTTGTTTAGACACGCCTATACCATATAGCCTAATACAGTCATTGTTTTCTCAAATATCTTAAATATACAGACACAATTCTGTTACAGCTTTATAATAGTTAGGATAAAGGATATGCATAAATATATTTTCTGGTGCGATATTTTCGCAGTCGGTTTCGTCGTTCCTAATTGGAGGTAGACTTCCGCAGGACCGACATATTTTACCCCAACTATCAGTAAAAAAGAATAAGTACTTTACTCAGGTAGGTTTCTTACATTATATAAGCCAGAATAGCCCGGTTCTAAATATATACAATTATTGGTATGAGTCTTACGCTGAGATGCGCTATTTGGTTCAAGGTTATACAGAAGCGCTTACAACATAATGTAGCTATCTATTTATTTATATCATTAAAATTTGCGTAAGATTGATCTGCAATAAATTATCACGTATCAAACACGTGTTCTAATCGATTTATGTAGGGCAACTCCCTCACGGGCAGACAGCGACTTGGCTGTACCCCCGTATTGCCAAAGTCCATAAGTGGTGGTTATGACACGTATCACATACCACCATGTGGGCCGCTAGATTATCTACTATGGTAGACAATAATGCTACTGTTAATATTAACTAGGTACCTGACTGCGACTCCGTTCGCGTTGAATTCAGATCATAAATACAACACTCTACGGCACATTACTATGTAAAAATAGATAATTATTTAGATATTTTTATATATATTTTTAGCATTTGACATGCTTAGCACTATACATTAAACACAAAGTGAAAAATGTGAAATCGAAAATAACAGTCATCCTGCTCGTCACTGTTATTTTCAATTTCACATTTTTCACTTTGTGTTTATAAATAGATAATTTTTTCCAGGACCGAAAGTAGCCTACGTCCTTCTATGGGCTTCATACTATATGTATGCGAAATTTCAAGATTATTGGTAGGTTGTTACAGCGTGAAAGCGAAACAAATAAACAAACTCACTTTTGAATTTATAACATTAGATAGGATATTTTTGGATGCTTGTATGTTTGATACTCAATCACGTAAAAACTACTGGACAAATTAAGATGAAAGGACAATGCCGATTTTTCTATGAGAGTTGGGCTATTGTTGCGTCTTAACCAAATTAACTGTAGAACATTGTAAATGTACTCAGGGTCTTTAAATAAAAATATCATTGAGATATCTCTATGGGAGTTTAGAGAAATCTGACTTTAGTATATAGGTTATATATTATGCGTTGAAATCCATATCTTTTATTCTATTATAATATAAAATGTAGTATCAATAGTATTTTAGAGTACCTATGTAAGAAATATAGATAGGATATAATGCTACGGCTAACTACTCTGGATCTAGATTACATTCTACGAGTCCTGGTCTTAGTACCACTAAAACGTCTATCTCACACGACGTCACGCTCTTTTTTTAATTACTTAACGGAGAATTTGCTGAACTCAACGTTAAAGTAAACACTGAACAATAATAAAAAAACCACTGCTTTTCCACAAATGAAGCAACACATAAACGTACATAACACGTTATCGGCAGTACAAATGTCAAATCATGACAAATTGTCAATCAAATTCAAATCAATAAGGGTTGCTAGTAAAAATAACAATATATATCCTAAAATATTTTTAGAAATAGATAATAAATGTTACTATATTTTATTAATTATTTAAAAACTAAACTTCATAATTATGATTTCATAAAATAATCTTCGAGTAATACTAAGTATTATAATAGGAGCTCATGTGGGTTTTCTTTTATTTGTTTCAAATCAATATTCTTACTATTTGGCTTTAAAAGTGGGTATAGTAATAAACTGGCGACTTTGACTATCCAAGCCTTCCAATAAATATGGCAGTTCCGCTTATATGGAATTTAATAATATGTATATCTTTTTTTTTATAACTTTGAAACCCCACTTCGCTTATGACTAAAATAAATACAAATAACATCATTATTCAAAACACGATTTTTTATATTTAGATAGTTAAGACGCACGACGGGCACAAAATAGCCTGGTTTTCGGCACACAGATAGTTTATTACTTGGATAAACACATGGGATACTTTTGTCCCGGATAAATGTTAGGTTGTTTTAATAATGCACGTGCTACATACTGATGTGCTTATATGATCTTGATCGATGATGAAAAGCCCTTTTATTCTTGTCGGGATAATATATATCCTATGGCACTTTTCTAAAGTATGTTCTGAGTATTGGTAAAACAAGTCTTCAGGGAAATAGAATGGCGAGTTTTTTAGTCAAGAAACTGAAAGTGAATCAATAGTGAATTTCATACCTGATGCCCTCCTCCATACCCGCGTAATGCACTTAAATATTTTAAGAGGTAATAAGAAATAATTTGGAAATCTTATTGGACGTTATCCAATATATTTCTGTAGAGAGCATTTATAACTACATGAAACACAGACATGAATTTCTATATCATAGAATTTTTTTTTTGCCGTTAGCTACACATTTCAGAAAGACTGAGGACTGGTTATGCCGCAGACACACGCTACTTTTTAGGTTATATCTTAAGTCCCTGATATAGTAGCGAGTTAACGTATACGAGTATTTCAGCCTAATCAAGAGCTATCAAACAAAAAAGTTTCTTTAAAATCAGTGCAGTAATTTTTGCGTGATGTGCAAACAAACAAACAGACATACAGCCAAAAAATAAATGTTGTTTTCAGAGACGCCTTGTAGCTAATACATTTTTTTTCTAAATTATCTTTAATGTACAGATCTCTTTTACAGCTTTATAATAGTACTAGCCTTTGCCCGCGGCTCCGCAGCAGTCAAAAGCTAGCTTTCAGGATATATTTCAGGTTCCCGATATAGTAGCGGGATAAAATGTATACCAGTTTTTAGGTCTAATCAAAAAGTAAAAAGTTGCATCAAAATCCGTTCAGTAAGTAGTTTTTATGTGATGCGCGAACGAACAAACAGACAAAGATCTAAAAAAAATGTTTATGTTTAGACACGCCTATATAGCCTAATATAGTTTTTTCTCAAATATCTTAAACGTACTGACACAGCTCTGTTACAGCTTTATAATACTCGTAGTACAGATAGATAGACTGTGCCATAGGTGTGCCTCAATTACGAGTTTATACGGGTTAGTTAAATATGCAATGTAGAACTATGGCATCTCTCATAATCGCTGGGCGATACAAGCGTAAGACTATATATTATACTCACAATGGAACATTTAAATGGGCTTAAAAATGAAAAATGTTGAAGAGTAGTTCTTTTGATATTTCTGTGAAAAATAAATAGTGATATATGACTTACATCATCGGTAATCTCATGATCCCGCGGTTCCTCCCATAGTTCCGTGGCAGCATTGTTGAAGTCACTAAGAGATGAATGTTTGAAATCTCGCGTTGCAACTTTTTTTTTCCTCTGTGGTGGCATCGGCAAAGTTTGGGACTGAATTGGGATGTTCTCTGGGTACTGGATAACATCATCGTTGGCATATTCATGAATAGAATGTAGATCTGTGCTAGGCGTGAAATTAAGATGATTGTTTATGTGTTCTTCAACTTCACAATGCATATGCTCATCTTCATGATCGTCTGGTAAGTCTAAGTCGACCTCACTGAACTGCATACTGGCAGTTACACTCTCATCTATGTATGGAGTCGACTCCTCAGCTTTCTTCTTTCGTTTAGCCCGTGATGGCCTCACTGGTGGAAATGTATAGTAACCATCATCTCTCTCATTCAAATCTTCGGTTGAATACCTTATGGGTTCGTTGTCACCGATCAACTCAGGATCAATATCAGGGTCGTTGATATACATATGTTCGTTGTTCATACCCGAATGGCCTCCCATAACAGAAAGACTATTTTTCGGGTTTTGAAACGCTTTTCGTGTTTCGTCGCTTAAGTATTCCCTTGTTTGAATATCTTCGCGAGAAATACCTCTTGGTCGTACAAAAAATTCGTCATTATCTATTTCGGTTATGACATGTGTATATTCTTGTTTAGACGGCGATATATCATCTGTGGATGTAGCATTGAGGTCGTCTTGCATATTAGACACGTCATTTTCATCATCCATATACTCTGTATCTACTTTGTCAAAATCGTAAGTTGTCTCAATTCCATTGTTATCATTCATTTCGAAGTCCTCATTGTCATTTTCTATGCTGCCATATTCCCGAGGTTGATCTGGGCTGTCGGGAATGAATTGTGATTCTTGTTTATATTTTTTGACCCGCATGAAATTAAAAGTGGGTGGAGGTGTGTCATCCCTATTGAGAGTTGGGGATGAAGAAGTTTTAGGTAGATCAGTATTCTTTTTTTTCTGAAATAATCTTGGGTACGTTCTGGCTTCAAACTCTACTGTTGCTACGTTACAAACCTCAGTATTAGAATCTGTTGAATCATCATTAACCTTGTATTCCTTTTTCCTTCCCAAACTTGGAAAATTAATTCTTGGTCTATCAGGCATTTTGAATTTAGGAACACTAAACTCCGGAACGTTAAACTTAGGTCTTTCAGGTAAAGTGAATTTTGAACGATTTAATTTCTCAACTATATTAAACTTTGGTCTATCAGGTAAACTGAATTTCCGTCTTTCTGGTAATTTAAATTTGGGTCGATCAGGAAGTGAAATTTTAGGTCTCTGGGGCATTTTAAACTTAGGACGTTCTGGTAAAGTATTTTTTGGTTTTTCAGTCATTGTAGACTGTTTGTTTTTAATATTTTGTAATTTCGTTTTTAATTTTCCAGCCTGAGTTTTCAATTTTCCTGTACCTTCCCTGATACGTTGTTGAATTTTACTATCAGTGCTCTCCATATTCTTAGACCTGCTGTCTCGTTTTAAAGGCAATTGCTCTAATGCTGATGAGTCTACTTGGCTAGTACTAATTTCACATTCTGTGCGTGATGGCGTGGATGGTGTATTTAGGAAGTATCGCTCTTCAATATCTTTTTGAAGTAATTCTGCATTCAACATGTCCTCCTTTTTATATACATCAAAATGTTCTTTTTCATCTAATTGGTCTTCTTCGTCCGATGTGTGTTGTAAATATTTTCTCTCCAGAGATGTGGTACTTGACAACTCATCATCTGTTTTAACCACATGTGATTTCTCATCTACGCTTGGAGCAGTATAAATTATATTTGGCGGTGGCTTTTCGATGATTTCATATTCGTGATCACTGTAAAGTAACATTTTGTATCGTTCAATGACTGCCTCTAACCTGCGACATTATATTATAAGCAAGCACATTATAATATATTACTTACTTACTTATCATCATGCCATTTCCCTTGCGGGGTAGGCAGAGAGAACAGAGTGCCAAGAGGTTCTATTCTTGCATACATCTCTCGCTTCCTCAACATTCATAACTCTCTTCATACACGCTCGCCGGTTTCGGAGACTCTTGACTACACCTTCCTTCAATACATGACCGATTTGTCTAGGTAGGTGAGTCTCGGTCTCCCCCTGTACCTAAATCCTTCCATAATATATTAATAACACATTTACCCTCTTATTCATAAAAACTAACACAGCTCTATAGCTCTGATTTAATTATAATACGGTTTTGTCCTTTTGAAAAAAAATACATTGAAAATTTGACATAAATTTAACCATCTGTCTTAGCTTAAACAGTGTTTTAAATCAGTGTTATGTTTTCATGAATAAGGGTCTATATATAATGATGTATTATACACATCATTATATCATCGTCGTCATCTAATGATTCGTACAAATAGTCAGTCGCAGAGCATTAAAAAGAACAAAAGAGATAAATGAAAATGAAATGCAAATCGCAATTTTATGATTTGTCGCAAAAGATATGAGTTATATTTAAACCTCACACAAGCGTTGCTCGAGTCACAATTAGGCCAACACCCGGTGCTCGTTTTAGCCGCAGCCACCGGGTAAAAAACGTTATTTAAATTTATTTATTTATGTAGGTCGTAATCTTAGTTATAAACTATCAAAAGGATCGATAATTAATGTAGGTGTGCTACTTACCTATCATCCGAAACAATATTACTAGCTCGAGACGTTGGCCTAGTACCCACTGGATTCACTCGCTCTGGTAATAATGAGTCACATTGGAAAAACTGACACGCGCAACGCACGTCTGGAGTGAACACTTGTACGCTACCTTCTCGGGTTGGTCTCACTGGTTTTTCTATAGGAGTTCCACCTTCGGAAGTCCAGCGCCGAAGCGTACTCATTACTGCTAACTCCCTAGCGCAGACATTCTTGACAGTTTCTTTACCCTAAACTAACATTGAAGTTCAAATGTCATTTACACGCGGACATGAGTCATTATGCGTGTTTGTCAAAGCCGGACAGTAAATGAACTAATCACGAACGTGAAAGCTTACCCTATGTACAGGAAGATCGGGCCGACCGTGCTATATTTATCTAACAAGCTAGCACGTTCGCTTTGCATGTGTTGAAACACAGCTGTTATGTCACAGTCATATGTAACAGTTATTACTACGACACGGTTAGTTGAAACATAGTGATTACCTGCTAGGTTTAGACCATCTTCTGTTCAGAAATTCAATGTTTCTATGATCACCAGCGCCGTGTGGGCTAGGACTCGGCGACGACTCAATGGGAGTTGCTGTGGGTTGGTCACTAGTCAACGCTGCATCCTCTTCTGTTATTTCGGTAATGGTTATATTAGGGGACTCACTGTTTGTTCCTCTTTCATCTAGCTGATTCTGAAATATTTCATCAACATTGGGTTCTTCTGCGTCCATTTCTTCATCTAAGATTACAGCTTCTTTATTTACATTGTCAATATTGTGCAACTTTTCCATGACATGTTCTTCGTTTTTTAAAGATATATCATCTATTACTAAGCTTGGGTCTTGAGAAGCTATAGATTTTTTTTCTAAAAGACTTTCGTTTTCCGTGTTATTGTTATTTCTGCTAGTATCATCCGTTTTATTAATACTATCAACTACATTCGAAAAATGTAAAGATTTTTCGGTATCTTTAGGTTCTGATATATCTTCATATATATGTTCTTTCTTTTTTTGTGAAGGTGGTGTATCTACACTCATAGTTTTACTCATTTCATCCGAGTCACCTAGTTTAATTGCACTGAACTTCTGTCGTCTTGTAGCACCGGGTGATGATTTCAACTGCCTTATTACTTGATCTTCATTTTTCTTGCGCTTTGGAATAGGTGATTTTTCATTTTCATTTCTTTCAAGTTTATGTAAAGTCTTATCAGCTAAATGTTTTATTTTATTCACCAAAGGATGACAACATTTTGTTTTCTCCCTTGTTTCTGTTGTTACACCTATATTATATTGAGGTTCAGGCACACGACGTTTTAGGATTCCTCTTGGGGACACATTTTTTGGGGTCTCTATTGGCTTTGCTATATGGGAACTTGCTTGGCTTTCAGGGCGCTTAAGCACATAAGCCTTCGTAGCTTGGTTTATGGTGTCCTCTTCTGAGTCTAAAGATATTTCCTTAGAAAAATTAGGTATATGGATTCCTTCATCTTCTCCTTCTTCACCATGTTTACGACTGCTTCCTGGTGAGGAATCTAAGTTTAGTATCTTCTGGATATCACTGTTAGTTGGAGAATGTGTTCGAGATCTGGTAAACTCTCGTGACATGCTTCTTCTCGGTGTGGACTCTCGTATAATATCTTCAGCTGTTATTTTACCTTCAAGCGGCGGTTTTAACAGATGCGTCCAAGGATATCCTCCCGCCTCACGCGCTCTTTTCAAATCCTCCCATTGATATGTTTTTATTGGCACTGGTGGTATATCTTTCTCATTATCTGGTGACAATTCAGATTCCATATGTATAATAATCAATATATGAATTCGATACAAATATTATTAGGAAGAACTATAAGATTTTGCCAATCAAAATTTACTTAAAAAGAATTTGATGTTTATTTTTAGGATATTTTATGCACGACCCCAGCAAATTATCACTTGTTCACCGTGTAAACTAAGAACACAACATATCGTTTCAATGTGAGAATATCTAACTGAAAACACGTTATGTTTGCGTGGGCTCGTGTAGAAATAGGTGTGAATAAGTCGTGTACTATGATCACTGGCCAACAAACAGATTATTTTGGACTAATGCACCGAAGTTACCTTGAAGCGTTCAGTCCACTTCTGATGAGTCCTCAGCTTACCATAACCGTAGTTGTTTGTTGACATGGGATGCACTAAGCGCTTTTTATTATTCTTTAGACGTGATTAAACGATTGGCGATCTGCACTGAATCCCGGTTCAACTGGCCGAAACGTCTCAGTCCGAGCAGGCGCGCTAAATATAAGATTGAACATGAATTTATTTTTGGTGAGCATTTCGCGTCATCATTTAAATCTATGGTTCTGCTCTCGTTTTATGAAGGCTAATCGTGTATTTGAACATATTGAAATTATTAGCTGGTTATATGGTAATGTTTGAGACATTCATTATTATTGATTTAAAGAGTTTAACACTTACCAATATTAGTGCACTTTGGAACCACGTCCAGATGTATTTTTTAGCTCACCGTCAGTGGTTGTTGCAAGTGATTGCTACATTAACACGTTTATTTATACATACATATATAATATACTAGCCTTTGCCCGTGGCTTCGCCGCAGCCAAAAGCTAGTTTTTAGGTTATATCTCAGATTACCGATATAGTAGCGGGATAAAATGTATACCAGTTTTTAAGTCTAATCAAGAGCTATCAAATAAAAAGGTGCATCAAAATCCGTTACGTAGTTTTTGTGTGATGCGCGAACGAACAAACAGATAAATAGAAAAACTGCCAACAATCTAAAAAAAATGTTTTGTATTTAGTCACGCCTATATAGCCTATTACAGACATTTTTTCATAAATATCTTAAATGTACAGACACAGCTCTGTTACAGCTTTATAATAGTATAGATATATTTAATTTATTAGACATTGCGAGTTGTATAAGTATTTATATTTTGATTTAATAGATATACTTAATACTGATGTAGGTATAGCTACTTACAATTGTGTCATTTTTGAGCACAACGCTAATTTTTTTCTAAATTAAAGCAACTAAGTAATTCCTAATAATATCAGATATCTGCCAGTGAAATTCTCCATCCAAATCAGTCCAGCTGTTTCGGAGATTAGACGGAACAAACATCCAGAAAGACAAAAACTTAAAAATTACTATTTGGTTAGTTGGAAGTTGATAACATTTGTTATATTACCAGATGGACCGACGATCTGGTCAAACCGCGGGGAGCCGTTGGATGCGGTTGGCACAGGACCGCTCATTGTGGCGTTCTTTTGGGGAAGCCTATGTCCAGCAGTGGACGTCGAAAGGCTGATGGATGGATGGATGGTTATAAGTTACTTATATAATATGATAAAACATAGCTAAATATTTCAAAATATAATAAAATAAAAGCGTGTCGCTCACTTTTTCTCTTCTTCTGGTCAGTTTTTTCCTAGTTTATTTTTAAATTGTTACTTAATCCATTTTTTAACAATATAAGTTCGTTTTCAACCGTCTTGGAAAGGAGAGAGAGTGATAAAGGAGGAGGTTCCCAATTCAGCTGTTTTTTTTTGTGTTTGTTACGCGATTTTTCCGCCAATGATGAATCGATTTCAATGATTATTTTTTTGTTTGGTAGGTTTTATATCAGATGTGGTTCCATTTAAATTTTATCAAAATCGGTCCAGCGGTTTTCATAAAACAACAAAAATCTAAAAAATTGCCCCTGACATACATCGATGATATTTTCAACCGACTCTCTGGCTCATTAGAGTAGTGCGTTTAGTTGGCATAGCATCACGCCTGTATGCACGAAGGGGTAGGCAGAGGTGTATTACATACCCACGGTTCGCCAGCTATGTTTAAGTCCCACGTAAGACGAGCTTATTGCAGTACATTGCCTAGAATTTTTCTTTTTACGAAAAGCTCAATAACCCGATCCGGGGATCGAAGCCAAGACCTCATGGTCAGCAGTCGCACATACTACCGCTGCACCACCAAGGCAGTTTAGTTGGCGTACCCATAATATATGTATATGGGTACGCCAATCTTTCTTCACGGTCTTCGGAAGACTCTCGCTGTTTTCTATTGCACGCCTCATAAGCAAAGCATTGAGGTGGGTACTGGTCTCATTTCAAGCAGAACAGCTGATTTTTCAAACGTACAATGTCTAGTTGCCTGTTGTGTGTCTCTATTTATCATATATTGCACTTGTAAAATAATATATACACACACACATAAAAAAAAACACTATTTTGGACACTTATGATATTTTCGATGCCATTTTTGTTATTTAAACTAGTTAATAAACTCTTTAAAAAAGTTCTGTATTGGACGTCCGTATGTTTTTGTAATATATGTTAACACGATAACGACTAATCGAGTCTTTTTTTTTCTTTTACGATTATATAATATATAGTATAATTACGAATAGAGCCCTATCACTTTTCACGGTCTGATTCGATGTGGTTTAATTGTTATTAAATAAACAAATATTTACGCTCGACACGACACTGAAACCAGGTTTCGTGAGAACTACTTCTATAGACCAATATAGAAGTACATCTTAAAATTAGCGCTAGATGGCGTATAGGACATGAGAACCATATTAGTACTTTTTGAAATTAGCGCTATCTATGTGATTTAACTACTTAGTAAGACCAATACGTTATTAGTTACTTATCAAATAATCAATTTTATTGTGAAAAATGAACATAATTAAGCTTGCACTTTTAGATTTTTTTCTTTCTCTACTGCGCTTTAGGCGCTCATATTTATAATTTTTACTAAAAAGCAGTTTTTTTAATTTAAAAATAATTTATTCTAAAATGAATTGAAACATTTGCCTTCTGGGATTTCCTTTTTACTTTTTAGCCCGAACTTCATGAAATTGCATGTTTTTATTAAATAGCACACATCTTGCACTCACTCACAACGAAATCTCCAAAACAAATTGACCGATTGACTTGAGCAGCGCAGGAGAATTGGTGGCCCGCGTTGCTCTATGAATTGAAACACACAGTTATTCCTTCCTCAAGATTTACACCCAGTATCTACGAAATTTAAATTGAATCTCCTGACGGTGTTAAAAAGGGAATTGAATTTTACAAGATCATCAAACAGATAAACTCAAGATTTTAATAATTGTTTAACTATGTAAACGGCTATATTATTCAAAACTAACATCAACCTATTATCTTCTATCTATCTATATCTATACTATTATAAAGCTGTTACAGAGCTATGTCTGCATATTTAAGATATTTGAGAAAAAAATTACTATATTAGGCTATATCCATCCATCCATCAGCCTTTCAACGTCCACTGCTAGACATAGGCCTCCCCAAGAGCACGCCACAACGAGCGGTCCCGTCATGGGGGATAATGCCGTAATCGCCACGCTTGGCAGGCGGGTTGGCGATCGTAGTGGATATTGTTAATACTCGGGGTAGTGCCCACTCCCCCGGTATTCCCTCAGTCGGCTCTTACGACTCCCGTGGGTAGAGAGATAGCTCTTGGTTAGACTTCAAAACTGGTATACATTTTATCCCGCCACTATATAGGGAACCTGAGATATAACCTAGAAACTAGCTAGGCTGCGGCGGTTTGTCTGTTTATCTGTTTGTTTGTTCGCTCATCACACAAAAACTACTGAACGGGTTTTAATTCAACTATTTTTGTTTGATAGCCCTTGATTAGACTTAACAACTGGTATCTGTTTTATCCAGCTACTGTATCGGGAACCTGAGATTTCACCTAAAAACTAGCTTTTGGCTGCGGCGGGGCCGCGGCTAGCAAAAGCTAGTTAAAGATATTTCAGAAAAATGAATGTAAGGCAATTTAGGCATACTGTCAACGCCCCTTCACTGAGGGATAATCGAGGGCGACTATACAAAATTATAATTTCATTGACACAAAGTACACCCAGACTCAGAACATCCATAATTTGTGGATCACACAAAGAGTTGTGCTGTGTGGAAATCGAAACCACAACACTCGAGAGGGAGGGAGGTCAGTATCTAAGCCACTCTGCCTATCTGTGCAGTCAAATTAAAAGTTTGATGCAGTATTATCTCATAGAAAGGAGACTGGCGGGTTTCCTAGGAGCATTCGGCCTGGTCACCAGACCAGACCAGTCTCTGAATGAAGTGAATATCAAGACGCGTCATCAGCAACAGGTGCCTCCACCTGAAAACATTATCTATCACATTAAAGGTTACAAACTCGAGTCACAGGTTCAACATAGTTCAGGCAAATATGCAACTGTGTTTTAATCTGTAAGAGTAATTCCGGTAAAGTCCGATGGTAATTCGCTAGGTCAACGTTAATGCGTGCGGTCGATGGCGCTGTATGGCGCACCCGTGTGGGCGGAGTCCCTGCACGCATTGAACAAGGCTCTTCTGTGAAGGCCACAGAGAGTCGTCGCGTCCAGGGTCATACGTGGATACCGCACGGTGTCGACGAGGCGGCCTACGCGTTGGTCTTTTTGATATCTTCATATAGTCGCAAGGAGGGAAGCGACTCCGGGCTGTCACCACTGCGGCTGCGACGAGAACACGGCGCGGCACACGCTCTAGTCGTGCCCAACTTGGGCGGAGCAGCGCCGTGAACTCGTCGCGGCAATAGCGGGGGACCTCTCGCTGCCGAGCGTCGTTAGAGCAAAGCTTGGCAGTGACAGAAAATGGGCCGCGGTCACTGCCTTCTACGAGGAGGTCACCTCGCAGACGGAAGCGGCGGAGAGGCCTAGGGAGGCCGACCTACCGCTGACCCGAATCGCCGCCAACGACTGGGGCGACGAAGGCGTGAGTACTTGCGCCTGATGCCTCTCTAGCTGAGGCTGCGGGTGGATGGACCGGGGAACGTCCGCCACCCGCAAGGCTTCCTGCGAAGGTGTGACGCTCCGTGTGCGGATTTGAAGTAATGTAATATAGTTCCAGTGGCCCACCAACACAGGTGGAGAGACGGCACACGGTGGGTGAGAGACCCACACTAACCTGTTCGTTGCTCCTAACGACGGGGTGTGCGGTTAGGTAGATTTTTACCCGCCTTAAAAAAAAGGAACAACAACGACAACGTCACGTAAATGTCTAACGTGGAGAGGGGTGGGTCAATTCTAAAGCCGGCCCCACACGGCTAACGGGAATATTTATCATTACCCTCATCAATTTGTGCATTGTTGTCAATTACTACATGTTAGTATATAGTTACCTACATAATAACCTCGCGAAGCTACGCCAGGTGACTTAGTACACGATAAAAATGGCTGATACTGTAATTTTCCCATCTAAACCCTATAAGCTATAAATAGGTCTTAAGTGGAGTACAGTATTATTGAATTTCAATCGCCACTTACGATCTCCGCTTGTGATGTCCAAGTAGAAAGCCGAACTACCGTCGAACTTGCGGCTGATCTAATTTGCCTCAAACTCGTGCGCCTTGCAACTTATCTCGTCATCTAAGACTCGGCTTCCAAATTGAATAAAGACTACATACTAACATCTTATGACATTTAGAAATAGACTAACTAAATTAACTGATATGGAAGTTCATTGTGCAGGCCAAACACTTAAGGAAATAGATGTAGGTAAGTTTTTAGGTCTGAACATTGATAATCAGATAAATTGGAAACAACATATTGATACATTATGTTCAAGGTTGAATACATTATGCATATGCGCTTTACATGCTCAGAAAGCGAGTGCATTTTCCAGCAGTTTTAACAGCATATCATAGATATGCTTTTAAGGTATGGTATTATTTTTTGGGGTAAATGCACGAATAAAGAAGCTGTTTTTAAAGCGCAAAAGAAATGCTTAAGGGCAATGTGTAACATAAATCCAACTGAATGTTGCAGGCCATTGTTTGAGAAATGGGGTATATTAACTTTACCTTGTTTATATATTTTTGAAGTGGTTCTATTTATACGTAAAAATATGCATTTATTTAGGAATTTAAATAGTAAAAGAATTGTGTGTACCAGAAAATAGAACATCTATGTTAAATAAAAGTATTTAGATATTTTTATATATATTTTTTAGCATTTGACATGCTTAGCACTACACATTAAACACAAAGTGAAAAATGTGAAATCGAAAATAACTGCTAAGCATGTCAAATGCTAAAAAATATATATAAAAATATCTAAATATTTAAAGGGTTTGCGTCATTATTAGGTAAAATCTTAATTGTAAAATTAAGTTTACGTGGTCGGTATAATGTATGAAAATACTTCCGACAGATGGCGCAGGCGTCACCCAAAGACGTTAAGTATGATGTGTTATCGAAATTAGCAGTCAGGAGCAATTGTCAGGATGGCTGAATTGGTAAAGCATCTGGACGGTATCCAGAAGATGCAGGTTCAAATCCTGCTCCTGACTGTTATTTTCGATTTCACATTTTTCACTTTGTGTTTAATAAATAAAAGTATTTTTTGTATGGCTCCGTGTATCTATAACCATTTGCATAGAATGATTTTAGAAATAAAGGACATCAATTTATTTAAAAACAATATGTAAGCCTTACTACTTCAGAAATGCTACTATTCGATCAAGGATTATTTCAATTACAAAATGTATTGATCATCACTGATTTTGATTAAATATGTGAATTTGGAATAATTTTATGATCAATATTTTAATCCTGACATTGAATATATAATAATTTTTTTGACATGTTATAATTTTACTAAATACAATTATTATAAATGACTTTAAAAAATCTATATAATGTATTTTAAATGCGTCCATTGTATTACTCGTTTGTTAATAGATATAATTCTTTATTTGTAATATTATTATTATACCTACTATTTTTGCATGCCGCTGCGATGGTTTAATATGGAGAAACTTTTATAAATTTATAAGAACTTTTAACTCATTCCCATGTTACGCAAATAAAGACTTGATTTGATTTGATTTAACATTACTTGAACACACGATATTTTCTACAAATCACTAATGAAAAAAGAAGATTCACTAGATGGTGTTGTCTAGTTAACATCTCCGTAATTTAGCTCTATGTTTATAATTGATTTAAAATAATTATAGTGTTATCTATTTCATATGCATCCCATAAAACAGTGTTTAATAGTCTAATAAATAAGTGGAAATGTTATCAAAGTGTTTAAAGCATCGGTTTTTAAAATATTAGTGAAAATAAAATAGTGATTATAAGCAGAACCAAACCAATAAAAGTGATAATAAACAGTAACACTGCAAAGGACAACACTACCTATAGCAACTAAAACTACTACTTAAGTTAAAAAAGTGTTTAATTTAATTCTAAAACTGTTAGCCAAACTAATATAGGGTAGTTTACAACAGAGAAAATACTTGAGCATTAACCATACCAAAAGGTTTAAAAAAAAAATTGTTGTTTTGATTGGTACTAACTTTCAACTAAGCTTCGTGGCGGAATGGTTAAGCTACGAGTACATGAATAAGTGTATGCAGTTCAAGCCAACGGTTGCACTTTGTCTTTTTGTGATGTTTTTGTGATTATATTTGATCGTTCGATGGAGAACTACAAACTTAAGTTCAACATTTATAATAAAGTTAAAAAATAATTTGTAAATGTTATTTCCTGAAAAGTAACATGGATATGGACAGTAACATCACATATAGAAAACAATATAAAACTGGATCACTAACTGACCTTTCGGACATGACAAATAATGACGAAAAAGCAATATTTATTACAACAATGCTGAGCGTACATGACCACAGTGACAATGATTTTATTATTAACGACTTGAACGAACAATTAAAATCAGTTAAGATGCAGCTAATGAGTGCCCATCAGGAAATAGAAGATCTCAATAGTGAAAATATGCGATTAAAATCTGACCTACAAAAATGTATAAAGACTATCGAAACATATAAAACAATCTGTTAAACGCCTGATAGGAAAAATAACACTCCAACGTCCTCCCGCAAAAAAATATCAAAATGCCTTAAAATTACTCCAATCACATATAGAAATGACTTAGAGATCTGCGACAATTTTTATGATAAAGTTAACCTACCTATGAATAACAAAGAAACACAAACTCCGAATCTAATCATTAATAGATCGTTAGAACAAGATTTGACCACGGCGTCACAACAGTGTAAAATTGCTACCAAAAAATCATCAGGAGTTACATCGATACTTAGGCGTAAAAATAAACTTTGTATTATAAGCAATGATTGTACAAAGGGAACTTTGCCTTTAATTAAAGAAGCTTTTTCGAAGCACTTTAATTATTGTCACTATTTACTAAATAATACTTTAAAGAATTTCTTGGGCAGTCTTGAGTATAAATTACAAAATTTTACAATGAACGATTATTGTCTAATTTTCTTCGGAAAAAACGAGTTGAAAAATAGTAACTATTTAAACATCTTAGAAAATTTAAACAATTCGCTTAGAAATGTTACTCACACGAACATTGTTATCTGTACTCCGACTTTTATAAAAGGTGCACTTATACACAATTATAAAGTGGAAATGTTCAATAACCTCCTGTATATAGATTTGAAAAACAATAAATATGGACACTTTTTTGACTGCAACTATACCCTGACACATGATATGTTTTCTTATAATACAGGGAAATTAAATAAATGCGGATGGAAAACACATCATGGCCAAAATAAAGATAGATAACGACCTAATAACGACCTATTCAGTTCTCAAACTGATTTGATAAATGAGAATATAAACCAAAAACACCCTAACTTAAACAGCGAGAGTGGACACAAGGCTCCTCAGTTTTTTCGCCCATAGTGACTTGTACATATTGCACCAGAATATTGCAGGCTTAAGAAACAAAATCAATGAGCTCTCTGTATGTTTGCAAGAGCTAAGGGACAAGCAAACTGACATAGATATAATCTGTGTGACAGAGCACTTTATGATGTTAGGTTATGAAGACCTCTGTATAATTTCTAACTTTTACCTAGCTGCACACTTCTGTAGACTTAATTCTAGTAGGGGAGGATCATGCATATTTGTCAAAAAGGGCCATCTTTGGAAAACTATTCCTGAATCCATAACACTACCTAGCCTTTCTAGTTTTGAAAGTTGTGCTATTGATTTGTTCATGTATAATATTGTTGTTGTGTGTATATATCGAATTCCTCAAACTAGTAATCTTAGCATTTTTTTTGAAAGGCTCAACAAAGTTTTGCAAAACATAAATAGACATTATAAAAAACATAAAATTATAATAGCTGGTGATTTTAATATTAATATTTTAAATCATAATAATATCACATATTAATTTGAATGTTTATTGCTGAATTAAAATTTGAAATTAGAATTAAGAAATCCTACCAGAAAAATTAGTGGTACATGTATTGATAATTTTGCTCATAATTTGAGCCACAAGTGTAAATCAAGTATATTAGAGCTAGCATTATCTGATCACACCGCACAGTTATTGCAATGTCGTGTCAAAGAAGTGTACTTAATTAAGCAATGGTCAAGTAGACGCAGATACTATTGCAAAGAAAACCTTATAAAATTTAAAAATTGTATAAGTAAGTTGACTTTTTCGGATATGTATTTAACTGAAGATCCAAATTTAGCATATAATACCTTTTGTGATTTGTTTCAATTATTCTACAATCTATGTTTTCCATTTAAACTTGTAACCATAAAGGTGCATAGTAAAAGTAAATGGGTCTCACGTGGAATAAAGGCCTGTGGCACTAATAAAAGAAAACATCTGTGGCAGTATAGGAAAAACCCTAATGTAGAGAATAAAAATAAACTTATGCAATACTCAAAAACATATACAAAAATTATAAAACTGACTCATTTGGCTCAAAATACATATGCTATGAATATGCCAAACAAAGTAAAAACTGCATGGAGGATTATTAATATATTAAAGCAAAATAAACCATTTCATTCTATAACTTCTATAAAAGTACACGATGAAATCATCACTGATCCTAGTATAATATGCAACGCTTTCAATAATTATTTAATTGATAAAATTGTTCCGGTGTCTGTCCCAAATAAGAGACCGTCAATTTCATACGTACTTTATAGACAAAAGTCTATGTTTATGAAACCCTTACCCGGTACCCGGGTACCCGCTACTGAGCGACGCACTCGCACACGGTGCGTCGCACCTTCGCGGGAGGCCTTGCGGGTGGCGGCCGCCTCCAAGTCCCACGGGGGGGTTCCGGCCAGCACGCAGGCCGCTTCCGTCGACACCGTGCGGTATACGCGTATGAGCCTGGACGCGACGACTCTTTGTGGTCTCCACAGAAGAGCCCTGTTCGGCGCGTCCAGGCACCCCGCCCACACAGGTGCACCGTACAGCGCCATCGACCGGACAACCCCCGCATAAAGCCGTCGGCACGCATTGTTGGGTCCGCCCATATTCGGCAAAAGCCGTGCATGGGCGGACGCTGCGCCGACGAGCCTCGGGGACAGTTGGCGGAAGTGCTCGCGAAAGCGCCACCGCCCATCCAGCACCAGGCCCAGATACTTGATCTGGGCCTTCACCCCAATTTGGACCCCGTCCACCGTGATTGAGGCGCCAGCAGGTGGCCGACGTCGGGGCCCATGGAAAAGTAGGGCCTCCGACTTGTCCAGGGCCACCCTAAGCCCCAGCGCCCCGATCCTCCTAACCACCTCCGAGGTCCCTAAGGTGGCCAGGAACGCCGCTTCCTCGTAGTTTCCGCCCCGAGCCACGACCAGCGTGTCATCCGCATAGCAGATGACCGCCAACCCGGGGGGGAGCCGACAGCGTAGCACCCAGTCGTAACCAATGTCCCACAGGAGCGGCCCTAGAACCGAACCCTGTGGGACACCGCACGACATGGGTCTCCTCACAACGTCCCCTATGCTACTCTCATAGAGCACGCTGCGGCCCTCAAGATAGTCCGCCACCAGCCGCCTCAGGTATGCAGGCACCCCGTGATACTGGAGCGCCTCCCTGATGCAGCTGAATGGCAGACTATTGAATGCGTTGGCAATGTCGAGCGACACCGCCAACAGCACTCCACCGCTGGCGACAACCGCCGCGGCCACGGCCCTCAGGCGCATAATCGCGCCGACCGTCGAACGACCAGCCCGAAAGCCAAACTGGGCATCCGACAAGTCGGGTCCGACGTCGCGCAGGTGCTGGACGATGCGGGCAGCGTGGATTCTCTCCAGCAGCTTACCCGCCTCGTCCAGCAGCATGATGGCTCTGAAGGCCCCGACCGAATCCGGCGTACGCCCCGGCTTCGGCAGGAGTACCAGCCTCCCCTCCTTCCAGCAGCCAGGAAACCGTCCGGACGCCAGGCACGCGTCGAACAGTCCCCTGAGGCGGGGCTCCAGGTGGTCCAGAGCCAGAGCAAGCACTCGGGCGGGTATGCCGTCCGGGCCGGGGGCGGTGTTCTTGGAACGAATCCGCGAAACAGCCGCCCCCATTTCCGACGCGGATGCTTATGAAACCCTGCTTGCTCCTTGATGTATTGCGCATTATTAAGAACCTAAAAAATACAAATAGCGTAGGTTGCGATGGAATCTCTACCAGGGTTATAAAATATATAGCTACAGATATCTGTCAACATATTAGTCCTATTATAAATTTAAGCATTGAAACTGGTATTTTTCCTGACAAATTAAAAACAGTTATCCTAAAACCGTTGTATAAAAAAGAATGTAGACATAATATGGCTAATTATAGACCCATTGCTCTGGTATCTATTCTATCTAAGATATTTGAGAAATATCTACATAAAAAAATTAATGAGTACGTCGAAGCAAATGGCATTTTAGTAAAGGAACAAAAAGGTTTTCGAAGTGATAAGACGATAAATATGGCTATATATGACTTCTTAGAATTAATTATGAATAATGTTGATAATAGAATACCTGTATGTTGTATATACATGGATATGACGCAAGCTTTTGATTACGTTGACCATAGGATACTCCTACATAAGCTAAATGCATATGGTATACCAGTAAATAATTTAAAGATAAATACGGAAAAAACTTTGTTAATGCATTTTAGTCAGCGTATTCGAGCAATGAATGACTTAAGGGTGAGTATAAATGATCAATCTATATCGGAAGTAGAATCTACGAAATTTCTGGGAATAATAATAGATAAGAAATTAACCTGGAAGCCGCACATAGAGCAAGTATGCAAAAAAGTTAGTAAGTCCGTTTATGTACTCTATAAATTAGCGGATATTGTAAATGCAAATGCTCTTCTGACTGCATATCACGGTTTAGTAGGGTCGGTGCTTAGATATGCAATAATTTTCTGGGGTAACTCAACAGACAAGATAATTGCATTTAAGGCTCAGAAACGATGCGTAAGAGCAATGTTCTCCCTAAGAATGACTGAAAGTTGTATGCCATATTTTAAAAAACATAATATTTTAACACTGCCTAGCCTTTACGTATACGAAGTAGCTGTCTTTGTAAAACTTAACCTACACTTATTTGATTTAGCATCAGAGGCCTTTAATCGTCAGCAACGCGATAAGAACAGGATATGTATACGTAGAACAAACACTACTCTTATGTATAACAGCATATTTTCTATGGCACCAATAATTAATAATAAATTGCCGAAAGATCTTAAATAGACAAATGTAAATATATTTAAACTAAGGTTAAATAAATTATTCAATGAAAAATGTTACTCTAGAGTCACTGAATTTTTATCAGACAAATTATAAAGAGTGTGTTTAGCAAATAAGGGGACCTACTAATATTACATTTACTATATATAATTTTTATTTATTATTATTATTAATTCACTGCATCTTTGACATTTGTTTAATAATAATGTTTTTATTGCTATTTTATGACATCTACTATTATTATATTTTTATTACAATTACATTATGACATTGTTTTAATTCCTAAATTTATTATTATTATTAATAATTTTGTTACGTAGATTTCATAAAAAATGTATTTGACATATCATAATTTTTTTTTATTTAAAAGTGTTTTATAAATTTGCACACCTCCTTGAGGTAATAATTCAGCGCACATTCAAATTATCTTTTTGTCAACTATGTATACCTGATTTATGCAAATAAAAATGATTTGATTTGATTTGAAAAAAAAAACAAAACCAGCGATACTAAGCCCAGTAATTCGCGAATATTACTGATTGATACGAGTATGAGCTTACCTTCTGACAACTATTTTGTTTCTGAATAAAGAAATTGTGTTTGCTTATCAAGAACCAATGCAAAAGTGACTTTGTTGTTTCGTACAAAAATTTGAAATCGAAAATGATAGTCACGAGCGTGAGTTGAACCTACGTCTCCTGGATAAGCATGCTAGAAGCTTTGTAATCTAAACCATCGTGACATGCATACTTTGTGCCCAACCACCTATATGGCAAAGCATGTCAAATGCTTAACTATACCTATATATACACACGCGTTAAGTTAAGACCCGTTTAATTGTTTAATGCAGTTAGGAAACACGATGATTAAAATTTTACTCACCTACCGCTGTTTCACTATGATCTTCTATAAAGTTTGGTACTTCCCCGATCGAGCCGGCCTATTCGTGCTGGGATAAGCAAGGTTCTACCATTATTATCTATACTATTACTAGCTGACCCGGCGAACTTTGTTCCGCCTTAGGGGCAATAAATGAGCAGATTTTGGATTTTATTTTTATTAGGATAATAAATATAAATAAAAAAATCAAGTATTTTAAAGATTCTTTATTGGCCATGTATTTTGGTGCATGGGTTGCACTTGTGATAGACATTTTTCGTTTTATTATCAGGCGCAAGAACAAATAACGCAGATGGTCTTCCGACCGTAAACATGCCACATATAATGGACCATGAGAAAAACATTTTCTAGATTCAAACCACAAATTTTCAAGGATTGGCCTTGTGATTTGTTAATGGTTGTGGCAAATGCAAGACGGATCGGAAATTGAAGTCGTTTAAACTCCAACGGCATATCGGTTCGGATCATCGGGATCCTCGGAATGAAAACTTCCTCGCCTTCGAATTTTCTTTTAGTATCGTGGCGTAAATCACACTGTTCATCAATTTACTTACCACCAAACGTGTTCCGTTGCACAGTTTTGGTTGGTTTATGTTTCGAAGCATGATATCTACGGAGCTAACCTTTAGTCGTAAATTGTGCGGTGGTAAGCCAGGCACATCCAAAGAGTTTAATTCAATTGGATAGTTGGTGGCTTCATCTTTATTTGTTACACTTTCAATAGATTTGAATGAATGCAGTGTACCAATGATTTAATTCTGAATTATATAGTTTAAGTCATCTACATCTTTATATTTAGCCGCCAAAATTACTCGCTCACTCAACCATTCATTATTTTTGTGGTTAGTAATGATGTTTGGGAATACTTTGTTGATGAGTTCGTCTTTCGAAGAGACAAAGTTACAGAAATTCAGAGGAAATAAAATCAATCCGCTCGAAGCGTCGACAGGTACTCTACCATTACCGATAGTCAGCTATTTCTCAGAGAAATCTTCAGCAGATGCATTGTTTAGCAATGTAACTTTCATATTTGTTGTCAGCTGAAGTTTTTTCACATAGCGCCATAGATTCGATGATTTAAGGCAAGCGTTTATTTCGTCAGCAGCAGTTGATCTTGGAATTACTAGCAGTGTTTGACGAAAATCGCCAGACAGTAAAATCATTGCGACTCCAAAACATCTTGAGTCATTGCGTAGATCTTTCAATGTTCGGTTAAGTGCTTCCAATGCACGTTTATTCGCCATTGTGCATTCGTCCCAGATTGTGATTTTCGATGCTGATAAAACTTTGGCGATTGCTGAGTGTTTTGCAATATTACATGTTGGTTCTTCAATAGTTTGAAGATTTAACGGTAATTTTAATGCTGAATGAGCCGTACGGCATCCTTCTAACAATGTGGCTGCTATTCCAGAAGAAACAACTGCAACCGCAATGTTGGATCTCGCACGAACAGTGGCTAAAACTACTGACATGAGGGATGTCTTACCATTTCTACCAGGGGCATCCAGAAAATATAAACCACCATTTCCATCATCAATTTCCTTCATTAATGTTTCTTAAACTTCCTTTTGTTGGTGATTCAACAGGGGTACATTCGTTTGAATGACTAAATCTAATTCCTGATGATCATATTCACGTTCCCGTTCCAATTTTCGATTAAATGCGTCATTCATTTCACTATTTGGCGCTGGCATTCCTAACCTGATTAATAAGCTATCTCACATGAGGTAACACATGTCGTCGATCAAGAGCAAAGCCCGATTATGTATTTCCTCATTCATCTCAAGATCGGGATTTCTAGAATTGACACGAATTTGAATACCTATATCTTCTGAAATATATTATTATCCTTGTATTTGTGCCACAGGTTAGATGGGTTTGATGGAAAGCATGTCGAAATTATGATAAAAAATAATGTGCGTATCTGACTTGGCGATGCAGAGATAATTGCTTCAACGGTTGTCGTATCCCAGTGGGTATCGTTTTCTAGTAAATTGAGTTCTTCACGTGCAGCACGATATGTTAGAAATATTGTACCATTAACAGTCCATAGTGACTCAAATGACGTTGGCCCACGCAAATGTCAGTTGCGTTTTGTTATAACACGTTTTATGTCACGTTCTACGGGAACGGGATAAAAAAAAAGAAAGTATCCTATGTCCGTCTCTTGGTTCTAAGCTACCTCCCTACCAATTTTCAGCCAAATCGGTTCAGCCGTTCTTGAGTTGTAAATAGTGTAACTAACACGACTTTCTTTTATATATATAGATAAGGCTGTAACAGAGCTATGTATGTACATTTAAGATATTTGAGAAAAAATAACAGTGATAGGCTACACAGGCATGTCTAAACACAAACGATTTTTTTAGATTTTTTATCTGTTTGTCTGTTTATCTATTTGTTTGTTCGCGCATCACACAAAAACTACTGAACGGATTTCTGAGATATAACCCAAAAACTAGCTTTTGGCTGCGGCGAAGCCGCGTGCAAAGGCTAGTATGTATATAAATTAATAATACTAAAGAAATATTGTAATGTTTTTATAAATTTTTTCTGATGATTGATTTTGTTTTAAAAGACAATCAGCAATAAAAATTATACCTACTCATAGAAACAATAATAATGTTATATTAGAGACGGCAGCTTCCCTAACAGATAAATTTCGTGTACGAAAATTAGTCTGCCGACTCGTAGAAAATACCTTATATGTACTCATGTTTAAGGTACAATTAGCCAAACGACTTGTGACTACTTACTTGCCTACGTTTGAACGCTACTGAGGGATCAAAAAGTAGTAAGAATGAGATAGAATATAATGGCTATTGATAACATAATAATTTATTTTTCTACATAGTCTCCGAGTCTCTCTACACACCGAGTCCAGCGCTTTTCCAAGGCTAAAAAAAAGTTTTGTCTTGGTCCTGCAAAAAGCTCTCCACGGCATCCATCACCTCGTTATCGTCTTCGTACCTGTTTCCCCTTAAGTATTCTTTCAATTTGGGGAACAGATAAAAATCGCTAGGCGCCAGATCTGGTGAATAAGGGGGGTGGTCAACCAATTCGAAGCCAGCTTGCTGAATGGCAGCCATCGCAACTGCCGACCTTTGCGCGGGTGCGTTGTCGTGATGAAACAGCACGCCCCTTCGAAGTTTCCCTCTCCTTTTCTCTTTGATGGCATTCCTCAACTTGGGAACTAAAGCTGCATAATATTGGCCTGTAATAGTGGTTCCACGCTCCAGGTGATCAATAAACAATATCTCTTCTGAGTCCCAAAATATTGAGGCCATAACCTTGCCAGCCGATGCCACGGAACGAAACTTCTTCGGGGTCGGTGATGATAGCCGTTTCCACTGCAAAGATTGCTGTTTTGTATCAGGATCAAAATGATGGACCCATGTTTCGTCCATTGTTACGAAACGAGACAAAAAGTTTTCAGAATCTTCTTGAAACTTGTCCAACAATATCTTCGAAATGTCAAGTCGATTTTGTTTCTGACTGTCAGTTAACATTCTCGGTACCCTTCTTGCGGAGACTTTTCTCATATTCAAAGATTGTTTCAATATGGATTGAATACTTCCATATGAAATGCCTGTTTCATGAATTAAATATCGGATGGTAACTCTTAGATCGCTCAATACAATTTTCTCGACTTTCGCAACATTTTCTTGGGTGACTGACGTCGATGGACGACCGCAACGATGTTCGTCTTCCGTGCTCGTTCTCCCTACTCGAAATTGAGAAGCCCACCTTACAACAGTGGAATACAGCGGAGCAGACTCTCCTAATGTTGCCTCCAAATCGCAATGAATCTCTTGCGCCGTTAACTTTTTTAAACAGAGGTATTTAATAACAGCTCGCTCTTCGTTTTTCTCCATTTTCGAGAACACGTTCCGACACGAAGCACACAACTGACTACATTCAGAAAAAAACAAAAGAGAATCGAAGATTTTTTTCATTATTAATATTAAAAATATGTATCTGAGCTATGCCTGCCAGTATTTAATTTTTTTCTTACCAAGGAGTATGTCGTTCTCACTACTTTTTGATCCCTCCTCGTATTACTTACTACTTGATATGTAAATGACTGATTAAAAAATCGCTACTGTACTTATTTAAGTGTAAGTCCGGGTAACAGCAGAGAGGTAGTCATCGTCGGTTTGAGGGCACGTCAGAGTACACGTCCTCAGTAGTATACTTACTCTTTGGTTAGGGTTGTCAACTATACTCTATAATAACGTATCCTACATTATTTTTGGTAAATATATACTTTTACATAAAAATAAAGTATATAAATATACTCTATTTCCAATCTTTACTGTGATGCTTAAAGTGACTCTTACCTATTTAAATAACTGAACTATTATCGATACTATTAAGATGAAAAAGAACGCGAAGGCATAGGTACCCGATTTAAAATATTTACAAGATAAATATTGAATATTAACGATTTAATTTCCAAGTCAATAAGATAGAATCACACAAAGGAACTAACTACTAACAATTATAAAGATTTTTCAGAAAAAATCTATACAAATGGTAATATAAAATTAAAATGCATCTGATACCCTGTGTAAAGAAATAATTTCTTACTTTATCATCTATAAATTTAGTAAAAAATGACTTATTTTTTCATTTAAATTTTAATTGGGATTGTAAAGATAGCTTCCAAAAATTCAAGTATAATAAAAACTGCATATAAAACTGAATAAATAAATAATGAATATTTTTTTTAAATACTTTTTTCTTCCTAAAACTTTATTCTTTCTGTTTAAAAAATATGATCCGTTACTTTTTCCAAAAAAAGTTAATAACCCTATCTGTGGTACGGATTATTCCCTTTTTGCCCTTAAGTATACAATAATCAGTACATGTACGAATGAAAATCTCCGGTAACACATAACATGAACGGACTTGGCTTGACTGATGGTTTGACTCCTCCAAAAGGAAGTGGGAATGATCCGGATGCGGAAAATCTGACTTTTTTTGCGTTCATTTGAATACTATGTGTAACAGCTGGTTGCGATTCGCTAAATGTTTGATTGATAGTAAACTCAAAATCTTTATTAATAGTCATCTATCTATCTATACTATACATATAATTGCTTGTACCGACTGACTGACGATCAACACAGAGCCTAAACCGCTGGAGCTGCAAACTTGAAATTTTGGTAATCGATGCCTTTTTTGTTGTAGAGATCCACTAAGAAAGATATTAGAAAATTTCGCCTCTAAGAGGGTAAAATAAGGTATAAACGGTTGTATGGAACTCTGTCATATTCAAAGTAAGAAGCACGAAATTTTAAATACCTGTTTCTGATCAGCAATAAATGTGCGAGTACATGTATAGTGGGATATTAAAAAAAATATTACCAAGATGTTTATTTAGGAGTTGAAAGTATGTATGGGAGGTTCGTCATTTTTAAAGTAAGAAGCACCAAATTCATATACCTGTTTCTGTTTAAAAATAAATGAACACGTACATCAGCGATTTCATAATTTTTATCCCTAAGAGGGTGAATTAGGGGTCGAAAGTTTGCATAAAATGTTTGTTATGTATATAAAAGAAGAAGCATGAAATTCAATATTGCATCTTATTATATAAAGTTTAAGTAAATAACTTTATAAACACGCGATTTCGTTCACGTGAAATTTAGTTTTTAATTTTTTGCGGTGCCCTAATATTTTTTCGAAAATAATAGTATACAAAGTTACTCCTTGTAAGATCGGCTATACGCCAGTGAAAGTCCCGTCCAAACCGGTCCAGCCGTTAAGGATATTAGCCGACCAAGCCGAAACCAACAGTCACACAGAAATTTTAAAAATTGTATTTTGTTTCTTTAATATGCACTTAGTAAAAAGCTGTTATTTAAACATTATAAACAGACATTTCAATTTTATTTATTTGTATAGATAAGTTTTTATTGCTTAAATTCATAGTTTGCATTATAAATAAGTACCTATACACTCGATAGATGGCATTATGCACTAGTTCTGAATCGGGCTATTGTTACGTTACGCCACTTATTATTATAAGTAATTAAACCTAAAACTTTGATGATTACTAATAGTTTTATTTCATTAGAGACAGTATTTCTTAACAAAATCGTTCCTATTTTAATACTCATTTATTTGCGAGAGCGAAGCCGCGGGAAATAGCTAGCATCAAATACGTTGATAGATATGATTCATTGTTTGATAATTTCTGCCTTTAGATACATATAAAAAAATTGAAATTCACATAAAATGTTGATCCGGAAATTCACCTCTATAGTCGAAGATTCAATCCTGAAACTAGAACAAATTTTATGAAATAAAATTCTTGCTCTTTTGTTGTAGAGACCTATAAAGTGAATAAATATGCAAAGAGTTATTGAGAATAATTCAACTGGAATGAAAATCAAATATAAAGAATGGAAACCAAATAGCAACCGGTGTGGTTAAATAAAAAACAAAATTCAATATCGTTGGGTCCGATATTGCACGCCTCATAAGCGAAGCGTTGAGGTGGATATTACTCTCGTTTCACGCACAACAACTGATTTTTCACACTTAAAATGTCTCTATTTATCATAATATTGTACTTGTAAAATAACATATACTCACACATATCAAGAAAAAACACTATTTTTACACTTTACACTCATTACCACTCTTTTTTTACACTCATGATATTTTTGATGCCATTTTGTTATTTAAACTAGTTAAAAAAACTGTTTAAAAAGTTCTGTCTTTGACGTCCGTGTGTTGTAGGTAATGTATGTTAACACGATAATGTCCGAAATACTTTACTAATCGAGTCTTTTTTTTTCTTTTACGAGTCAGTATAATTACGAATAGAGCCCTATCACTTTTCACGGTCTGATTCGATGTGGTTTAATTGTTATTAAATAAACAAAAAATTGTAAATATTTACGCTCGACTCGACACTAAAACCAGCGCTATACCGTATTTCGTGACAACTACTTCTATAGATCAATATAGAAGTACTTCTTAAAATTAGCGCTAGATGGCGTATAAAACATGAAAACCACATAAGTACTTTTTGAAATTAGCGCTATCTATGTGATTTATTGAAAACTACTTAGTAAGACCAATAAATTATTAGATACTTATTAAAAAAACAATTTTATTGTGAAAAATGAAGATTATGAAGCTTGCACTTTTGGATTTTCCAAAGTATTTTAAATGTTACTAACCTTATTTCAAAGTTTTCGGGTTCGGCTTAGTATTTATTCGAACCTACTATCATCTCCGCAACTCAATAATGGGACTAGCTGTTGACCTTCGCGATTCAACTTATCTATTTTCCAGGATTGTATTTGAAAGACATGCTCCTTACTGTGTAGTAGGCTACTTAAAGTGCCGTGGCTCGTCAGCCACCATATCTTTCTTCCCATATAATATTCCTATAATTAAATAGGGAAGAGAAGGTTTTTTGGTACAAATAGTTGTACCCTACCTGTATACTGTAATACTTGTGTGTCCAAAAAAGTATTTTTCGTCTGTATTGTAAAATTTGGTCTGAATCTCTACACCGGTTAGACATGATAACTTAGGAATTAGTTTCGTATAATAAATTGGAGATTCTTATACAATTTAATGTATTTAATATATTTGTCATCATGAATAAAGCCTCTTTCTAATCGAACGATTAAATACAGTAAATACCTCCCAACTCTCTACAGTCGTAACGAACTTAAACATAATTAGTGCAGAATTCAATCAGTGGCAGATTGCTTGCCGACCGACTCTCTGTTTGTACTTACCGCTTCGGATATTCCGTTTGGGGATGTTAGTTCTCAGAATCAGATAGCGTTCTGTATGCAGACAAAGTAATGTTATGTTAGAGATATTCTAGAGCCATAGTTCTCTATTTTATCTTTGTATTAAATGCCAGACAAGCGTATAACAATGCAATTTATACTTAATTAGATTATTACATTAAACACAAAGTGAAAAATGTGAAATCGAAAATAACAGTCACGAGCAGGAGCTCGTGACTGTTATTTTCCATTCCTAACCTGCCTCTCCTGGATACCGTCCAGATGCTTTGCCAATTCAGCCATCGTGACCCTTGCTCCTGACTGAAATATTTAGATATTTATATATATCTCAAATATTATATATATATCAAACCCTATAAATATTTAGATATTTATGTATATCTAAATTTTTATAGGGTTTGCGTCATTATTTGGTAAAATCTTAATTGTAAAATTAAGTTTACCTGGTCGGTATAATGTATGAAAATACTTCCGACAGATGGTGCAGGCGTCACCCAAAGACGTTAAGTATGAATGTGTTATCGAGATTAGCAGTCAGGAGCAAGGGTCACGATGGCTGAATTGGCAAAGCATCTGGACGGTATCCAGGAGATGCAGGTTCGAATCCTGCTCGTCGCTATTTATTATTTTTGATTTCACATTTTTCACTTTGTGTTTAATGTATGTTGCTAAGCATGGCAAATGCTAAAAATATATATAAAAATATCTAAATAGATTATTACAATCTGGCCCGGCGAACTTCATACCGACTTGGAATCATGAAATTATGTTGAACTAGCTAGCTAAATTCATTATAAAACAACCTCTCCCGTGCTATTTAATCTGTACATAGATCAGCTGATTTGCAAACTCCGCAGCAAGTTTTATACTTAAACTTTGTATAAGATGTGTCAATATTGAATTTCATGCGTTTTCTTTTAAAAATAAGAACCTTTTAATGCAAACTTTCGACCCCTAATTCACCGTTAGGCGATTTTTTTTTCAATATCCCACTATACATGTACATTTCTTTCTAACCAGAAACAGTTATTTGAAATTTCGTGCTTCTTACTTTGAATATGTCAAAGTTCCATGCAACCGTTTATACCTTATTTTACCCTCTTAGGGATGAAATTTTCAAAAATCCTTTCTTAGTGGATCTCTGCAGTAAAAAAGGCATCAACTACCAAAATTTCAAGTTCGCAGCCCCAGTGGTTTAGGCTCTGCGTTGATCCTCAGTCAGTCGGTTCAATCAATTATTTGTATATAGATTATGTATCAATAATATCAGCTACGCTGATGATATGGTGTTGCTGACTCCGTCCATCAGTGCACTCAGGACATTGATAGCTAACTGCTAAAAATATGCAAAGGTACATGGCCTTACATAATAATAGTAATAAGAGTGAGCTTCTCATCTTTAAGGCAGGACAGACCTATCCAGAAGCCATCCTTCCAGTCTTGGCGATTGGACCAATGACAGATATGATGTTCCGATAGGGAACAATAATTATTGTCGTCACCAATAAACTAGCCAAGTCAGATCTTAGGCTTCAATATAGGTAATAATCTTAAGTTATAAGAAGAAATGCTATTTTAAGTGGTTATAAAATATTTAAAGTATGTTGTTATTACCTATATAAATTTCAGGACAAACCATTGAACGTGGTAGGTACCCATTTAGATCTCACTTTTTTTGTCATAGTAGAAAGAATGGGGAAATAGGCTATCTCCGGCTCATTCCGCTATATAATTACCTACCATACTTGCCTGTCTCAGGGTTGTCACTTTTAGCTAAATTTTAATTCAGTGCCTTGAAATTGTATTTGTACAAGGGCCGGGAAGTTGTATTTTTTACTTGTAATCGTTTAGATAAAACTGACCTCACTAACCCTGAACCCAGACGACACAACACAGATTATTTTAACTTACGATTTTTACTTACGATTATTACTTAGTCACTATACCTACAATACTGAGAAATCGACATAACATGACATTTAGACAGCCAAACACAAAGCAATAAGTTCTCCTGCGATTATCACACATTTTTCATTTATTTAGCGGTGCCGAAACCGTGACGCGTAAACTTTGTGCGGCGTTAGCCCCGACTGGCTTACTGAGAAACGGGTCGAGATTTTGTTAGAGTGTGCGTACGATATTATGGCGCACACATACAAGTAGCGCGCGGTGTGTTTGTATGGAGAAAACCTACTTCCCACTCTTTCTACTATGCTTTTGTCGTTGAAGTCAACAACCGAGGCATCTACCATAATATTGAACTTGGCTCTCATTTCATGTTTTTGATGGAATAAAAATATTATTTTATACACATTAAAAAAAATATAACATAATATATAATAATTTTTATTAATCAGAATTTTATTGTATTCCTAACGCCATCTGTCAAAAATATAAAACCAATAAGGCATGTATAATATCAACTGGAATGTTACTACTATCGCCATCTGTTTGAAAACTTAAGAACTAATATAGATGTTAACATATAAACAGAATGTTGTTTATGTTTATAAAATACGCGGATTTTTGAACAAATAAATAATCAGTAATTAATCATCAATTTTATTAAAAGTGTGGTTGAATGAGTAACAATACTTTTTTTTCCGATCGGATCTATGAAATGTAGCTGGTGATCCTCTAGGTACTACAAAAGGCTGCCCCGGCGTAATATGTATATTCTTCTATTTCATCATGTTCTACAAGCATTTATGCCACTACGCCATAGTAGGTACATCATCTATGACGCCACTTATCTACAGGGACCGGTCAGTTCAGGATAGCACCAGCAGTTTCTTATTTATTGCAAATAACATGTTTACCTATATTTGGTTATTAGGTATATCACAAAGAAGTAAACTGCTCCCACTTGTTAAAATACGGCCACATATTATATAAGATTTCCTTCACATTTTACAAAATAATACAGATATTTGTCACAAAATACACTCGAGATAGTAAAACTACTAACAGACGTTCCGATTTGGCTGGTTCCGACCTTAATTAGGCTGGCCAACCATTCCGACATTGCTATAGACGTTCCGACAGTTGGCTGTACAACCGTCTAGGGATGCAAGAAGAACCAGAAAGTAATAATATATCGTAACGATATTTTTTTTAAATATTGATATCGGTTTCGATATATAGAAAAAATACTATATGGTGTCTGTAAAGTCGGTTTACAGACGATAATTTTACGTGATAACATCATATACTCGTACGTTGTCTTAATTTCACAAACAAAGCATCGATTAACATACATTTTCGGACCGTGAGACTTTTTCGTGCATGCAGCCGGTAGGTATACATCAATTTATAAGAAATTCAAATTAAAAAATAACTTTATTTCATAGGCTTTTTACAACAGCACTTAAAATCGTCAAAGTTACTTACTAATAACTAACACGAGCGCTTGAGGCAAGTGCATCCGCAATGTCGCGATTGCAATCGCCACAAGTGGCCGGATTCTGTAGTAAGGCTTTTCATGGGAAGAACCCGGCAAGAAACTCATGAGCCACTTTTTTAAATCTTAAATTTCTTACAATATTTAAATTAATACTTAACTAAAGTAGGTGCTCATCAGAACACACAATATTGTGGAAAAAAAAAACAATATAATAAAATAAAAAGCGGTACGTGCTTATTTTAAAATGAGGAGCAGTTCAAAACCATTTTGTTTTATCTTCCAGATAATCCGAAATTGTATAATAACCTTTACTAATTAGTCTAACTTTTACTGTTTTCTTAAACTTATTTAAAGGCATATTTCGGATATTTTCGGGAATTTTATTGAAGAAGCGTATACATTGCCCCATGAAGGATCTACTAATTCTGTGGAGACGAGTACTGTGTGCAATAAGATTGCCTTTGTACCTAGTATTAATATGATGAACGTCACTGTACTTATCAAAGTTATCCATATTTTTCTTGACATATAACAAATTTTCATATATTTATTGTGACACAACAGTTAGAATATTTATTTCTTTGAATTTATCTCTAAGGGAAACTCTTGGGCGTAATTTATAAATTGCACGAATAGCTGCCACTTTTCTGGAGTACAAATATATAATTTAAATCTGCGGAGCATCCCCATAGCAGTATGCCATATGACATATTACTATGAAAATAACTGAAATAAACAATTCTAGCCGTTTCTACATCTGTCAAAAATCTAATTTTTCTTACCGCATATGCTGCTGAACTAAGCCTACTTGACAATTTTCCAATATGGGGGCCCCATTGGAGTTTGTTGTCTATAGTAATGCCCAGGAAAGCAGTAGACCAGTAGACTCCACAAGGTCCAGCCCTACGCCATTTAATTGAACATTGGTTTCAGTCTTACATTTGGTGTAGTGAACCTAAAACATTTCGTTTTATTCTCATTTAAACTAGATTGTTGGCATTAAACCAATGAACAACTTTAGAAAGTGCATTGTTATGACAATGTGCATAATTAAGTAATTGTCTTCTAATTTTGAATAATAATGATGTATCATCTGCGAACAATACAATATTGTGATTGTCCCCTACGTAATAGGGTAAGTCATTAATATAAACGAGAAACAAAAATGGCCCCAAACTGGAACCCTGTGGCACACCCATCGTTATGACAGACCCCAGTGATAGACTGCCGTTAACATCGACCCTTTGAATTCTATTGCTCAAATAAGAAGTCAAAAGCTCGAGAGCCTTATTCCTGATTCCATAGTGGTAAAGTTTTTTGATAAGGGTTTCATGTTGTACACAGTCAAATGCCTTCGATAAATCGCAAAATACACCTAACGCATCGTGTGAATCTTCCCAGGCCTTGAAAATAGTTTTTAGCAATTCTATACCCGCATCAGTAGTAGAGCGATTCTTTGTGAACCCAAACTGGTTTTTATGAAAGATTTTATGGATATCAAAATGGTTTTTAATCTGTTTGAGTATAAGTTTTTCAAATACTTTACTTAATGTTGGTAGCACAGAAATTGGACGAAAATTGTTAAGATCTGAGGTACTACCCGATTTAAACAAAGGAATCACTCTACTAAGTTTGATAAGATCGGGGAATATACCTTTAGCAACACAACCATTAAACACGGACGCCAATTGTGGAGCAATAATATTTATTGTAGAGCTGACAAACTTGACAGACATACCCCACAAATCTGCCGTTTTCTTAATATTAAGATTTCTAAAAGCATTTAAAACATCCTTCACATTGACATACGAAAATTTAAAGGAAGTGTTACATTTCGGAACACATTGAGCGATTCGGCTGAAGTAGATATGACGTCATATGTCATGCCAGCGAAGCCCTTCTCCGCATACACCACCCTGACTTCAAGCCTCACTCCGCGCGGCCATATATATACCGTGGCGTGCCCGCTGCTGGCCTCTCATTCCACGCACGGACGCTGTCACTAAGTTGAGTAGCCCTGTACATCAATTTCGGCTACTCACCTCACTTTGTGCCTAAAACCTACGCCCTTGAGATTCTATTTTATATGTTAATTACTAGTGGTTCCTTTAATATACGCTGATAGTAATATTGTTCTGTTGTAGTTTTCTTCTCAATCTACACCCGTAAAGCGACCGCATGGTCATTAACTATATATGTTAGGTTTCTACCACCAGCTAGGTAGGCTAGATGCGACATAGAGGACAACGTCAGATGTTTGGTTCTCAAAACAGGGATATTTGTAAAATAATTTTGAAATGCAGTTGCCACTTCTCGATTCGCTCCTACATATGTACGTATTACCTATTTTTAAATTAAAGTCTCTATTACGCACAGTTTCCCTACCAGTCTCACTGTTTATCACTTTCCAAGTTGTTTTAATAATATCTCCGGATTGTTTGATTTTATTTCTCAAATATAATGATTTAGCACAGGAACAGGCTCGTTTGAATATTTTTGGAGTATTTCTTTACATATTCTAAAAAATACTGGGTAATGGTTATAAGATTCTTCGTTATAAAGTTCATATAACCTCAGTCTACTTTTATAAATACCACTGGCAGCCCATGCGCTAAAGCCCACTCGAGCGCCAATAGTTATAGTTTTAGGTTTAAAGATGTTATCAAATTCATTACTTTTTAAAGTACAAATTATTTGTGAATAAAGAAAAAGAGATTTTTAGTAGGAGCGGGAATCGAACCACGCATCTTTTCCAATCCAGGGAAGTGCTCTAAACCACTAAGCTATCCTACTGATCCTTCGATCATCCCAAATTCTAAATCACATTTGTCTTACGACTAACGCCATCTACCGGCAAGCATTACATGCATCCAATATAGTAAGTTTAATTTTGCAATTAAAATTCATACTATTTGATGGCGCGATTTTATCAAACATTTTAGATCTATTTCTTTTAGCAATTGACATGCTCTGCTACTTTTTAAAGTACAAATTATTTGTGAATAAAGAAAAAGAGATTTTTAGTAGGAGCGGGAATCGAACCACGCATCTTTTCCAATCTGGGGAAGTGCTCTAAACGACTAAGCTATTGGATGCATGTAATGCTTGCCGGTGGATGGCGTTAGTCGTAAGACAAATGTGATTAAGAATTTGGGATGATCAAAGGATCAGTAGGATAGCTTAGTGGTTTAGAGCACTTCCCCGGATTGGAAAAGATGCGTGGTTTGATTCCCGCTCCTACTAAAAATCTCTTTTTCTTTATTCACAAATAATTTGTACTTTAAAAATTAGCGGAGCCTGTCAATTGTTAAAAGAAACAGATCTAAAATTAATTACTGAACATATTCACTGGAATTCAAATTGAATAAAGAAGTATAAAAGTTGTTAGGGTAGTCGTGAAAAGGCAACTGTGGTACTTTTCTGGACAGATTACATTTAAATAGCTCTAAGCGGCTAGCGTTCATTGGAACCTCAGACTAAATACGTCCTAGACAGAGCGAAGAAAATTCTTTGACATGTATGAGCGAGAACGTAAGATACAATTTACTGGTGCAAAAAACAGACAGTCATAGATTTTTGTCTTTGTCGCCGTGGCCAGTTTTTGGTATATGTCACGATGTCAAAATGCTTTGGCTGTCACGATTCAACTGACATAATTGAACATTTGTATAAAAATTCGTGTTTTACATATTATTCAGTGTCATTACGTGTTATTCAGTGTTTTGAGACAAAGACTACGTGATAATAATGCTTGTAAAATAGTGTACTAGACTACAAAAGCTACAGCGAGCGAAAAAATACCGGTATAACATTTCATTCGTAAGTAGTCGAAAATGAAATAATTTAATGATTGAATGCTATAAAGTGATATAAAATGGGCTTTTTTACTTGATATTAACCTCACCGCGCCCATTTCCAGGTATTATTCTTACTTTTAACCGGATGGCCACTCAAGGGTTAATAATTGTTACTAAGATACACTCGCAAAACACGTTTTATAGCTAAATTTCTATTACTGAGAATTGTTTCGGTGCTGCCTTATTGCGAATTTAATTTGCCCAGTTTGCACTTTACTAAAATTTATATGTAATTTATGAGATGATGATAAATATTTACTATTTTAGGTTTCCCATATGCGAGATCGAAATGGGTGTATGCTACGGGAAAACGAGGCAACCCACGAAATACCCAAAATATGTTCCACGACATTTTGTTGATGTTTCATTATACATAATAAGAAAATAGTAACGTTGGGAGCAAAATCATTGCCAGTGAATATGTTCATGTAAGTATCTTAGCTTTTAAAGTCTTTGTAACTTCAAAAAACATAGCATCACGCCTGTATTCCCCGAAGGGGTAAGCAGAGGTGTATTACACACCCATGACTCGCCAGCTATGTATAAGTCCCACGTAATAGGGGGCGAGACTATTGACGTCTACCGGGCACATTTACAAAAACCGGGCTGCTACTGAGAATTTTTATTTTTATTTTGATAAATCTCAATAACACTGCCCGACCCGGGGATCGAACCCGAGACCTCATGATCAGCAGTCGCTTACACTACCATTGCACCACAGAGGCAGTTGTAACTTCATCTTTGTAAGTAAATCTCAATTCTAGATTATGAATACCGCTGTAGTCATAATCTAAAATTCAGAGATACTGATTTGCTCTAAGTTCTTATTCAATTAGTTAAATCAGCGCTGGTAGGAAGATAATTCTTTTCTTATTTGACCCAGAAAAGAAAGAAAAGATTATTTAATTATATTCTTGTGTACTATTATTTTATTAAATATAACTTATTATTATTTACCAGATGAGATATCAAACAGAACGGCAATTTATGGAGCAGCAATACTTACCTTGCATCAAGGCTCAAAGTCTTGGTATTTCCCTACGTGATCGAATTCTTATTACGGAGATCCGTAGAACTTGAATATCCGACATAGCCTGCCAGGTTTGCATGCTGAAGTGGCAATGGGCAGGCCATATTGCTCGACGAACTGACAACCGTTGGGGAAAAAGGTTTTCGAGTTGCGACCACATATCGGGCAGCGCAGCGTAATATGGCCTCCCACCAGATGGACCAAATATATGGTCAAAGCTGCAGGGAGCCGTTGGATGCAGTCAGCACAAGCCCGCTAGTTCTAGTGCTCTCTTGGGGAGGCCAATGTCCAGCAATGGACCTTTAAAGTCTGATGGTTGGATGAATAGAAGGGGTGGTAGATTTACTTTTAAATAATTATTTTGATAAACGTTGTGATTTTCAATTAAATATTTGTTACGAAGAGTTTCTTATTGACGATCAAGTTAGAGACCTCATTCTAACTATCGTTTATTTTGCCCAAATATGGTTAAATATTTGTTAACCCGGCAACTTTTTTTTTTCTTTTTTGATTTTAGGGAATTTTTGTACACATTAGGTGACGATGACAATCCCATCGTTCCATATACATGATGCTCTTAAGGAAGAATACTATACATACAAAAAAACAATACTATACATACAAAAAACATCAATACTATACACTGTTTTGTAAATCAAGCTCGTAAGAAAGAAAATAGTATTTTCGCTGATTGCGATGTGGGATCAGCTAATATGCCATGAAACATGCGCACGTTCATTTTATTTAAACTTAACTTGCGTTGCAGTGTATTTCTTTTCGCATTGTGCCTGACACACTCCACTAATACATGTTGAACATCTTCTACTTTACCACACAGTTTACAGTTAGGAGAATTGGATATTTTAATTAAGTAAGTTGTTTAGTGGAATGTGTCCAGAGCGCAATCGATGAGCAGCAACAATTTGACGACGACTAAGAGTAGTTTTAGAAAACCATGGTATATCACATTGGATATATTTATACCAAATACCTTTCGTCTTTGATCTCTCATCAAAATATTCCTTCCACATAGAGAGAAACTTTCCTAACAATTAAGTCAAGAAGTCCAAGTCCGAGTAAGTTAGCAAAATATTAGCTTCAGTACCGGATGACACCGCTTCTTGTGCTAGTCTATCTGCCTCCTCATTACCGGTCAGTACAAAATGCGATGGTATAAAAGGTAAGTAATGTTGAGTGCTCGGAAACCATTAGTACACTTGGAAATATGTTGTAGTGCACTTCTGCTATCAGAATATCTGACTATTCTATCGTTAACTAAGTTTGAATTTATATAAGTCAAAGCTTTAGATATAGCAAGCAGTTCCGCCGACGTAATTGAAATGTATTCGTTTAGTTTAAATTTGCTGAAACATTTTGATACAGAGTCATAAAATGCCGCCCCCACTCCATAGGATATTTTTGATCCATAAGTATATAGGGAATGCCAACCAGAATATTTCTCCGTAAGTTCCTTAAAAATGTGATATTTTGATGAATCAAGATCATAACATGATTTTGGGTGTATAAAACAATCCAAATTAGGTCTTATCGTGTCACTTATCCTAATATTGGACATCCAAGTTTCCAAAGCAAACATATCTAAGGGGTAGGAAGAAGAAACCTCTACATCCCCTACCATGGTAAACGATGTAGCTAGGAGAGGCTTCCTCTTTCTGCTCCAGTAACTATTATGAATTAAATTATCAAGTTCTGAAATAAAGTTTGTGGATACATCGTTTGATCTATCTTTCTTTTTAACTATCCAGATAGTGACTTCAAGCAGAATTTAAAAGCTAAAAATTTTCTTCTTAAATATAGTGGTGGTATGCTCAACTCACTTTCCATGACATGGATTGGAGTTGTTTTGATAAAGCCTCCAACTATTCTTAAGGCCTGGTTTTGCAATTTATCCAGTTAAGAAGTGTGACTAATTGCAGCGTTATCATATAAAAAGCAGCCATAATCAACTCTACTTCTAATTAATGTCAAATATAGCCTTCGAAGATAAAGTGGTTGAACGCCCCAAGAAGATCCTGCAAGTACTTTCAAGAGTTGTAGCTTATTTAGTGCCTTTTCATAGGTATAATTGATGTGTTTTCCCAAACATTTGTTTAACCACATTCCCAAATACCTAATACTATCAACAGATCTTAGGGGAGTATTGTCAAATTTCAACTGTCTAGCTATCGCTGTTCTTGAGGTACAGCCTGGAGACAGATGGACGGTCAGACAGACGTTGTATGGGAGTCCCTCTTAAATATTATTATTTTTTTGTTTTTAGTATTTGTTGTTATAGCAGCAACAGCAATACATCATTTGTGAAAATTTCAACTGTCTAAATATCGCCGTTCTTGAGATACAGCCTGGCGACAGATGGTCGGTCAGACAGACGTTGTATGGGAGCCCCCCTTAAATATTATTATTTTTTTGTTTTTAGTATTTGTTGTTATAGCAGCAACAGCAATACATCATTTGTGAAAATTTCAACTGTCTAAATATCGCCGTTCTTGAGATACAGCCTGGCGACAGATGGTCGGTCAGACAGACGTTGTATGGGAGCCCCCCTTAAATATTATTATTTTTTTGTTTTTAGTATTTGTTGTTATAGCAGCAACAGCAATACATCATTTGTGAAAATTTCAACTGTCTAAATATCGCCGTTCTTGAGATACAGCCTGGCGACAGATGGTCGGTCAGACAGACGTTGTATGGGAGCCCCCCTTAAATATTATTATTTTTTTGTTTTTAGTATTTGTTGTTATAGCAGCAACAGCAATACATCATTTGTGAAAATTTCAACTGTCTAAATATCGCCGTTCTTGAGATACAGCCTGGCGACAGATGGTCGGTCAGACAGACGTTGTATGGGAGCCCCCCTTAAATATTATTATTTTTTTGTTTTTAGTATTTGTTGTTATAGCAGCAACAGCAATACATCATTTGTGAAAATTTCAACTGTCTAAATATCGCCGTTCTTGAGATACAGCCTGGCGACAGATGGTCGGTCAGACAGACGTTGTATGGGAGCCCCCCTTAAATATTATTATTTTTTTGTTTTTAGTATTTGTTGTTATAGCAGCAACAGCAATACATCATTTGTGAAAATTTCAACTGTCTAAATATCGCCGTTCTTGAGATACAGCCTGGCGACAGATGGTCGGTCAGACAGACGTTGTATGGGAGCCCCCCTTAAATATTATTATTTTTTTGTTTTTAGTATTTGTTGTTATAGCAGCAACAGCAATACATCATTTGTGAAAATTTCAACTGTCTAAATATCGCCGTTCTTGAGATACAGCCTGGCGACAGATGGTCGGTCAGACAGACGTTGTATGGGAGCCCCCCTTAAATATTATTATTTTTTTGTTTTTAGTATTTGTTGTTATAGCAGCAACAGCAATACATCATTTGTGAAAATTTCAACTGTCTAAATATCGCCGTTCTTGAGATACAGCCTGGCGACAGATGGTCGGTCAGACAGACGTTGTATGGGAGCCCCCCTTAAATATTATTATTTTTTTGTTTTTAGTATTTGTTGTTATAGCAGCAACAGCAATACATCATTTGTGAAAATTTCAACTGTCTAAATATCGCCGTTCTTGAGATACAGCCTGGCGACAGATGGTCGGTCAGACAGACGTTGTATGGGAGCCCCCCTTAAATATTATTATTTTTTTGTTTTTAGTATTTGTTGTTATAGCGGCAACAGAAATACATCATTTGTGAAAATTGCAACTGTCTAGCTATGGCCGTTCTTGAGATACAGCCTGGCGACTGATGGACGGACAGACAGACGTTGTATGGGAACCCCCTTTAATATTATTATTTTTTTGTTTTTAGTATTTGTTGTTATAGCAGCAATAGAAATACATCATTTGTGAAAATTTCAACTGTCTAGTTATCGCTGTTCTTGAGATACAGCCTGGCGACAGGCGGACGGACAGACAGACAGCGAAGTCTTAGTAATAGGGTCCCGTTTTTACCCTTCGGCACGGAACCCTAAAAACGGCTACTATTTATTTGTTTAAAAGAAGCAAGCCGTGTCAATTATTATCTGTATTGTTTTATACAGTTTACGATTCATACAGTAAGTATAACGTGATTTAAAAACCCTATCATTTAATAAATATTTAACAGTATAAAATAATAAATAACGGAACTGCCTCAGTATTTATATTAAATTCCCTGATATTTTGTTTTAAATACAAACAAATTACATACGATATATATCAATATATATACGATATTATCACAAAGTATCGATAGAACACTACGATATATAATATCGATATTTTTTGTTCGCCCTATGTGACAGGCATTTGGTTGGACAATGCAGGACGGCCGGCTTGGGGGTAGTCCATTAATCATGTGATGCTTTTTTAATATTTTATGACATCCTCCTTCGCCCTGGTCATACGTGGTGAGGTTTAAGACTAACCCCCTCCCCCAATATCACGTGTATTTTCTTAGTATATTAAAAATTTTAGAATGTTATCTTTTATTTCAGGTAAGTATATAATCTAATTCAAGCCCACACGCCGCTTCTCGGTTGTTAAGAAATCGCACGTTCAACAAAAAAATAAATACACGTAATCTCACTACACCCCTCCAAGGTGGGACCTTGTGATATTTCGTGATTTTTGGCAAAACAAATTTACCGCCTCACATGATTAATGGACGACCGGCGAACCGTTAACGTCCAGCCAAATCGGAACGTCTGTTAGTAGTCTAAACCTGTTCAAACAAACAATAATTTGACATAATGACATATTGCCATTCAACATAAACTACCAAAAACACATGGCGTTAATTCAAATCTGATATTAAACCTCAGACTATCTAGACAAAGCGAAGAAAATTCTTTGATATGTATGAGCGAGAACACAAGATACAATTTACTGGTGCAAAAAACAGACAAAGCCATAGATTTTTGCCTTTGTCGCCGTGGCCAGTGTCACGATGTCAAAATGCTTTGTCTGTCACGATCCAATTGACATAATCGAACATTTTGTATAAAAAATCGGGTTTTAATTAAAATTTAATGTTAATTTGTGTTAATGAGTGTTTTGAAAAAAAGACTACGTGATAATAGTGCTTGTAAAATAGTGTACTATGCTACAAAAGCTACAGCGCGCGAAAAAATACAGGTATAACATTTCATTCATATGTAGTCGAAAATAAAATAAAATAATGATTGAATGCTATAAAGTGATATAAAATGGGCTTTTTTTACTCGAAATTAATAATTGCTACTAAGATACACTCGCAAAACATGTTTTATAGCTAAATTTCTATTACTTTGAATTGTTTCGGTGTTGCCTTATTGCGAATTTAATTTGCCCAGTTTTCACTTTACTAATAAATTTATATGTCATTTATGAGATGATGATAAAAAATTACCATTTTAGGTTTTCCTATAATCCAGATGCGAGATCGAAATGGGTGGATGCTACGGGAAAACGAGGCAACCCAAGAAATAACCAAAATATGCTTCACGATATTTTGTTTATGTTTCATTATACATAATAAGAAAATAGTAACGTTGGGAGCAATATCATTGCCAGTGAATATGTTCATGTAAGTATAGCTTTTAAAGTCTTTGTACTTCAACTGTACGTCATAATCTAGAATTC
Organism: Leucoma salicis; assembly: GCA_948253155.1. Lineage (NCBI taxonomy): Eukaryota > Metazoa > Arthropoda > Insecta > Lepidoptera > Erebidae > Leucoma > Leucoma salicis. The sequence goes on from OX411803.1 coordinate 31,536,624, forward strand.
AGAGAAACTAATTTGCTCTCTCTTGTGACACCTGTCTGGGATTTAAGGGTTTCAAAATAAAACCCAGGAGTAAAACAAAATTAAATAAGATATATTCACACCCCAAATGGTAGGTGGCAACACAAATTTATAAGGTCGTGATATTCGTCCTATAGCTAACTTCACCACTTATAGTACTCTCTCTCCCGTGGGATCGGCCATGAAGCACATCGTTGCGTTTTGGTCGTAGCAGGAGATGCCATTTATTCTTTCATTATATATCGGTGAAATGAAATGGTGAGCAGCGGCTTGACAATACTCTCAGTATAGTTGAGTCCATGAGCGACGGTTGACATTTACCATCAGATGGGCCGTGGCTCGTCTGCCAATAAATGCAATAAAAAAAGTTCTTATTCAATTAATTAAATCAGCACTGGAAGGATGATAATTCCTTACTTATTTGACCCAGAAAAGAAAGAAAAGATAATTTAATTGTATTCTTGTGTACTATTATTTTATTAAATATAACTTATTATTATTTACCAGATGAGATATCGAACAGAACGGCATTTTATAGAGCAGCAACACTTACCTTGCATCAAGGCTCAAAGTCTTGATATTTCCCTACGTGATCGAATTCTTATTACGGAGATCCGTAGAACGTGAATATCCGACATAGTCTGCCAGGTTTGCATGCTGACGTGGCAATGAGCAGGCCATATCGCTCGACGAGCTGACAATCGTTGGGGAAAATGATTTTCGAGTTGCGACCACGTATCGGATAGCGCAGCGTAATATGGTCTCCCACCAGATGGACCAAATATATGGTCAAAGCAGCAGGGAGCCATTGAATGCAGTCAGCACAAGCCCGCTAGCTTTGGTATTCTCTTTGGGGAGGCCAATGTCCAACAGTGGACGTTTAAAGACTGATGGTTGGATGAATAGAAGGGGTGGCAGATTTACTTTTAAATAATCATTTTGATAAACGTTGCGATTTTTAATAAAATATTTGTTACGAAGAGTTTCTTATTTACGACCTAGTTACAGACCTCATTTTAACTATCGTTTAATTTGCTCAAATATTAAACGATAGTTAAAATGAGGTTTTATGATTTTATAAAATACGCTCGTTCCAGTATGGTGGTAGTGTATCTCAGCACCCAAAAGGAGTATTCATAATCTGTTGAGTTTTTGTGGTTATTTGTCTCGTTTGAATTATTTTTTCTAGGTTAGGATAAGGAATAACGTGTAGTTTAGGGTTTAGATTAGAATCCGCTCCTTACCCCTTGGGAGAAGAGCGGACTAAATTTCATACGCGCTTGCCCGGTTTCAAAAAGTACAGAAAAAATGAGTGGTACTCAAACTTTTAGCTTTTAAGTAAATTACAGAATACCTCGACTTACGTAACTTATTTGAATTTTGTGTTAGCATCTCAAATTAAATGCACTTACTTATCCCATAATGATGTACCTTCCTATCGTTTATTTATAGGATACCTACTAATATTATATTTTTCGCCAACATAAAATGTCACTATTTGTAGGCATTGCATTGGCAATTTGAGTAAATATAAACTCAAATTATGATGAAAAGGGAATTCTATTTAATCCCATTATATTTTTTTTAGGTTAAAATGCCACGTACCTTAGAGAACCCTAACCTACCTACCTACCCTTCTCAATTAGATCTATTTTTTATAAATATACATTAATTATAGAGGGTTCAATTATTTATATACTAAAAATATGCTTTTTCTTTTTCATAAAAATATTTTAGAAGTCCGTTAACAAAGCAGACAATTGAAATAAAAATATTCTTTTAAAATCTTACAAGAACATCAAAAAACCGTCTGCTCTTACCCCAACATACCTTATAAAATGAAAGAATAAACGGCTATTTTCTGCTATAACCAAAACACACCGATGTGCTTCATGGCCGATCACACGGGAGATGGTGGTACCAACCTGCTCGGGCCTGATAGCTAGTGAGTACTCCCACTTGGTACCCAGTACCACTAGTAATGCAAAGGGTGATAATTACTTACTTCCCTTAGTCGCGTCGTACGGCACCCGCGGGAAATAATGAGGTGCTAACACTTGTATTCTTAGTCCGTTACCGCATGGACAATTCTATTTATTCCGCTAATCTAAATACATACATATTGTCACGCCTTTTCCCCGTAGAGGTAGGTAGAGACCACTTCTCTCCACTTGCTACGATCCTTGCACACATCTTTTGTTTAATTTACTTTCATCAGCGCTTGCATGCATGCTCGTTGGTTACGAGTACTCTTAAAACGAAATCACGCATCGGCCAGCGCGACGCTTACACCAGCACGGTGGCCAGCGGATGGCGTGAATGGTTTCACGCAAAACTAATGTTCACTAAATAATTATATTAGGCGAACACTATTGTACCTGGCTTTCCTTTTAAGAACGTCTCTGATCTGGTCAAAATACGATCCCCTAAGTCGACCTCTACCAGTTTGCCCATTCACAGTCGCCTTGTATTTTTTAAATGTTGGGTATTTGGGAAATAAATGTCCATCCATTCATCAGCCTTTTAACGCCCACTGCTGGACATAGGCCTCCCCAAGAATGGGGGATAGTGCCGTAATCGCCACGATTGGCAGGCCGGTTGGCGATCGCAGTGGATGTTGTTAATACTCGAAGGAGTGCTGTTGCCCACTTCCCCGGTATACCCTCACGACTCCCATGGGTGGAGAGGGGTGGGACAATTCTAAATCCAGCCCCACACGGTAAATAATTGTACCACGGGATCATTACATTTTGGTACAGTACACAGAGGCATATTACGAGAAAATTAAAAATAACCAATTTGCAGGCAGGCTATTGTATGGAAATGAGAGTATTCACAGGCCATGTCGATTATACCCCATCTGCCGTGAAATGATGGCAGTAAACATCCCCATCAGCCAATAACGCAAATTGTTTGATACCTACTTTAGTTTTATAATGGAGAAATTATACCAATGTACAATAATGTTTTCTGTTACGCTATTCAGGCGCGAGGGTGCGTTATTAATAACCGACAGAGAGCGCTGTTTTAAACTTTTAATTCCTAGTAACTTTAAATTTCCTGTTATAAGTAATACGCTATTCAGCCGCGAGAGTGCGTTGTCAATAACCGACAGAGAGCTCTGTATTAAACTTTTCATTCCTGGTAACTTTAAATTTCCTGTTTAAGTAATACGCTATTCAGCCGCGAGAGTGCGTTGTCAATAACCGACAGAGAGCTCTGTATTAAACTTTTCATTCCTGGTAACTTTAAATTTCCTGTTTAAGTAATACGCTATTCAGCCACGAGAATGCGTTATCAATAACTGACAGAGAGCGCTGTTATAAAGTTTTAACTCCTGGTAGGTTACTTTAAATTTCTTGTTATAAGTAATACGCTATTTAGCCGTGAGAGTGCGTTATCAATAACCAACAGAGAGCGCTGTTTTATTTTTTTAATACCTAGTAACTTTAAATTGCCTGTTATAAGTAATACGCTATTCAGCCACAAGAGTGCGTTATCAATAGCCGACAGAGAGCGCTGTTTTAAGCTTTTAATTCCTAGTAACTTTAAATTTCCTGTTATAAGTAATACGCTATTCAGCCGCGAGAGTGTGTTATGAATAACCGACAGAGAGCGCTGTTATAAACTTTTATTTCCTGGTAGGTAACTACCTATATCAGTCCGCATGACCGATATCAGTTACGATTCACAAAGCAGACACCTTTTATGACTAAAGAGGGGTTAAATTTCCTGTTATAAGTAATACGATATTCAGCTGCGAGAGTGCGTTATCAATAACTGACAGAGAGTGCAGTTTTAAATTTTTTATTCCTAGTAACATATGCTTCTGTTATAGTAATACGCTTTCAGCCGCAAGAGTGCGTTATGAATATGATTCGAATGCGTTCATAGATAAATAACTATACTTGGAATTGCGTTGCTATGCATAGTTAAATAACTATACTTGGAATTGCTATGAATTGCTATGTCACCACAGCACTGCTCGAATGGACGACAAATTTATAATTATATTATAGATCTTCTTATCTATCTTGAGTTTTAAGCTTTTCTATAGAAAGCATTTAAATATATCTTCCAGTTAAGGCAACGTGCCTTAAAAATACAAAATCTCTACCATGGTTTCGTAATTTTTGTTGCTAAATCGGTATCCACGATAAGCTCTTTAATACTTTTTATAAATAGCCAATGACACCACGCGAAATCTGTTATAAATACTGATGAACATTTTTTAATATCGCTTGACTAAGGTAGTCAGTATCAGAGTTTAGAAACTTACAAACGTTGTCTAAATAGAGGTACTTACATTTAGGTGTATAAATTCTCCTGTAAGTACATTGTGTCACTGAACTCCTAAACCGCTGGATTGATGTTAATGAGTTAGTTTTTTGTATGTTTGAGTGGGCCCATGAATGGTTTAGAATGATGTACATTTGGACCCGATAGGTGGCGCTGGATACATGTGTCATCGATTTCTTATTTAAAAAGCCGTCAATAGTAGTACAGCCAAGACAGCTAGTCTCTTTATAATATTAATATCACAGAGCCGTCTTATTATTCAAATTTCTGTGATTGGTTTCCTATGATGTAAGTACCTACCTTTTTTTTTACAACTCTTAGGATTGGTATTTTTCTTATTTATTTATTGAGATGAAAATGGAAAACGATTTACATTCATCACACAGAATGTTCTAGTACCTACATGGATAAAATTAAGAAATTACAATGTATAAAATTAAACTGGTACCTATAGATTTGGAGCTATTTTCTGTGGCCACAGATATACCACAGATCATAATATACCCATGCACTCGTACATCATGTACTCGTACGTACCTACTTTTAACTACATTGTAATCCTACTAAAGCACCATTTCCTTTCCTTACTCTGAGCTTACCTCACATTGTTACATTAACATTAAATTGTTCTTTTTCTTCTTTATGGCGATCCTATTTTATCTGCCAAGAGAAAAATGGTTGCAGTTTTGGCGGGAATATGAAATAATCATTTCGTCACTCTACATTATGGTAGTTTTCCAATTACAGAGCACAATGCAACTCAGTGGCGCACAATGCCGAATTATGCTGATGCTCAATTGGAACGTGAATTAGTTTTCCAATGCACCAAAAAAATTATACACGCAAAAAAAAAAATCATAGAGTTAGCAATAACTTCATTAATGTGTAAATAAAGTGGTATATTTTTTTTTTAACACAGTTTGAATTAACTTTGATTATTTCGAAAAAACTACAATGAAACGAAAGCTTTAAAAAATGTATCAACAATAAATAATATTACTAACGATATAAATAAAACATTTCGATCAATGCCAACTCAAAGAAAAAACACTTGTTAATTTTCTGTCACTGAGTTGGTATCGATTGCATGCGTGATACGCGAAAACATTGCTTTTGAGAGTGCTCGATTGTGCGAAGCGTTGCTGTAGTTGAAAAATTCACCGTTAAGCATTATGCCGCATAACACGCTCTAGTGCTGTAATTGGAAAACTACCTATATTCCCAGTCTTTGGTAATTTATTTCAAGCATTAATGTGTAAAAGTGGTGGCTTTTTACTTATTAACTATTTTTGAATGTGCATAAGTGTGGCAAGTGTTGTAATGCGGCATAACTTGTTTTTTCGTGTTGCCTCCAAAACTCCATAGAAGCTTCCGGTAAGGTCGCCACCGCTTCACTGAAGTGTGACTTTGGCTCGACTATGACTATCTTATATGCATGACTTAAACTAAGACTTTTTGATGAATTATACTTACATATGTGATCAGAGAATAACAATGTTGGTTTTAAGTTTCTATTAGGCTGATGGTTCTGCCAAAACCTTCATTAAAAATAATAATAAGAGATTTAGGCCATCGTCCACCACGCTGGCCTCAGGACGACAGACTTTACAATTAACGGACATAGTATTACGCACAGAGTATGGTATATTCCGGGGTAATGCGAGACTCAGAACAACCATTTCAGGACTTACACTATGATGATTTTTATAGCTTATGTGATGACGAACAATAGCTTATCTTATGGTAAGTGGTAAACGCCGTTCATTCACTCAGCAACAAGCAACAACTAGAATACTGCTAATCCGCTACTCACCATTTCATTTCAGCTATCTATAAAAACTATCATAAATACATTGAGTTGTTTCACGACTAGTCACATGGAAAACGGTGGTACCGACCTACTTGACCCAAATAATTGAATCCCACTTGGTAGCCGACCCTACCACTACCTAATAATGCGATGGATAATAATTGTTCGATCTCCTTTAGTCGCTTCGTATAATGTTCGCATAAAATTGGTGACGCTTGTATTGTGAGCCGGTTACCCACCACAACATTTGTGCTTAGGACGTATCTTGTAATGATTATATCTCAGGTTGTCGATATAGTAGCGAGAAATTAATAGCTTTTTAAGCTACCGAACAAAATTAAAAATTAAAAAAACCCGTTCAGTTTTATTGTTTATTTATATATATACATAATATAATTGCTTGTACCGACTGACTGACGATCAACCCAGAGCCTAAGCCGCTGGGGCTGCAAACTTGAAATTTTGGTAGTTGATGCCTTTTTTTGTAGAGATCCACTAAGAAAGATTTTTGAAAATTTCACCCTTAAGAGGGTAAACTATTTGGAAAATCCAAAATTGCACGCCTCATAATCTTCATTTTTCACAATAAAATTGATTATTTGATAAGTAACTAATAATGTATTGGTCTTACTAAGTAGTTTTCAATAAATCACATAGATAGCGCTAATTTCAAAAACTACTGTGGTTTTCATGTCTTATATGCCATCTAGCGCTAATTTTAAGAAGTACTTTTATGTTGGTCTTTAGAAGTAGTTCTGACGAAATAAGGATAGCGCTGGTTTTAGTGTCGAGTCAAGAGTAAATATTTACTATTTTTTGTTTATTTAATAACAATTAATCCACATCGAATCAGACCGGGAAAAGTAATAGGGCCCTATTCGTAATTGGGGGTGACGTCACGGATGTCGTACAAAGTTAATGCTAGTTGTGACTGTGGGCCTATTGTAATTAAACAACACATTTAAGTTAATACAAGTGTTTATATATTCGGTTCAATAATATATTCTGTGTCGAGAAAATCGTTTTACAGTGTTTTAGTGCCTGGAACAGTGTTAAAAGTTAAAAATAGAAAAGCCTAACAGTTTATAAAACTACCTTATACTAAAAAAAAAGTGTTCTAAATTGATAACTTAAACTATATACAACATTAAAACCAAAACTGTGTGTTCTCCTACGCTGCATTAAGGACGAACTCTGTGCTGAATTTCGTCTGATGCGCCAAGAAGTCCAGCAGTTGCGCACTGAAATGACGGAGTTCAAGCAGTCACTTCAAGCCTGCGATGAGCACATGCATAGTCTCGATGCCAGAGTAAGCGCTCTTGAAACCAAGCTCGATGGGCAAGATTCAACTCAATGACCGAGACCAGGAACTACTGCTCAATGATGTGGAGGTGAACGGCATATCAGAGGGTAAAGCCGAGAGTACACTGCACCTGGCAAAAACAATTGCGATCAAATTAGGCTTACCCATCGACGAGCAACATATCATGTATGCCGAACGCATCGGGTCTTTGAAGCGTAATCGCGATGAAACTACCGAAGAGCAATCTACAGGCGGAGTTCAACGGCGCCCACGTAGTCTAGTCATACGCTTTGCGCGCCGTGCGATGAGAGTCTCCATGCTCAAAGCGGCGCAGGTGCGCCGAGATTTTACTTTGAAAGAGCTGGGGTTCGATGACCTGCGTGATGCGGCGCATCGGGTTTACGTAAACGAGCGGCTGACCCGTGCAAATAAACACTTATTTTATAAAACCCGGCAGGAAGGCATAATACACAAATGGAGATATATTATATGCACCAAGGAAGGCAAAATACTCGCCCGTAAACAGGATGGGCAAAAAGTACAGAGGATTAGATGTTTGGAGGATATACCACGAATTTTTGTCTAGTTCTTAGTTGGATATTTAACACAGTTAACTGTATCGAAATATGTATATTCTCTCTGCCAACGATTACCTTTATATATATGTATTTCAGAATAGATTGTAACTGTCTACTAGTGGTATTAGAATTACTACTTGTTGTAATTGCACTGGATTTTTTGCAAGACGCCAAACTTGATTGTTCAACTTATTGTTCTGGTAATAACATCTTTTGTTCTAATTATTCACAAATACTATCTACTTATTATTTATTTAGATATTTTTATATATATTTTAAGCATTTGACATGCTTAGCAACATACATTAAACACAAAGTGAAAAATGTGAAATCGAAAATAACAGTCACGAGCAGGATTTGAACCTGCATCTCCTGGATACCGTCCAGATGCTTTGCCAATTCAGCATTCATTTATAGGGTTTGCGTAATTATTAGGTAAAATCTTAATTGTAAAATTAAGTTTACCTGGGCGGTATAATGTATGAAAATACTTCTGACAGATGGTGCAGGCGTTACCCAAAGACGTTAAGTATGAATGTGTTATCGAGATTAGCAGTCAAGAGAGGGTTACGATTGCTAAATTGGCAAAGCATCTGGACGGTATCCAGGAGATGCAGGTTCAAATCCTGTTCGTGACTGTTATTTTCGATTTCACATTTTTCACTTTGTGTTTAATGTACTTATTATTTGTTTTTTATTTACAAAAACTATCAGACTATTATGTCATAACTTACTATACTTATTCATTTTTCTTGCATGATTATAACACTATATCTGCAATGATTTTTATCTTTAACATTGATACGAACATCACATTATTTATCACTATACAAACTATCAGAACCTGTACACACTTAATAATCTTAAAACCTTATTTACACCCACTACATTATATTAGCGCTACCCTTACAATTATTAGGAATGAGTTAATTATTATATATATTCGAGAATTTATACGCAATACTGTTATTTAGGAACATTGAATATATTTTTAACTATATACAAGCATTTAGTTTATTTTTATACTCAATACTGTTATTAAGGAACATTAAATATTTTTTTAACTATATACAAACATTTAGTTTATTTTTATACACAATGCTGTTATTTAGGAACATTGAATATTTTTTTTATTATATGCAATCATTTAGTCTATTTTGTTATATACAATTGATTCATAAATACAATGTAATACACTAATTGTAATGTTTAATGTAATTGGCACAGCGTATCGGCCACCCTGGTTGAATATTGACCTGTTTCTGGATGCTGTTTCAGACTCTATTAGTTCATTCCATAACTATGATAACTTATATTTGTTAGGAGACTTCAATATTAATTTATTTGATAAAGATGACATCAAAACATTAAAATTAATGACGTTCTTAAACTGTTTTAACCTATCACAACAAGTAACAGAGCCAACACTTTACACAGAAAATAGCCAGATACTTATCGACCTAGTCTGTTGCAGTATGGGCTCAAGAAATGTAATAGTGGAACATGTTGGCTCTATTTATGGTCACTGTATTGTTGTTTGCTAATTTCATATTAAACGGGAAAAACCCGCACCATATACTGTAATAGTATATGGTGCGGGTTTTTCCCGTTTAGTTATAGGCCTAAAAAGAAAATTAACATGGAAATGTTTGATGAAGACCTGAAATCAATTAGATGGAGCCTAATGTCAAAACTCAGTAATGTAAATGAAATGGTTAGTGCCGTGAACTGTAGTATTCTTACTTTGTTTGATTTACATGCTCCATCAAGGACTATCACTATCAGACAACAGTCCCATCCATGGATTACAGATACTGTAAAACTTATGATGCGGTTACGGGATGAAGCCGCAGTCAATTATAATAAAAGCAAGTCTGACACTAAAAATAGTACTATAAGAGTCTAAAATCTGTAGTTAATAAAGCACTCTTCTTTGAAAAGGCTGCTTATTTCAATTATAATATTAATAATAAAATAAGTAATCCGCATTTATTATGGAAAAAATTAAAATCTATTTTGGTACCTAAGAATAACATAGAATTGCCCTTTTTTCTTAACAATCCTGAAGCTATTAATATACATTTTTTAAGTATACCAGTTATCTCAGATGTCAGTATCTCGCTATTGACATTTTTTGAGTACCATCAATTTAGCAATAATACTTTTCATTTAAAGGAGGTCAGCTTGGATTGTCTAGTAAAAATAATAAACAACTTAAAATCAAATGCAGAGGGCACTGATCTTATAAGTCTAGATATGCTAATTATGACTTTTCCTCATACTATTAACGTCATACAAGATCTGATAAATATGTCTATTAACTCATCTATATTTCCTGAAGTTTGAAAAACTGCGATTGTTCGTCCTATGCCTAAGTTACCAAATCCCACTCAAATGAAAGACTTGAGACCTGTCAGTATCTTGCCATGTTTATCAAAAGTTCTTGAGAAAGCACTTTGTAATCAGTTGGTTGATTACTTACTTAGAAACTCATAACATTTTACCTAAGACACAATCTGGCTTCCGAAAAAATTGTAGCACTGTAACAGCTATGTTGGATGTAACAGATAATATACTGTGCTCTCAGGATGAAGGGTTATGCACCTTACTGGTATTGTTAGATTTTTCACGTGCATTTGATTCAATAAATATTGATCTTCTACTATCCAAGCTACACTATTATGGATTTGATCCTAAAACAATACAATGGTTTGAGAGTTATTTGTGCAACCGTTTTCAGTGTGTTAAGGTCAATAACAATGATGGAACAACTATAATATCTGAAAGAGTGGCTGCAACCAAGGGTGTTCCCCAGGGTTCGATACTAGGACCAATCCTCTTTATTTTGTACACTGCGGATATAATAATACACATCAGACATTGCAAATTTCATATTTATGCTGACGACATACAGATATATATTTCCTCCAAACCATCTGATATTGACAGTGCTATACTAGAGTTGAACGAGGATCTCGCTAGTATAGCCACATGGTCAGCTAACAATTGTCTTAACCCGGATAAAACAAAATATTTGCTCTTTGGTAGTAAACACCAACTTCTTAATGTACATCTATCGGTAAGAGTCACAATTTAGGGACAATGCATGAGTGTGTTTATGAAGCACGCAATTTGGGTCTGCACATGGATAGTGGCCTACGTTTTGAGAAGCATGTGGCTGACTCAGTGAAAAATTGTTTTTACAAGTTGAAAGTTCTATATAAAATTAGAAATTATATAAAGGAGGACTTGCGTAAACAGTTGGTGGAGTCTTTAGTACTTTCCAAGTTAAATTATATGGACATAGTCTTTGGCCCACGTTTGCTTGCCCGTACTCAAAGAATTATTCAGCGGGTTCAAAATGCATGTGCCCGCTTTTGCTTCAATATTCCGTTAAGGGCTCATGTTACCCCATATTTAAATAAACACACCATCTTAAAAATGAGACATAGGCGCAAACTTCACCTAGCATGTCTTCTTTTTGGAGTTTTGAAATATAATACACCAAGCTACCTTCATGATAAATTGTCCTGGGTAATCTACAAACAGGTCCTGTGGGCCACGGAGGTGTGCCGAACAGCTTTCCATTCGTTGCTATCGCTCTGCAACATTTAGGGGCAGCTTCCGGTATGCTGCGACAAAATGCTGGAACAATATCCCACCCCCTCTGAGAAGTCTGCAAAATAAACAAAATTTTTAATTAAAATTGAAAATGTTCATATTTGAGCACCAAAAAAACAAGAACATCTGAGGCACGACACTAGTGCAATTTAGGATGACATACTTGTGTATTAAGTGTGTACCTTTATGTGTATGTGTATATAAATATATATTTAAATATTATTAATGTTATTGTGTTCCATAATATAATATATACCTAAATATGTAATGGAATTACATTCATTCTTTATTATCTTCATATTACTCGAAATATTTGTGAATAGTTGACTTACCTGAAGGTCTTGCTCCTTCAGTAAAAACAGGTGTGATATTACATGCGCCCAGCATGTGTGTAACCATTCAGTGTGATGGTTTTTAATTATTTAACTATTCATAATTTAGTTCACTAAGAAATTATTTACATTGATGTTTGATGGTTAGTTTGAAAGTAAAACACTTTCGTTCTCTGCTTCTTTGACCCTTGATAGAGAGTAATAGGTATTATAATAGATGCTCGGTGCCAACAAAAACAATGTTTTCATAAGCTTTGTGCACATTTTATGGTTCTTTTAAATCTTATAACTTATAACCTAAAGATCGTATGACGTGTCATTGCGCACGTCACGTCACACAGTCTATAAATCCTAGGGTTGGTTGATTTCTCCCATACGTCGATAAAGAAGTTTCACTTCAAAAAAAAATGCTCGATTAGTAAAGTATTTCGGTCGTTATCGTGTTAACATACATTATCCGAACATACCTACAACACACGGACCTCCAAGACATTTTACAAATAAGTAGTGAGTGAGGAAGTGCAATATATGATAAATAGAGACATTTTAATACATAATTGTAGTAGAACATCTTTACAAAAGTCAAAGTTTTTGCCCTGTGGGAGAGTTGCCATCATATCATAGGTGACACCATGGAAGTAGAATAAAAGTCATAAAGGAGAATGCCATTTTTCGCCCTGTACGATAGTAGCATCGGGGCTATGATAATTATTAGTATTTTTTATAATACAAATTGCATATTTCCATTTAACACGGACTAGCTCCATGTCATAATGACGAAAAAAAGTATTAGAAGGGACTATTTGTAGGTACATCCAATGCGCTGCCATGTTTACCTGAAGTACAAGCATCAATCAATATGATCGTTCTTTATTTTTTTTAAAGCACTGCTAGGTTATTTTAAAATCTGAATTACTCTTTTGGAAATTATTTAGAAATTGTGTATAAAATTAATAAATAGACAAAAATAATAGACAAAAATCAGAAGCTTTGTTTTATTAAAAGCTTTTTGATCTCACAATTTGTTTTGTCAATAGATTTTGTTAATAGATGTCCCTGCTTTTAATAGACTTATTTTTATTATTAATATAAGATAAACTTAAAATGTCATTCTGTATTAAAATAATAAAGTAATGTAATCTTTATTGTATATAGAAAATGAATAGCTAAAATATTTTTTGTAACACGTAAAAATTGAATAGAGCTCCATCTAGCGTTGGAAATACGCAACTCTAGGATTATAACTCAACTTTTTTTTTATTGCATTTAGTGGTAGACGAGCCCCGGCCCATCTGATGGTAAATGGTAACCGTCGCTCATGGACTCAACTATACCGAAAGCATTGTCAAGCCGCTGCTCACCATTTCATTTCACAGATATGAAATGAAAGCATAAACGGCTATCTCCTGCTACAGCCAAAACGCAACGATGTGCTTCATGGCCGGTCACACGGGAGATGGTGGTACCAACCCGCTCGGGCCCGATACCAAGTGAGTACTCCCACTTGGTACCCAGCCCTACCACCAGTCATACAATAGATGACAATTGCTTACTTCCCTTAGTCGCCTTGTATGACACCCGTGGGAAAGGATGTGGTGGTAACACTTGTATTCTTAGCCCGTCACCACACGGACAAAAATTTGAAACTGAATTGAAAACTAATACAAGAGGTAGTGAAACACCAATCTACTGTCATACGTAAACTGGTCCATTTACATTCCAGCTTCATTGTTAATCAGACAGTATATTTGTAATAGTACGATTTTCCAGCTAGTCCGCTATTAAATTATAATTCTATGGGAATTCAGTAATATGTTTGAACACAACACATGATCTAGTTTTAAGGTTTTTTCAGGGCAAACTATGTATGGACGCAGAGCAATGTATTTTGGCTTTTTATGTTATTTATTTATTAATGTAAAATAAAAAAGCCTCCTAAATTATATTTCTATATTCATTTGGCTTTAAAATGAGATCAAAATCAACTCAAAGTATCTAGAAATATTAACTGCTTTTCAATTTTAAATATGGGGGATATTTCCGTATATAAAATGTCGTCGTCAATGATGATACTGCCACCTTTGTTTTTCACTTGGACCATGTTTTATTATTGATACAAAGTCACATTTTGTAAAACCATCTGAAAATAAGGATAAGTAATGTATAGATTTAGGTAGTACTAGCCTTTGCCCGCGGCTCCGCCACAGCCAAAAGATAGTTTTTAGCTTATATCTCAGGTTTTCGATATAGTAGCGGGATAAAATGTATACCAGTTGTTAAGTCTAATCAAGAGCTATCACACAAAAAAAGTTGCATCAAAACCGTTCAGTAGTTTTTGTGTGATGCGCGAACAAACAAACGGACAAAAAATCTAATAAAAATTGTTTTATGTTTAGACACGCCTATATAACCTATTGCAATATTTTTTTCTCAAATATCTTAAATGTACAGACACAGCTCTGTTACAGCTTTATAATAGTATTGATTAAAAAACAAACTGGGCAACTCGTGTTCAGTTACCCACCTAGAAATTAATGGGGTAACTAAATCATTCAAAGTTTATCCCAAATTTGGTATTTTAACTTATGACCCTTAAAACCTTAAGATTTTGGCGAAAATAGAAGATATATTACAATAATTTATATAGTAAAAAACATGAAACTTACCCGAAGTGTACAGCAACTATATATTGAAACAACACTTAACTTTACAATACGCACACCATTTGAAGTACAGACAGAAAAGGGTGGCAAATCTTTGATACTTTATTTGATACTTTGTCAATGTCATGTTTTTTTTAATACTGGCTCAAAACCTTCCATTTTAAGCAGATTGTGCCTGAACAAGTAGCAGTTTCTGTGTGAAAAAAATAAAAATAAAAACTGTTAAATCATTAAACACAAAGTGAAAAATGTGAAATCGAAAATAACAGTCAGGAGCAGGATTCGAACCTGCATCTTCTGGATACCGTCCAGATGCTTTACCAATTCAGCCATCCTGACAATTGCTCCTGACTGCTAATTTCGATAACACATCATACTTAACGTCTTTGGGTGACGCCTGCGCCATCTGTCGGACGTATTTTCATACATTATACCGACCAGGTAAACTTAATTTTACAATTAAGATTTTACCTAATAATGACGCAAACCCTTTAAAATATTTAGATATTTTTATATATATTTTAGCATTTGACATGCTTAGCACTATACATTAAACACAAAGTGAAAAATGTGAAATCGAAAATAACAGTCAGGAGCAGGATTCGAACCTACATCTTCTGGATACCGTCCAGATGCTTTACCAATTCAGCCATCCTGACAATTGCTCCTGACTGCTAATTTCGATAACACATCATACTTAACGTCTTTGGGTGACGCCTGAGCCATCTGTCGGACGTATTTTCATACATTATACCGACCAGGTAAACTTAATTTTACAATTAAGATTTTACCTAATAATGACGCAAACCCTTTAAAATATTTAGATATTTTTATATATATTTTAGCATTTGACATGCTTAGCACTATACATTAAACACAAAGTGAAAAATGTGAAATCGAAAATAACAGTCAGGAGCAGGATTCGAACCTGCATCTTCTGGATACCGTCCAGATGCTTTACCAATTCAGCCATCCTGACAATTGCTCCTGACTGCTAATTTCGATAACACATCATACTTAACGTCTTTGGGTGACGCCTGCGCCATCTGTCGGACGTATTTTCATACATTATACCGACCAGGTAAACTTAATTTTACAATTAAGATTTTACCTAATAATGACGCAAACCCTTTAAAATATTTAGATATTTTTATATATATTTTAGCATTTGACATGCTTAGCACTATACATTAAACACAAAGTGAAAAATGTGAAATCGAAAATAAGCAATTGTCAGGATGGCTGAATTGGTAAAGCATCTGGACGGTATCCAGAAGATGCAGGTTCGAATCCTGCTCCTGACTGTTATTTTCGATTTCACATTTTTCACTTTGTGTTTAATGTATAGTGCTAAGCATGTCAAATGCTAAAATATATATAAAAATATCTAAATATTTTAAAGGGTTTGCGTCATTATTAGGTAAAATCTTAATTGTAAAATTAAGTTTACCTGGTCGGTATAATGTATGAAAATACGTCCGACAGATGGCGCAGGCGTCACCCAAAGACGTTAAGTATGATGTGTTATCGAAATTAGCAGTCAGGAGCTATTGTCAGGATGGCTGAATTGGTAAAGCATCTGGACGGTATCCAGAAGATGCAGGTTCGAATCCTGCTCCTGACTGTTATTTTCGATTTCACATTTTTCACTTTGTGTTTAATGTATAGTGCTAAGCATGTCAAATGCTAAAATATATATAAAAATATCTAAATATTTTATAGGGTTTGCGTCATTATTAGGTAAAATCTTAATTGTAAAATTAAGTTTACCTGGTCGGTATAATGTATGAAAATACGTCCGACAGATGGCGCAGGCGTCACCCAAAGACGTTAAGTATGATGTGTTATCGAAATTAGCAGTCAGGAGCAATTGTCAGGATGGCTGAATAGGTAAAGCATCTGGACGGTATCCAGAAGATGCAGGTTCGAATCCTGCTCCTGACTGTTATTTTCGATTTCACATTTTTCACTTTGTGTTTAATGTATAGTGCTAAGCATGTCAAATGCTAAAATATATATAAAAATATCTAAATATTTTAAAGGGTTTGCGTCATTATTAGGTAAAATCTTAATTGTAAAATTAAGTTTACCTGGTCGGTATAATGTATGAAAATACGTCCAACAGATGGCGCAGGCGTCACCCAAAGACGTTAAGTATGATGTGTTATCGAAATTAGCAGTCAGGAGCAATTGTCAGGATGGCTGAATTGGTAAAGCATCTGGACGGTATCCAGAAGATGCAGGTTCGAATCCTGCTCCTGACTGTTATTTTCGATTTCACATTTTTCACTTTGTGTTTAATGTATAGTGCTAAGCATGTCAAATGCTAAAATATATATAAAAATATCTAAATATTTTATAGGGTTTGCGTCATTATTAGGTAAAATCTTAATTGTAAAATTAAGTTTACCTGGTCGGTATAATGTATGAAAATACGTCCGACAGATGGCGCAGGCGTCACCCAAAGACGTTAAGTATGATGTGTTATCGAAATTAGCAGTCAGGAGCAATTGTCAGGATGGCTGAATAGGTAAAGCATCTGGACGGTATCCAGAAGATGCAGGTTCGAATCCTGCTCCTGACTGTTATTTTCGATTTCACATTTTTCACTTTGTGTTTAATGTATAGTGCTAAGCATGTCAAATGCTAAAATATATATAAAAATATCTAAATATTTTAAAGGGTTTGCGTCATTATTAGGTAAAATCTTAATTGTAAAATTAAGTTTACCTGGTCGGTATAATGTATGAAAATACGTCCAACAGATGGCGCAGGCGTCACCCAAAGACGTTAAGTATGATGTGTTATCGAAATTAGCAGTCAGGAGCAATTGTCAGGATGGCTGAATTGGTAAAGCATCTGGACGGTATCCAGAAGATGCAGGTTCGAATCCTGCTCCTGACTGTTATTTTCGATTTCACATTTTTCACTTTGTGTTTAATGTATAGTGCTAAGCATGTCAAATGCTAAAATATATATAAAAATATCTTTTTGTACCTCAGATATAACCTAAAAACTAGATTTTGGCTGTGGCGAAGCCGGGGGGGAATAGGCCAGTATTGTTCATTTTTCAAATACCTTCAATGTGCCTACAGACACAGTTGTCACAGTTTTATAATGGTATAGATTAACTACTGTAATGAATAGATTATCCACAAATATCCAACCGAGGTATTAACTACCCCACTCGCTATGTGGTCTAATTTTAATATGATTAGCGGGAAATTCGGAAAAGGAGTCAATGAGATAACACATTAGGTCAGGTTAAATATGTTTATTAAATTTGATTTTTAATGTTATTACACATAAAGAACATTTAATTATTTACTAGTATATTTAAATCTATAAGGGATTAAAGTATGAAATTGCCGATTTGTACTGAAAAATTGAAATTAGTTTTTTTTTCATTTAACATATTTATTTAATCAAAATATCTACCATTTTTATCTATACATTGCTGTCATCTAATAGGAAGGTCATTTATGCCTTTGCGATAGAACTCTGGTGATCTAGATTCTACAAACTGTGTGAAAGCATTTTGTACTGCCTCCTGGGAAGAGAACTTTTTATCACATAGAAAATTGTCCAAATCACGAAAAAAATGGTAGTCCGTTGGAGCAAGGTCTAGCGAATACGGAGGGTGACGAATGGTTTCTAATTGCTGTTCCTGTAGAGTTAAAACGATTTCTCGGGCTATGTGAGGTCTCGCGTTATCATTGAGCAATAATGGTGAAGATCGATTCATGAGTCGGGGCTGTTCAACTGCAAGTTTTGCTATCATTGTTCGGAGTTCGAACAGTAGACATCTGTCGTTATTGCTTGACCAGGGGGGTTAGGCAGAATCTCATATCTCACATGTCGATCGTATCGTCATCAGTGTGATTGGTTAAGAAATCAACGCGTGATGTCGCAATAATCCGTTGGCCGATTACGGTGATCTCTAAACCAATCACAATGATCACGATACGATTGATATGTGAAATATGAGACTCTGCCTAACCCCCCAGATCGGAGAAAGCTATAGTGAATAGCACCATGCTGAGACCACCAAACAGTTACCATTACCTTTTTATTGGTAAGCTTTGCTTAAGGACACTGTTGCGGCGTTTGACCTGGGGTCAGCCATTGCATTTTTCGCTTACGGTTATCGTAAAAATCCACTTTTCATCACATGTCACAATTCAATTCAATATTTCTTCATTTCTGTATCGATTCATCAAGGCAACACAAGTTTCAACACTTTCTTTCTGCAGATCAGTCAAACCAAAAGGCACCCATTGTTCATATTTTTTAGGCATCCATTTTTCTTATTTTATTTTTATTGTATTGTTTTGTCGCAAATGAGTCAATATTGTTAGTAAGGTAACGATAAACCATGCCGCTAATTCCTGGGTAGTTTGGCTTGGATCGGCTTCCACCATCTCTTTCAATTCATTGTTATTCACATGTGTGGGCGGCCTTCCACGTGGTTTTTTCTTCAAATCAAAATTTCCATCACAATAGCGTTTAAACCAAAATCGCACGGTGCGTTCATTAGCAGTCCTCTCTCCAAACGCAACATTGATATTGCAAGCTGTTTCTGCAGCGTTAGTTCCTCGTCGGAACTCGTATTTAAAAATCACTCGAATTTTCGAAGTACTTTCTTGTCTAAGCTGCAAAAAAAAATAACTGAAATTCGATAATCAAATGTTGCACATTTTTTAAAAGAAGAACCTCATAGGTACCATTTGAAAAAAGTTTCACTCAAAAATCTCAAATCATGAAGGTTCTATTTCAATTCGAAGTACCTATTACAATAAAACGATAATTTCATACTTTAATCCCTATTGTATGTTACGCAGATTTTATTTATCATTCGTGCATTAACGTACATTCATCCAAGCGTAGACAGAGCATAATTATAATAAATAAGTTTTAATAAGTTGCCTCCTAAAGCCCTCCAGAGGCTATAAATTCTGCGTTCTCGGGGACGACGTTCCAGAGTCGTGGACCAGGAGCGTGGTGGTGCTGTTCTTCAAGAAAGGTGACAGAACCCTCTTGAAGAAATATAGACCCATCTTGCTCTTAAGCCATGTCTATAAGTTGTTCTCGAGTGTTATTACAAATAGACTCACGCGCAGGCTCGATGACATCCAGCCTCCCGAACAAGTCGGTTTCCGAAAAGGCTATAGTACCGTAGACCACATACATACGCTGCGCCAGATTATACAGAAGACCGAGGAGTATAATCGGCCTCTGTGTCTAGCGTTTGTCGACTACGAGAAAGCCTTCAATTCGATCAAACTTGGGCGGTGCTGCAATCCCTTCAGCGGTGCCAAATTGACTATCGATACATCGAAGTGTTGAAGTGTTTGTATAGAAACGCCACTATGTCTGTCCGAGTTCAAGGCAAGAGCAAAAAACCGATCCAACTGCAGAAAGGTGTTAGACAGGGAGACGTTATGTCCCCGAAACTCTTCACCACTGCATTGGAAGATGTTTTCAAGCTCTTGGACTGGACCGGCTTCGGCATCAACATAAATGGCGAATACATCCACCTTCGATTTGCAGATGATAAATATAATAAAATAAATATTCACGGAAACTTTCACAGAACGTCCTCTGGTCCCAAACTAAGCTTAATGCTTGTGCTATGGGTACCAGATTACAGATATAATACATATACTACTTTTTTCTTGTAAATACATACATATAAAATATAGTAAACACCCAGACGCAGTACAAATATCTTTGTTCATCACACAAATATTAGTCCTGAGTGGGAATCGAACCCACGAACTCGTGCACGGAAGTCGGTTACACTACCGACTACGCCACAAGGCCCGTAAATCGTATCGTGATCATGGCAGAATCGCTGGAGGACCTTAGTACCATGCTTAACGACCTCAGCAGTGTCTCCCGACTAGTGGGTCCAAAAATGAACATGGACAAAATGAAAGTCATGCACAATAATCATGTCATTTCAGCACCGGTCCTGGTCGGGAATGCGATTCTCGAAGTTTTCGACCACTATGTATACCTGGGACAAACTGTCCAGTTAGGTAGACACAACTTTGAGAAAGAGGTCGATCGACGAATCCACCTCGGCTGGGCAGCGTTCGGGAAGCTGCGGGAGATCTTCTTGTCCAACATTACACAGTGTCTGAAGACGAAAGTCTACAACCAGTGTGTGTTATCTGTGATGACTTACGGCACAGAGGCGTGGTCTCTGAATGTTGGCCTTATATCAAGGCTATGGGGCGGGCTATGCTTGGGATCTCTCTACGTGATAAGATCCATAATACGGAAATCCGTAGGAGAACGGGAGTGACCGACATAGCCCACCGGGTCAGCATGCTGAAGTGGTAATGGGCAGGCCACATCGCTCGACAAACCGACAACCGTTGTGGAAGAAAGGTTGTCGAGTGGGGACCGCGTAATGGACGGCGCAGTGTAGGACGGCCTCCCACCAGGTGGACCGATGACCTGGTTAAAGTCGCAGGCAGTTATTAGATGCAGGCGGCGCAGGACCGTTCGCTGTGGCGTTCTCTTGCGGAGGCCTATGTCCAGCAGTGGACGATGAAAGGCTGATGGATGGATGGATGGAAACATAGCTGGCAAATCGTGGGTGTGTAAAATACACCTCTGCATACCCTTTCGGGGAATACATGGGGTGATGCTATGCTTTGTTATCCGGCTAAAACAGATAAGTAGTGCATTTTTAGTATACAAAGATATAATCATAGTTATCTTCTAAAATTATTCCGGTTATCATAATATTTCAAACTATTACTATCTCCACACTGCATACTCTGAGAACGTGCCTATTATAATCTTCTGTCTACGCCATAAGGTGGTCTCAATTAGATGCGTCTACGCGTTATAGTCTTATGTCACAACTTGAGTTAAGTGCCCAATAATGAGACAGAACCATAGATTTAATATATATATACTACCTTAGACAGTACCTATAAAGGTTTGGAAAAAATACGCAGCAAGATCCTATTTGGAATTAGCTTGGATTACATATCTTATAATATTTTTAATGAATATTTATTATACATTCTCTTTTAACTTCCAGACTTAGTTCATTTTTTTTATTGACAACGCTGGCAGATGAGCATACGGCCTATCTGATGGTAAGTGGTAACCGCCGCTAATGGACTGCAAATGAGATGCAAGTAGTCCCCTTAAATCCCAGGCGTAAGCACTTAATGATCACCAAGTTCGGGGCCCCGCGGGCGGTAACCACAGACGTCACCCCGAACGAACACGCACATCCCGGCTTTACGATGGAATGTGTGCTCCAGTTCGTAACCGGGGTGTTTGAGGTACGAAATGTCATCCGCGGCGCTTTTTTGCGTCTCCGTAAAAAAGAGCAGGGCAGGCCGCACCGTCTCAAGATGATGATGGACGGCATCGAAATTACTCTGTAAACCCCTGATGTTGCTAAATTCCACAGTGAGGGTGGATGAGTAGTTCGCTGTCAAAAACTTACTCTTGTTTTTGGAACTTTTAGTTGAAGAACTTAGGGGTGGGAAAGGAAGCGCTTCGTGGGCCACGGTAATACAAGGAAAAATGAGGGCAGAAATTAGTACGTGGATGGGCGATAGATTTTGTGAGGAGTTGACACAAAGCAGGGATCGGTGCCTCTCCGCGAGCAACCACTGAGTCCACACCAATATCCCACTCTGGCACGACGATTACTCAACGGGATTTTCGCTGATTGGTAGGTCAGCCTCCCAGACGACAGAACTCGAATATCTCCGGGTCCAGGAGTTCGCGAACCATTCCCACCAGGTCTCTCTGAACCCCATGCCAGCCCCTCACGCCCATCGTCCCAACCACGACCCTATCAACACCCAAGTGCATTACGGAGACCCACCACGCGCTTAGAAAAGGAAAATGGGAGAGGGATGAAAGTCTCCCGCTATAACTAAAACACACCGAAGTAGTTGGTAACACGGAAGAAGGTGGTACTGACCCACTCGGGCCTGATAACAAGTGAGTAATCCCACCCGGAAACAAAACCCTACCACCAGTATTGCAATTGGTGAAAATTTGCTACTAAGATTCTCTGAACGGGAATATTTAGCAGCACCGACGCCGACCAAGGGCAAGGTGCGTTTAGATGCATTTTTTTAATTTTGGTTGAATACAATAGTGATTAGATACAGTTGGATAGACATAAGGCGACATGAACTCTATGAGTAAATCAGTCCACCTTTTATTTATAGTTATGTGACTAATATATATATACAAGAGTTATATATCTCCTAGATATATACCTACATGCAGTGTACTCCCGCTCTCGGTCTGTGTACTTTTCACTCTCTTGGTCTGTTTACTTAAAGACTGACCACATGTCTAAATTTCACCCTAAGTAAATTTATTCTATTTATCCGTCATCCTAAGAGAAGCAATGCGACGCACGATTTCCGCGAGCGCTTCTCGATGAAGGGGGGCACTGAGGCCCTTCAAATCAGATGGGGCCACCAAAAATGGGGGCTAGAACCCTGGGAGTAACTCATGCGCCTAATCTACCTTACCTTTGGCTAAAGGTAGTCTGAAGTAAAATGAACATGGCTAAATTCTACACGAAGATACAGGTTAGGTCGTTCACTGCAAAGAAGGACCACTTTACCTTGACATCTCAGTTTCAAAAAATAATTCCCTGTCTTCGAGATGGAAATCCTCGGAATCAAACTCTATAAAAAAAAAAAATGTAGTTTAGTGGTTATATGAAGGACAAAGTCAAATTGGCAAGTAAGAAACTGGGCGTCATAAATAGAGCAAAGTGGCACTTCACACCAAGACAGCCAATTGTGCTATCCAGTACGAGGCCAAATCAACTGTCATGTGAAGTACTGCTCAAATCTTTAGGCTAGCCCGTGAGGGCATGGACCGGAAAATATCGTTTCTTCGACCAGTCTTACAATTCCATTTCTGGACCGGACAAATGTAGCCCTTAGCCCGTGAGAAAACTCTGTTTTTCCGGCCCTTCGATTAGTCGTTTTATCACTATCGTCCGTTTTGTATTCCTTTCTGCTATGTATATCTAATGGCATAATACACATCTATATTATTTATACTTAAATTATTTAATTAATTATAATATTAGGGCAAATCGATAATCTATACTATTACAAAGCTGTAACAGAGCTATGTCTGTACATCTAAGATATTTGAGAAAAAAATACTGAATTAGGCTTTATAGGCGTGTCTAAACACAAACAGATTTTTTGTCTGTTTGTCTGTTTATAAGTTTGTTTGTTCGCGCAATAATTTTTTTTTAATGGATTATCCCTATTTTTTTTAATTTTAAAACTCCCCTGCTTCATTCAAATCGGTCTAGCCCTTTTTGGTTTTAGCGAAACTAACCAACAACAATTGATTGATATACTCATAAAGATATTGTACACAATATTGTTATTTAATACGTTATTTAATTAACGACCATTGTAGTCAATAAAACCTCTATTTAATCAACACAACAACTATATTATAATGTTATATCTACGTGGCAACTTATTATAGATTCATCATCTCCCTGGCCTTAACCCAAACTGTTGGTTTCGGTATACAATCTGTTGGGGTTTTAGTTAATCCGCCAGTATTTCCGCAAAGTGACCTCCAACTAAGGAGACAACTAGTGAACTTAGAACAAGACCGGAGTCTGTTATTTTATTCAGGACTGATCACTCATTTGATGCCAACCGAGGGAAAGTTGCTTAACCTTGCCGATTCTTCGAACTGCAAGTACACAGGTAGCGTACGACCAGGAGGTCGTAGGCTATTTAAGGAAGATCTTAACTTACCTACTATAGAATATGATAGAATTATAACTCTACTAACATTAATATAAGTTATACATTACACTTATGACAAATATTTTTGAGATACGTGTATAATAAATGTTATAATAATAATGATGAACATCATCATATTGGTCTCAACAGCCAGTGTCAGCGAACACTAGTCATAGACCCCGGAGATATTAGAATGCACGAATGTGTGCCCAATCAGAAGTGTTTTCTCCGTTCCCTCACTCTGATGGTAGTAATGTATGTTGCGAGTTACAAGAGTAAAGACATCGAGGATATTATTCTTTACTTGGAGCTTGCGAGTGTGACGGTCCCGCAGCATCTTGGAAAAAATTACGTGCCTAAAACAAAAACAATATTTATTTTAGAATTTTATTAAAATTTACAAATTTAGAAAGCCTTGGCCCTCTAAAGTAGCTTTTTATTTCATCACCAGATTTTCATCCATATATTTCAACAGCTGAATCCATAAACGATACCGCTACTATAAGTTGGTGTTGGTTATCAGCTATCAGCTAGTTATCAGACAACTTAAAAGTCATTTTAGAGAATACTCAAGTTACCTTTCAAAGAAAACGAACTAAATCAAAATTACCACAGACACACACGTCAAACTTATAACACCTCGACGCTTACGTCGCGGTTTAAAACCTAATTATATGTTTAGTGGAACATTCTGTGACATATATTAGATAGTTTTGGAAGCATTGTGGTTTACAGTGGGCCATGGTTTACACTAGGTACGTCGTAATCTTATGAGTCTGATGAATATACGAGTATTTGCGTGATATGAATTACTTTATTACAAGTTTAATCTTACTTTGGGTACCAGTGTTCAATGTTGTAGTCTATACTATTATAAAGCTGTAACAGAGCTATGCCTGTACATTTATGATATTTGAGAAAAAATGACTGAATTAT
The DNA here is from genome assembly GCA_948253155.1 of Leucoma salicis. Taxonomy (NCBI): domain Eukaryota; kingdom Metazoa; phylum Arthropoda; class Insecta; order Lepidoptera; family Erebidae; genus Leucoma; species Leucoma salicis. The sequence goes on from OX411803.1 coordinate 31,561,972, forward strand.
GCTATATAGGCGTGTCTAAAAACAAAACGATTTTTTTTAGATTTTTGAAGTTATACTTCTTTTGGTGCGTTAGGGAAAAATGATAAAAGTAGATTTTTACGATGCGCGCGCACACCGTCACGAAAAACCGACACCCTGAAGTTATATACCCTGAAGTTAGCTATAGTCAACATTTTAGTTTTTTTGTGATATTTAAATTAAGAATAATAAGAAGTATAACTTCTAACGCGTGCACATAAGTACACACAATTGTTTTTTTTGTCTGTTTGTTTATCTGTTTGTCTGTTTGTTTGTTCGCGCGTCACACAAAAACTAGTGAACGGATTTTGATGCAACTTTTTTTGTTTCATAGCTCTTGATTAGACTTACCTAACAACTGGTATACATTTTATCCCGCTACTATATCGGGAACCTGAGATATTACCTAAAAACCAGCTTTTGGCTGCGGCGGAGCCGCGAGCAAAGGCTAGTACTATTATAAAGCTATAACAGAGCTATGTCTGTACATTTATGATATTTGAGCAAAAATTACTGAATTAGGCTATATAGGCCTCTAAACACAAAACGATTTTTTTTAGATTTTTTGTCTGTTTGTCTGTTTATCTGTTTGTTTGTTTGCGCATCACGCAAAAACTACTGAACGGATTTTGATGCAACTTTTTTTGTTTGAATAACAAACACGGCTTCGCCGCAGCCAAAAGCTAGTTTTTGTATAAATTTGAGACAGAATAAAACATTTAATTTGATTTGATTTTCGTAAAAAGAAAATTTCTCAGTAGCAGCCCGGAGTTCTGAAATGTGCCCGGTAGACGACTATGGGCTCGCCCCCTATTACGTGGGGTTAAACATAGCTGGCGAACCGTGGGTGTGTAATACACCTCTGCCTACCCCTACGAGGAATATAGGCATGATGCTATGTTTTTATCTTTATGTTTTTTTTAAATTGAATATGGATTAATACTTGTTTAATCATTACTTTTTCCAATCAACTGTTAAAATAATTGTGTTAATATTTTTATCCCGTTAGCTCTGCAGTATTCAAAAAAAGAAGGAAATACATCAGTTAAGGTTGTTACCACTTGTGTGGTCACAGGTGTTTAACACTTGTGTACAAAAACAACATAATCCTACACAGGTATCTTAAATGTATTTTCATATTATTTTGCCAGGGTAAATCCAACCTTCTTTAGTGGCTGAAGGCCCCACACTACCCAGTTCGTTGCCCCAAATGACGGGGTGTGCGGTTAGGAGCATTTTTACCAAAAAAAAAGGGTAATTCCACCTCACTACTTAAGTTTTATTGTGCCGTGTGGGGCCGGCTTTAGAAGTGTCCCACACCTATCTACCCACGGGAGTCGTAAGAGCCGACTGAGGGAATACCGAGGGAGTGGGCAGCAGCACTCCCTCGAGTATTAACAACATCTACTGCGATCGCCAACCCGCCTGCCAAGCGTGGCGATTACGGCATTTCCCCCCATGACGGGCCCGCTCGTTGTGGCGTAATCGCAAGCGTGGCGATTACGGCACTATCCCCCATATGAGCGAAACACATGTTGTGGCGTTCTCTTGGGGAGGCCTATATCCAGCAGTGGACTTCGAAAGGCTGATGGATGGATGGATGGACTTAAGTTTACACGTGTTTTATTTGGTATATCGTTTGGCTTATTATCTGGATGGATGGTTCATTTATATAATTTGCCTCAAAATTATTCATCCATCCATCCATCCATCAGCCTTTCAACGTCCACTGCTGGACATAGGCCTCCCCAAGAGAACGCCACAATGAGCGGTCCTGTGCTGACCGCATCCAACGGCTCCCCACAGCTTTGACCAGATCGTCGGTCCATCTGGTGGGGGGCCGTCCTACGCTGCGCCGTCTGATACGTGGTCGCCACTCGAGAACCTATCTTCCCCAACGGTTGTCGGTTTTTTGAGCGATGTGGCCTGCCCATTGCCACTTCAGCATGGCTACCCGGCGGGCTATCTCGGTCACTCTCTTTCTCCTATGGATCTCCGTATTACGGATTCGATCACGTAGGGAAATACCAAGCATAGCTCGCTCCATGGCCCGCTGAGCGACGTCGAGGCCAACATTCAGAGACCACGTCTCTATTCCGTATGTCGTCACTGGTAACAAACACTGGTCGTAGACCATTGTTTTCAGACACTGCGGAATATTGGACGAGAAGATCTTTCTTAGCTTCCCGAACGCTGCCCAGCCGAGTTGGATTCGTCGATTGACCTCTCTCTCGAAGTTGTGTCTACCTAACCGGACTGTTTGTCTCAGGTAGACTTAGTGGTCGACAACTTCGAGAAGCGCACTCCCAACTAGGACCGGTGCTGAAATGACATGGACATTAGACATGACTTTTGTCTTGTCCATGTTCATTTTGAGACCCACTAGTCGGGAAACCTTGCTGAGATCATTGAGCATGGTGCCAAGGTCCTCCAGTGATTCTGCCATAACTACAATGTCGCCGGCATATCGAAGGTGAGTGATGTATTCGCTATTGATGTTGATGCCAAGTCCGGTCCAGTCCAAGAGCTTGAAGACATCTTCCAATGCAGCGGTGAAGAGTTTCGAGGACATAACGTCTCCCTGTCTAACACCTCTCTGCAGTTGGATCGGTTTCGTACTCCTGTCCTGAATACGGACTGACATGGTGGCGTTTCTATACAAGCATTTCAGCACTTCTATGTACCGATAGTCAATTTGGCACCGCTGAAGGGACTGTAGCACCGCCCAAGTTTCGATCGAATCGAAGGCTTTCTCATAGTCCACAAACGACAGACACAGAGGCCGATTTATATTCCTCGGTTTTCTGTATAATCTGGCGTAGCGTATGGATGTGGTCTATGGTACTATAGCCTTTTCGGAAACCTGCTTGTTCGGGACGCTAGAAGTAGTCAAGCCTGCGCGTGATTCGATTTTTAATGACCCTCGAAAACAACTTATAGACGTGGCTCAAGAGCGAGATGGGTCTATATTTCTTCAAGAGGGTTCTGTCACTTTTTTTTGAAGAACAACACCACCACGCTTCTGGTCCATGACTCTGGAACGTCGCCCCCGAGAAAGACGGAATTGAACAACCTCTGAAGAGCTTTTAAGACTGGCTTTCCGCCTGATCTCAGAAGCTCTATGGTGATTGCGTCGTCTCCCGGTGCCTTTCCGTTCTCTAGCTGTTTGAGAGTCATTCTGATCGCGTATAGAGAGATATACCGGACGTTAGCCTGTAACGTCCGGTATATCTTCGGTAAAGTGCCGAGTTAGCTTGGATCTGGGATCTTGGACCAAGCTGACAACAAGACTCTGGGATCTGTACAACTGTTCATAGAACTGGTGGACCTCTCTAAAGATCTCATCTCGGGATGAAATTACAGTACCGTCGTTGGTCCTCAGCTTAGTCAACTGGCTTTGGCCGACAGACAGATCTCTTGCGAACACTTTCGAGCCTTGGTTCCGCTCTATCGCCTCTTTAATGTAGATAGCATTAAATTGGCGACTATCGTGTCGCACAGCCTTGGAGATCTGTATGTTTAATCGCCTCAGGCAGGACCAATCGGCTTAAGACGGGACTGTCATTTCTTTTCTCCTTTCCATGAGCTTGAGAGTGTGGTCCAAGAGTTCACGAGTCCTACTAACGCGACGGGCCTTGAAGTAAAGTCGACCCGACCGCGTGGACAGTTTGCACGAACCACACGAAATACTTGAGAAAAAGTATTCGTATCGAAAACAATATTTGTATGTGAATTGTGCAGCGCCCCTATCGTGCGTAAAATGAACTTATTTTGCTACGAATGATTTCGTATCGCAAATGTATCGTCAAAACGAAACTTGACACTTTTAAACAATAAATGAGAGCACGAATTTTGATTTAACGTACGGTAATGTAAATTTCGAAGTCTGGCTATCGAGCACTGTCGAAACCTTTTTCACTTAGAAATTGTCGGTGAGAAAAGATTCGAAACATATTAGATCTTAGGTTTTTGAGTATGTAATGTTTTAAAATTACTAAACTTCGAAAGCCAATTATTACAACAGTAATATATGACGATGAAAAAGTAGATATAGATGATAGATATAATAAAATAAAATTGTATAAAAATATGCCGTTCGTACCTACCTAGTAATAGCAATGTTCACATAACAAAACGGGCTATTTTGGAAGTAACTTATTTGTGGATAATAATATATACATCTATATTAAAACCTTGCATAAAAAACCTTTAATATATACATCTATATTGAAACCTTGCATATTTATTAGGGCATTATAAAGGGAACTTTATAATTACCTACGAATAATATACACATTATTGTTCATAAAGGTGTAACTAAATAATTAAAATAGATGATTTGTCAACTAATAAAAATAATGAGTCAATATAAAAAATGTTATAATGAGACAGCATATACATTTTGTTCTTATTTTAACTATAATACAACAAAATGCAATTAAAATACGGCATAAGAATACAACTGTCACAGTCACTCGGAAAACATAAACAAACAAGCTTGCCTTCGACAAAGTCATGTATAGTTGTTCGAAAACCATACAATATTTGTTATATTATCGTGGACTCGATACCTTTACGAAACGAATTCGATAATTTTTCGTGCTTGGGCCTCTACTGTTCAAATCGACATTGGAAGCGATTTTGTAGTTCGAGCTGAAAGCTTTCGGGGTTCTGTCTGCTTCCTGAAGAAGGAATTCATCATGTAGAGGCCTTCCTTCTCCAGAAAATCAGCCAGCATCTGGCCCATGTGATTCCTCTGCCCGAAACCATAGTGCCCCACTTTCAGCTCATCGTCTGTCCTTATGCCTAGTTTCGCGTTAAAGTCTCCCATAGCCACCGTGAAGTAGGTTTTAGACGAGTGGATGGCCTTCGAGATATCCTCATATAGGGCCTCCACTTCAACGTCGGAGTGTGTCGAAGTCAGTGCGTAAACCTGTATGACCTTCAACGAATGCCGTTTGGTTATTCTGAGTATAAGGTACGCTAACCTACTCGACACAATCTCAATCCTCTCCACGTTGCCTACGAGAAATCTGCGAACGATAAATCCGACACCTCCTTGGGACTGGTGGTCGCCCTCCCGGTGGAAGAGCAAGTCCCCGGACTGAAGGATTGTCGTGCCCCTCTTCGGACTTCTGACAACCCTATAATGTCCCAGCGGATCTTGCTCAATTCCTCTTCCAGCTCGGTGATTCTCTTTTCAGTCCGAAGTGTCCGAACGTTGTGCGTTACCAGGGCCAGAGGTCGTTGTTTGTGGTAGCCTTTCTGCGACCGGAGATTCTTAGCACCCCCTGCTCCGCCGTTACCGGGCCCGCTACCGTTAGGCCACGGAATAGCGCAGCTGCCGTGACTGGGGGCCATTTTGTTCTGTGTGCTCGTCATGGGGGATGATGCCGTAATCGCCACGCGAACTGTTGGCGAACGCAGTGGACGTTAATACTCGAGGGAGTGCTGCTGCCCACATCCCCGATATTTCCTTAGTCGGCTCTTACGACTCCCGTGGGTAGAGAGGGGTGGGACAATTCTAAATGCCGGCCCCACACGGCAAAGCCGAAAATCATTACCTCAAATAAATAGATAAGTGCATGATTACGACTATTTACGACCACCTATGACTTTATATATGTTTTATTCGAATATACGTAGACGATGGTGGTCGCGACAATATGACAAAGCCGATATAGAAGACCCTTCACAATTTTTCGAACTCAAAAATATTTATTGTTACTAAATAAACTTTTAGTCCACGCGAGTGGAGCTGAGAGCACCACTATAATTGTATGGAACTAGTCGAGGCCTTGTTGATTTTTGTTACGAATGTATTCTGAGTATTAATAATAATGTACTTTGCGATCAATTGATCGAAGCTACTGGACTGATGGTTGAACTGAATGCTAAAACGATTGATTTATATTTCATAGTAAAGATACTATTATACCATATTTAATAGCTGAATACATAAGACCTAATGAAAGGTAACTAACAACGTAAGTGTATCACATTTAACTCTTAGTACCTGATGACCGGTATTTTTTTTCTCTCACAAAAGAAGGAACTTGAAGCAATAACGAAAAACATAATTGGACAGGAGACATCTGGACTGGAGCCGGGGTCTTCTGGTTACGGGACCTCCCGATTTCCCACCTGAGCTATTATAACCTTGTAGATGGTGGCGAATTTATTTATTCTAATGATATTGTAGCAGTTTTTCATTGCCTGGAAACACAGATAAAACGACGTTTTCTAAAAATGAAACCTAGATCGATTTATCGCCTGTGTAACCCTGTGCATATTAAAATTGTTGGAGCCGTTTCCGAGATTCAGATTAAAAAAAAAGTACCGAGTAAAGCTCGGTCATCCAGGTCCTAAGAGTTAAATGTGATGCATTTTGGTAAAAGGACTGGATATAATTAAATTACAAATACTGACCTGTAGATGGTTGGCCAAGTCCATCACAATGTGTGTCAATGTAGGGTGTTCCAAAATATCGTCGGGCATAGGAGGTGAGGATCTTGGGAGCTGGACACGAGTTCTGAATGAGCGATGCATTCGTAGAACCACCTCGCAGAATACGAACCGGAGGATTAGCAGACGAAGAAAATCGTCACCCATAAAGCAAATAAACTCAGGGTCTGCAAACAACACATCCTAAGCTCAAAACGAGCCCCCTTCAGAGGCCCACAACATCAATTTCAAGCTTACATTTACCCTAGGCACAAGCTTCATCAACATGGTAAAAACAAATGCTGGCTAATCAACCATCCAGTTAAATTTTCGGAGGTGCCTCATCTTCTTCCCTGCTAATGACGAACAGAAGAATTTTCTCCTGCTGTAGCTTAATAAAGTTGCTCACGAGGGCTATAAAGATTATTCATAACTGGTGGTATGGTCTTCTTTAAGCCGAGAAGCATATCGATGCATTTCAGGTTTTGAATAATATTGCCGATCCTATTTTCCTTACTCTGTTGACCATCGAGATCAACGGTCATTATAGTCAACAGCATAGCTGTAACCCTATTATGGAGGTCAATGCATAGTTTCCCACTGAAGTAGCCCTTGCTCGTCTATGTAAATATACTACAATAATTTTTTTTTTTAAAACCATATAAAATATGTTTACCAATTGTTCGGTGTCTTGTTATAATTAAAGAAGCTTCTGCCAAAAATGAGTCAACGAATGATCGTGCCTTATCCCAGTTTACTAGGGACATATTCTCAATATTGCAGCATAAACATAGCGCTGCCAGCGGAGAATGCAGGAACAAAGTGAAAAGGTTTCCGAGCTGTGGTGTAACTGAAATTAACAATAATTAGTGAATACATATAATAATCGTTATGAATTAGGTGATCATAAATAACCCTTCTCTTTGCACTGCTCCAGCATTAATTATGCATATTTAAAATTATACCGCTTTAGCCTCTGTCATATTTATTTATTTAATTAATAGGTACATGTTTTAGTTGTAATATTTTATGTTTCACTTCAAATAAAATGTTTCGTTACAAAGGGTAACTTGAGTAACTTCTATAAATATAGCAGCGACGTAAACCATACATGGCATTAAATGGCGTCATCTATTATGTCGAACATAAAATCTTAGGATGCATGTAGTTCTACTTCTAGTTAACAGATGGCAGTATTGATAACTATAACGCCCATAGACTAAGTATACTACAGGACGGAGCCATAGCGCTGTTGCTGTTCTGTATTCATTTGTCAAACACAGTACTGTTATTTCTGTCTATTGTTCGAAGTCTAAATAGGAGTAAAAAAGATAGCTTATATAACTTTGGCAATGAGGTCACACGCTGACCGACTAGTAGGTCAAAACATTGCGATTTGGTGCATCATAAAAGTGAAATACTAGAAAGTCTTCCTATGATTACATTATTATACATTGATATAAAAACACGTTTAGTAGTTAAAATTATTAAAATAATATCCATTGTTTAGGCGCCCTTTGTAGTGATGTAGACAATAGTCATTTACACTTTATCGATAGTTCAACCAACTGAACTAAACATTTGCTTTTTTATGGTTTCATAAAGTTTGTCCTCTTTTATAGGATTCCAAAATATCCTGAAGTTAGAAAAGCGTGGATCAAGTCCGCCGTGTGGGGCCGGCTTTAGAATTATCCCACCCCTCTCTACCCACGGGAGTCGTAAGAGCCGACTGAGGGAATATCGGGGGAGTGGGCAGCAGCACTCCTTCGAGTATTAACAACATCCACTGCGATCGCCAACCCGCCTGCCAAGCGTGGCGATTACGGCACTATCCCCCATTTCTTGGGGAGGCCTATGTCCAGCTGTGGACGTTGAAAGGCTGGTGGATGGATGATGGATGGATCAAGTCCATAAGAAGAGAAAACTGGGAGCCAAATAAATATTCCCGCCTATGCTCTGAGCATTTTGAACAATCATGTTTCATTTATGGTTTAAAAATAATGAAAGTTAAATCTGATGCAGTACCAAGTATATTTAAAGGATATCCTAAATATTATATTTAACAGAGTGAACATTGCACCATCCATCCATTCATCCATCAGCCTTTTAAAAGTCCACTGCTGGACATAGACCTCCCCAAGAATGGGGGATAGCGCCGTAATCGCCACGCTTGGCAGGCGGGTTGGCGATCGCAATGGATGATGTTAATACTCGAAGGAGTGCTGCTGCCCACTCCCCCTGGTATTACCTCAGTCGGCTCTTACGACTCCCATATATACTTTTATAAAGCTGTAGGCAATATAGGCATCTGAATACAAAACAATCTTTTTTAGTTTTTTGTCTGTTTGTTCGTTCGCGCATCACGCAAAAATTACTGGGCGGATTTTGATGTAAATTTTTTTATTTGATAGGTCTTGCTCTCCTCTCAACTTTTTTTATTAGACTTAAAACTGGTATACATTTTATCCCGTTACTATATCGCGAACCTGAGATATAATTATATAGCTTTACCACTATGGAAATAAAATAAATTATTATTGGTTTAATCTAACTTTTACCAGCAGTAAACGTACAATAAAAGATAGTACTGGTAGTCTGGTTATCGATAATCGACATCGTGCCGTCATTCTCCACAACACTAGATTACGTACACAATGACAAAACGTCAAGCGCACACATAAAACATTGACACGCATTTGAAGCTAAAACTCCGTCCAGTGTATTATTGGTCCGCGATAACGCCATAAATTATATTGACAGAATATGTAAATAATGGTCTGGCAATAATTTTACGTGTATTTTTTGGGAATTAAAAGAATACCCGTAAGAATTATTCTTAACTGTATAAGTTAAAAGTGAGCACATGACGATACGGTGAGTAAAAAACGATTTTTTGATTATTTAATGTAATTTTTAGAGTGTGTTTCGAGTGTGATTAACATAAATACATAGGTTTTGATGTAGACAACGAAGTTTCATCGCAAACCATGTACTTAACTTGATTTTAAAATAAATATTTACACGATTGCTTGTCAATTTATAACGTCCATTTTTTTTTAAACTTACGGAGTCCCGATGGGGCAAAATGGGGTACAGGGTACCCTATTTTACCCCACTATCTAGTGTATATAAAATTAGTTTATTATATTTTATATATACTAATTGCAATGAATTTATTTACAGAGAATGGTTCGTAACTACAAGAAAAAGACTAACAGGGGAGAATGGGATGAAGCGGCCATGAGAAACGCTGTTGAAAATGTTTTGCAACATAAAATGGGTTACAAATTAGCTAGTAAATGTTATGGTGTACCTCAAACTACTTTGGAATGCAAAGTCAAGTTAGCAAGACAAAATTAAAATCGCGTTTGCAACATCAAAGTACCATTGGGTCCAATATCAACTGTCTTTACACAAGAAGAGGTACAGGAGCTTTTTGATTACCTAAAAGATATGGAATCTCGTTTATTCGGTTTGACTACCTCGGAACTGCAGAAACTGGCGTATCAATTGGCAGTTACCAATAATAAGCAACATAAGTTTAGCGAAGTCTAGGCACAAACAGGCAAAACATTTATACGTTCAGCAACTATGTCCACAGCCTTAAATGCTTTCAAAGCAACTGGAATTTGGCCATACAATCGTCAAATATTTACAGACGTTGATTTTGTTGCTGCTGAGGCTACAGAAACAGATTTAGAGCCGACACCATCAATCTCGCTAGTAAGTGCGCCGCCGTGTGTTCCAAAGCCACTAAAATCTTCTGATTCTTCTCTTAACACCATTAATAACCAGCCATCTGTTACGCCACTTCAGCCCTTGGAACAGCCAGGACCAAGCACTTCGTTTCATCTCGTTAGTCCCAGACTTTTGATGCCGATTCCACGAATTAATCAAGAAAGAAAAAGACAAGTACCCAAAAGAGGAAAAATCGCCGTAATAAGTTCATCTCCCTTCAACAACGAATTACAAGAAAAATTAAATGACAGGATGGCAACCGCAAAGAAGACCAAAAAAGACTGTAAAAAAAGGAAAAAGACAAAAGCTACACAAAAACCAAAGAAACAGACAGTGAGACAGAAGACACTGAATGTCTTTATTGCCAGGGTTTATACTCTAAATCTAGTGAAGGATGGATAACTTGTCAACAATGGCGGAGGTGGGCACATTGCGGCTGCGCAGGCGATGATGATGACGATGAAGATGCAATTCATACTTGTCCTTTTTGTGAAGATAATGATGATTAAAATGTTTAAGACTGCTGTACCCCATCTTGCCCATAGGGATACCCCGTTTTACCCCAAGTATGGGGCATGATGGGGCAAAGTACTTTTTTTAAGTTTTATTTTATGTTACAAATAATATATAGGTTTTGTTGTTTCTTTTAGTGTAGTGTAACAGAGGAAAGACTGATTAATTTAATAAGTAAAGTTTCTAATTTCTGTAATGTATATTTTGTTTTTTATTCGGCTTCAAACCTTACGGTCCCTGTCTTACCCCCCTGTCCCCAATACATAATATTATTAATAGGTACGAATGCGCGTTTGTGTGTTACGCTTTCACGCCGTAACGTGGTCATGCAAACTGATGATAAATTTAATCCAGAACCTTGAAAATGGACATACTTTTTACTATACAAGAAAATGAATGGTTGCTGTGAATTTTTTTTTCATACAGATAAAATTAATATGCCGCAGAGGGACGCATTTGTATTATTTGATCCAATTTTGAATATCACGCAGGCAATGTCTCCCGCAGAATCTAGTACCTATCTGTAAAAGTTTATTTAGTCGATGAGAGCCCCACACTATTCTACTCGTTGAATGTCGGGGTTTGCGGAGAGAAACCTATATTTTTGGCATAAGAAACAACGGAATAGCTCTCTGCAATACTCGTATATGCTTTAATATATGCGGGGGACTTACGGTACAATGTTGGTGGTTGCTCCAGCGGAGACATAAGGATGACTAGCGGTTGTCCGAAGTGTCTTGGTATATTTTGAAAGGCGTGCGCGTTTACGGATTCAATGATAACAAATAGAGGTCGCCTGGTGTATGCAAGCAGATCTCCTGGATGGAAGCTATTCACGTCTTTGTTCTTCGATGCTTTCTGCTCCTTGTTCGCGTCCCGGCTATCATTCTTGGCGGAGGTTGAAAGTCCGCCTACGTCGTACCCTAAACAAAAAAATAAATAGTTAATATAAATAGTTAATATAGCCGAATCCAAAAAGAAAGCAGGAGGTTCTCAGTTCGAAAATATATTTTGAATTTGAAACTTTATATTTTCATATTAGTCTCGTTTTTATCAAAATCTGGTTTGGATGACGGGATCCATGAAGACTTGAGGAAGCTACTCGAATTTTATTGGCATATATATAGTGGTTTTGATATTTTTAGCATCGTTTGAAATCGTTTTTGCGTTCAGAATATATTGTTTGATGAAGAGGAAAGTCCACAGATGGACGCTCTTCTATGATAGGCAAGTATTTTAAGGATGGCGTTAAATTATCCCAACTAAGCTAAGCGAGTAAGAGAAAGCGAATTCAAGTTTAGTAGTGCATTGTCTGAAGTGGCTTTTTACAGTATCTAAGTATTTCGTTTAATAGATTTATATTATTAAAGACTGGCTTCATGCGGCTTTGAAGCAGATCTTCGGTCCATCGAGTTTCGGTGATTAATTAAATTCCCAACGAGTTCTTAATGAAAGATGTTTTGATAAACATACTATCATAGATCAAACCTTTTTATTAGAATACGTAAAAGGCACATAGCCTTAAAAGTTGTTTACTATAACTGTGGCTGTACACATTTGTCGAGACACCCTGAGACAGGCCGAGGGCGAGTGTGTAAATGGTAGCCTCGTCTCGTCTCAGGGCTCTCGCTATGTCTCGGAAGAGTTTCGGTTTTTTGTGCTCGAGTCAAAGGGTCTCGGTGAGTCTCGCGATAAAACGAGACCGCGCCTGTACACACTCGTTTGCTAAGTTGCCCGCCAACTGCATTCGCGTAAAGACGTGCTGTCTGCGTCCGACAACGGTGTGTTCTAACGCTTTTTAGAAGCCTACTAAAGGAAATCACTATTATGGAATCCTAAGAATGTCAGGCACAAGGATAAGCTACTATTACACGACGCTTGGTTGCGGATAAGCAACGATTTTGATATCCCAGTGGAAGATGTAAAAAAAAAAATATTCCTGTTGAATAGCTAAAAAGTTCTTTTTAGCCATGGTTTAATATATATATTTTTTAAGGTAAATGATTAAAAAATTACAATAACTAATAAAATAAATAAACGCTGCAAATGTTTTTTCCACGTCCATCGCGACGGGCACCCGAAGTTCAATTGATACAACGAGCGTGTACATGGTGTGCTCTCGTGTTGAGCTTCTACGAGACGAGAGTGGACGAGAGGTTCGCGAGACAAATACACGAGTGTATACAGCCGCCGTAAAAGTTATTTATAGTACACAACTTTTAAGGCATAAGTATATTTTTTTTAAAGTACATAATAATTTAAGTGCATAATATTTTATGGTTTTTACAAATAAACTACCTGTCGTGTGGGGTCGGCACCAAGAATAGCGCCACCCCGTCTCTTCCTATGGGAGTCATAAAAGCCGACTAAGGGATTACCGGGGGACCGGGCAGCAGCGTTCCCCTGTGTACTAAAGACATTCAATGCGATCGCCAAACCCGCCTGCCAAGCGTGGCGATTATGGTAATACCCCCCTTTTGGAGAGGCCTATGTCCAGCAGTGGACGATGAAAGGCTGATGGATGGATGGACTCATCAACTAATAATCGAAGCGTGGCTTTCTAGCGTGTCGCCTACTTAATGTTAAGCAGTTATAGTAACCTTAAGACGTCAGCCCCTCCTTTTTTTTATATTTTATTTTATTTAGGTGGGCAAAAATGTCCTACCGCACACCCCGCTGCCCGGGGAGGAAAAGGGGTAGTATGGGGCTCTCACCCACTAAAAACCCACCGTGCGCCCTCACCCGCCGTTGCTACGGTAGATCACGGGTACCGCGTATTTTCAACCGCGATCCGCAGGCAGCAGCCCCTTCGGGCACCCTTTCTTGTGCGACGCCCCACGCACTTGGGCGTCACACTTTCGCGGTAGGCTTCCGCGGATGGCAGGGTACTCCCCGACCCCACCGTCAGCAGCTTCGGCTAGGGCGGCATCAGGCGCAGGCAAATCGGGTCCGCGAAGGAGGAATCCGTGCGTGTGCACCGCCCGTGAAGGGAATAGTCCTTCAACCACCTCAGAGAGGAAGCCCGGCCGGAGGGTCTCTGTAAGGGGGAGGCCCTGGGCGACGTCAGCCCCTCCTAACGCTAGATTCACACGGCAATGGCATTGTCCTGCACGTTTTTTTGCAATATATGTCTTAACGAATACACAGTGGTACATACATTGTACATAGAACCGTTCACGCGCCTTTTGTACTGCAAAAAATTCTAAACCGTTTATACGTTTAAACTAATACTCACCTGACTTGTCAAGCAAATCGAATGAACTTTAACATAATATTCGATTTGCAGTTGCGTATAGTTTAGCTCTACCTCTTTCACACGGCACGATATCATGCGTTTTTTGACGAATAGTAACCAAACCGAACGGTGCCTTGGATAGCAATATAAAAGTACAACCAAGCGTGGATCCACCGCTGACAGCTACTCACTCTGTCAACGGTGTGAAAACTGCGGCTATCCGTTTTTACTCGAATGAAAATCTACCGTATGAACACCTGGCTTTCTAATCGAATACTGAAAAAAAACGTGCAGAGCAATGCCGTGTGAACCCAGCCTGAGGCATTACTTGACGGTTACCAATCTCAGGGAAAGACCATGCTTTTATCTAACATAGGGTAAACGGAGTAATAATATGTTAACATTACGATAAAATATGTTCAACTCTTTGTTCGTTACAACTATTTGTGTGATAAACAAATGGTTGTTTAAAGTCTGGGTGTACTGTGTGTCCTTGAAATTGTATGTTTGTAAGTACCCTGCGATACAAGGATTAGTCCTTGATGCAGTGTAGTCTTTATAACAAAATGACCCTGATGGTAAAATGTATCTATGCTGGTGCTGATGGCCAACTAAGACTACTAATCCGACATCACCGAATTCGATTCCGTGAATGATATATTATGTTCTAGTTACTTTTTTCTTATTGATTATAAGCATTGCAGATGAGCCACAGCTGCCTGATGGTAAGTGGTAATCGCTGGTCATAAACTCATCCTATAACAAGAGTACTGTAGAGATATGGTATGAAAGGATGCACGGTTATCTCCCGTTACAACCAAAACACGGCAGTCACGGGATCACTCGGAAGACGGTGGTACCGTACCGCTCGGGTTTAATAACAGGCAAGTTCTCCTAATTGGTACATAGCTATAGCATCTCTCTCATGCTTTACGAGTTACTCGTAGAAAGCATCATCTGGTCACAACTAAACTCATTTAGGTACATGTTCTAAACACATAACAAATGATTTACTGTATCTAGCCTATCTTGTAAAGAATAAAATACTGATTGTTGTTAACTCACCATCTTCTGTTTGCTTCGAAGAAGTGGTGACTTGCCCATCGGCTGACATAAAGAGTAGTAGGGCTCCGTTAGGTGGTAGATCTTCGCAGCTCGCACCCAGGTAGATTAGTATTTGATTAGGTTTAGGCTTGAATAGTAAATATTTATGGGGGTTGTCAGAATGTTGAGCTCCGGCATCTAGTTGGTAACCTGCAACAAGGAACCATCGCTTTCCTGGTCATTTTCTTTGCGAGTGTTCATAACAGAGCCTAAATCTAGTTAAATTTCAAGATCGCTTTAACCCCTCGGCAAAATGGCCAAATTTATGTTATCAGTTTTTTTTTCTTTTGTGAGTCATATGTATCTATAATTTGTACACGCGTGTCACTACAGTTTCTATCCTTGGATATAAATATAACTTTGACTATCCAAAATATGTTATTTATTTCCGTTTCACAATTTATAACACACTGCGTGGAGGGCGATGGTCTGTAACCGACTGGCGAGCCGCGCACTTGCGCTTCGATAATTCTACGAAATTGCAACTCGGCATTTACTTGTCGCCAAGCCGCTACCAATTCTTATACACCGACTATCTTCTTATAATATAAGCGAAATGGGTGAGCTAGCACGTTGGCTCAGCATCCGCCAACGGGCAATAGATGCCGAACATAGGTAAACCCAGGATCATGTGTCTGAGTACGCGGGGGTAGCCCGGTCAATGGCACTTTACTACTTACCCGTGTGTCCGTGAGTCTCTGGCCGCCCACAATAGGGCTTTTACGGAGACCGCAGAGAGCATTATGCGGTCCCGTACGGTGTCGTTCAAGGCTGCGTGCGCATTGGCCAGAACCCCCTGTAGGACGTGGAAGCTGACGTTTATCGGTAGACGACGTGGGCGTCAGCTGCTGCGCGGGGGCAATTCGCCTCCCGCCGAGTAAAATGAGTACATTGTGGAGCAACGCCCGATGCGCCACAATCACCCATTGTGCACGCGGCTGGAACCGCCACGGGTCTTCGGCCTGTTTTAGAAAAATAGTCGGGACGGCAGTATGGAGTCCTGACCTTCCGACTGGTGCAGGTACTATTGGTAAGCTGCTTCGGCAAGTAGGTACTTGCTAGGTATTCAGGTACTTATGTAGTACACGTTTGTTAGGAGGGAGGAAACTTTCTACTGCCACCACTGCGACTGCAGTGAGGACTCGGCGCAGCATATATTCGAGTATTGCCCGGGCTAACATGTGCCGGGATTTCACTGCAGTCACCGTTGAGGACCTGTCCCTGCCAGCTGTAGTCCAAGCCATATTCGGCGGCTGTAGGTACTGGACCGCGGTCGCCATCTTCTGCGCCGTAGGCCGCCTTGACCAAGGCCGCAGATGGTTGGACTGGGAATTTTCCTTCGTCCGAAAAGTCCCTACCCGCGAAGGTGTGATATCCCAGGTACGCGGGGTACGTTCGAATTCATGTCAAAACCTTTATTCAACTTTTAGATAATTAGTCTATATGTTTTTGTGCATAGATACAGAGATTCTCAGTTTTGGAGAATCTATCGGCAAATATGTTGGCTGACTTGACTGATATAACAACATATTCCTTTTTGATGTGAAACATCTAATGCGGAGGGAGGGTAAGACCGGGTGTTAGCGTGGCAACGCTTTTATTTAACTTGTCCCGTTCAAATCTTGCAAGTTAAATTTGACACACTTCCCGGGTTACGATGGAGCTGAAATTTTACACGCATATTTATATTGCGTGACAATGGAATATTATGATAACATGGAGCTGATCTGATGATGGAGCTAGAAGATGGGCATAGGAATTCTATATTGAAACGACGCAACCCTATCGAATTTGGACTCATTTGATTCGTCTTGACGAGTAATTTGTCTTTAGATGGTATTCGGGGTCTGATGATAGTGCTAGAAGGTGGCCATAGGAACTCTAAGATAAAACGACAAAACCCCATCTAGTTTGGGCTCGTATGATTTGTCTTAACGAGTACTTTATCTCTAGATGGTATCCAGGGTCTGATGATGAAGCTGGAAGGTGGCCACAGTAACTCTGTAATGAAACGACACGACTCCATCGCGTTTGGAATCGTTTTATCCATCTTGACGAGTACTTTGTCTTTAGATAGTATCCAGGGTATGATGATGGAGCTGGAAGGTGGCCATGAGCACTCTGTAATTAAATGGCGCAACTCCATAGAGTTAGAGCTCGTTTGAATTGTCTTCACTAGTACTCCAGTCCTCGACAATATCCAGGGTCTGATGATAGGACAACGTTAAAAAAACGATATAATCCCATCATGTTTGGGCTCGTATTATTTGTCTTGCTGAATACTTTATCTTCAGATGGTATACAGGGTCTGATAATGGAGCTGGAAGGTGGCCACAGTAACTCTGTAATGAAACAACGCAACTCCATCGAGTTTGGAGTTGTTTAATTCGTCTTGACGAGTACTTTGTCTATAGATAGTATCCAGGGTGTGATGATGGAGCTAGAAGGTGGCCATAGGAACTCCGTTATAAAACGACATAACCCCATCGATTCTGAGCTCGTTTGATTGGTCTTGACGAGTATTTTGTCTCTAGATGACGTCAGATGATCTCTAGATGATAGACGTCTGCCAGAAGACGTCCCGCGACGTCTATTTTTTTTTATAGTATTTAGGAGCTCTTCTTCTTTTAATAGTAGTTAGTCTAGATTCTCAATATGTATTCTCGCCATTAAATTAGCCTCCTGCTCTAAATATTGTCCTAGTCAAGTAACCGCACATAGTAATCTTTTTAATAAGATTTTTGAGATTAAGATATAAGATTGGTGGGCTATAATTTATCGACATTACGCACGTTCGGTTAGCGTTTGGTTTGTATAGATTGATAACCAGTGTTTTTACGTTTTCTAATTAAATTTTTTCGTAATTATAAATATTTTCATAATCACAGCACTACCTTCACTAGCAGAGATTTTTATTTTTATAACTGTATGCATATTATGTGTATTTTGATCATTTTTATTATTTGAATGTATATGTTGTTCCACTGTTG
Source organism: Leucoma salicis (assembly GCA_948253155.1). NCBI lineage: Eukaryota > Metazoa > Arthropoda > Insecta > Lepidoptera > Erebidae > Leucoma > Leucoma salicis. The sequence goes on from OX411803.1 coordinate 31,580,014, forward strand.
CAAGTGTTGAATATGTGCGCTTATATAATTACATATATGTATTACAGGTTATATGCCGTGGTTATTCATGTGCATATATGAGTAGGTATGTATTTTATCAGTTTGAGTATTTAAATGTATGTATGGAACATATCCAGTCTGGCATTTGTACGTGAGACACGAAATAGACAGGTTTCTATAACCATGGTTTCCATTTATATTGGAATGCTATTTTTGAAAAGTTCTATTGTTGCGCAGTACTTAGGTACTCTAAGTGCTTTTGATTCTCCGCACTATTTCCTGCTCCGTGAAATCTTCGAAAGATATTTGGTGGCTCAGATATTAATCGATATACTCTAGATTTTTGTTCTCTTGAGACAGTGTTACAGTTACCGCAATATTATAACATACTAGCCTTTGCCCGCGGCTTCGCCGCAGCCAAAAGCTAGATTTTCGGTTATATCGCAAGTTCCCCCAATATATAGTAGCGGGATAAAATTACCATTTTTAGGTATAATAAATGTCTTTCAAATAAAAAATTGCATCAAAATCCGTTTAGTAGTGTTTTGAAAATAAATTTAAAAGAAAAACCTAGGTTAAATAATTTTCTTGTTTTTCGGTTTTATCTCAGGTTCTCGATGTAGTAGCGGGATAAAATGTATACCAGTTTGTAAGTCTAATCAAGGCCTTTCAAATAGAATAAGTTGCATCGAAATCCGTTCAATAGTTTTTGCGTGATGCGCGAACAAAAAAACAGACAAACACAAAAATTCTCAAAAAAATCGTTTAGTGTTCAGACACGCCTATATAGCCTATTACAGTCATTTTTTCTCAAATATCTTAAATGTACAGACATAGCTATGTTACAGCTTTATAATAGTACAGATTACGTTATTAGTACCGATACAAAAATTTTTGCAGAGAGAGCGTCTCCTAGTTTTATACCTCTTTCCATATATATTATATTGCATATCTGGGGCCAGGTTTTCTTTCACGATTCTAGTTTTACTTTTTGTATAATAATTATAATTCTTCAATCAGATCTATAAATTTTCACTAACGTTTTATTGCGATAAAGCTTCTCACAGAGATTTATGATAGACTAGCCTTTGCAAGCGGCTCCGACGCAGTCATAAGCTAATTTTTAGGTTATACCTTAGGTCTTCCGTGTGGTGTCGGACTAAGAATACAGGTGTCAACATCTCATTGTTTCCCAAGGGTGACTAAGGGAAGTAATCTTAAAAATCTTACACTATTTCTTCCTATGATTTCGCCGTACTTGTAGAAATGGTATTCTTCTTTAATCTACTTTTCTTATTCTTATGATGTTCCATGTCGGACGTAGTTGACTCTTTAAATATTTCATAGAGCTCTGGTTATATATGAGTGGATATTTTGATATTGAGAATTAGTTTCTTTAATAAAAACAATCAATAATCCCTTCATCCCTTTCATTTTTCAATTGCTCCTGAAGTAATCGTCTGGTTTTCATTCAGTACCTGAGATTATTATGAATAGATAATTTTAATACGTATGTTGTGAGGGTTGCATTTATAGGTCTTATATTGTCAGGTGTTAGTTTCTCCTTATTTTTACCGTCTGTATACTGGTTTTGTCACATTTTATGCCCATCTCGTTAAAGATAGACACCATCGTATCCAAAATCGTGGTTTTTTTGCTCTTATTTGTTTCTCTAGTAAAGAGCTAACCTCATTTTTTAAGTTCTTCGATCTCATTTTGAATATGTGGAAATTTTTCAGCGATGTTTTTATTGATATTTGTATTTATTCTCTCTTGTTGTTCTAGTGTAGTCGCATTATTGAAGTTTCTGTTGCTTGTCTTTATTTATAGCCATTTTTTCATTCTTACTGATCTGATTTTTTATTTAAATTTACAATTTCTATAAGATCTACAGTTTTTGTTAGTTTATTTATTACCAATGTGTGACATATCAATGATCCGTGTTGACTACTATCGAACGTAATTTTTGATAGGTGACGATGACTAAGTCACAATCATAGAACTAGAATCATATAACTACGCGAATACTGGATATATTTTACAGCATAACTTTAGCGGTATTTATCATGTCGATAGATTCCGTTGTGGGCAGACGTGCATAGTGTTTTAATGTAAATCAAAAGAAACTAAAGTGATTTCTTATCGCCCGTGTAGAACTGTGGGCAGTGAAAATAATTTTTCTGTGCTGTTAGAACATTTTCATTATGGTGATAATCACGCCATCTCCCTTGCAGAGTAGGCAGAGAGAACTGAGTGCCAAAATGATCAATTTTTGCATACGCTTCCTCAACATTCATAATTCTCTTCGTACCCAATCGCCGGTTTCGGAGACGCCCGATTCCACCTTCTTTCAATACATGGCCGATTTGGTCTAGGTAAGTGAGTAACGGTCTCCCCTGTACCCTACATCTTTTCACTTACGCATTGTATATGTTCTTAAACAATCACCCCTCCAGCATTCTTTCCACATGTCCGAACCATCGGAGCATTCCCTTTCGCATCTTTACACCAATACTCTCTTTCATAGCTACTCGCTCTCTAACGCCATCGTTACGAATGTGGTTAGTCAGCCTAACTTCACAGATACACCATTGCCTATTGCTACTCTAACATCTGTTCTGGCTTCTCCTCTTTCAAAGACCATTATTTTGGTTTTGTTCACATTAACATGTAGGCCCTTTTCTTGCAATCTTCTGCCATTACTTCTACTAGGGTTTGCAGATCAGTCACATACTGCGACAATAGAACCACATTGTCTGCATAATATTCTCTTAACAGAGAGTTAACCACTATGTCACCCATCTGAACTCCCACATTCATTTAACAAATATGATTATTATTTAACTAAATATACAAGATTCTGTACCTGATTTCGTCTGCGGAAGCTTCCGAATATAAATGGCACTCTATCGCACATTAAATAATATCTCTGCAAACATACTAATATTATAGATGTGAAAATAAGTTTGTTTGGTTCTCTGTGCTCTTTTCAAAAGTAAACACTCAGCTCCTAGGGAATCATCACTGTATTGCGAGAGACTTTGAAACACAATTATCGGACATAAAGTGTATCTCAAATTTTAACTAATCTTTGAGAATTATTTTACTTTATAGTTCCAAATGCGCTCGTATTTTTTAATTGACCCAATTAACACATTGATTTCAATATCGCTGGCAGACATTTTAAGGTGTTCCTGGTCTATTTGAAGTCAACTAAAAAACAGCGTGCGTGTCGTATAATAACTGCAGTAGTCGCCTTTAGTCGACGGCTGCAGTTGACTCTGTCGACTTCAAAGTGTCGTTCGTGTGTTTGAGGCCTAACCGCACAGCGCTCAGAAAAAAAATTATTACTTAAAAGATAAAGATATTATATAAACACTCGACCGAACTTATTACCGAAATCTTAGAGTATTATCCTTATTTGTAATAAATAAATATAAATATATTCACGGACATTTTCAGACAACGTCCTCTGGTCCCAAACTAAGCTTAACGCTTGTGCTATGGGTACCAGATTACGGATATAATACATATACTACTTTTTTTTTTGTAAATACATACATATCATAGATAGAAAACACCCAGACGCAGTACAATTATCTGTGTTCATCACACAAATAATTGTCCTGAGTGGGAATCGAACCCACGACCTCCTGCACGGAAGTTGGTTACACTACCGACCACGCCACGAGGCCCATAGGTTCTACATAGTGATTTTTGTAGTTAGAGTTTCCACAACATCATCCTTGTTATTGTTAAAAGCTATCCTTGGACTCGGCACAACCAACCAGCTATCCACAACTAATATTCTTAAGTAGAGTGTGATTCAGAACGCTGTTGTCTTTAAATTATTTCGAAAATCATCAATACCTAAATGTTGTTTTATTGTAATTATTTTGGCACCAGTTATGTTCTTAGACGCACAAAGTATTGTTAAGGAAGAGAAGGTAGTGTGTGGTCCAAGAGGGTGTGGGGTTAGAGCAGCAGTTAAATAACTAGATCTCCAAAACTGATGTTGATTTTTTTTCTATCTGATTTAATGTTTAAAATCACGTTGTATCGATTTTAATCCTTTTAATACATTTTATCAAAATATTGCGAATATTATTTATGACTTACCTTTGCTAGTTGAAGCAATCGGAGACTCGTTGTATCGCTGACGTGGGGAATCATAGTATGTTTGTTGAATATCCCCTGTGGTTTCCCTTTCCAGGGTCTGAAGCATTCTGTACATGTCCATTGTTAGCTCGGAGAATTTTACTTGGTAAGGACTGCTACCCACTATAATTACTTCTTGTAAGGTAAGTGTCATCAATGCTGATCTCTCAACGGGTGGCGTGGTTTGTGTGGTTAATCTAGAAAATTCCGGTTTCTCAATATACTAATTCAGTCGTCCTAGTAGGGGATGGATTTATAATGACTTTCCAAAGAGAAAGGCCAGAAAAGTAAAACCCAAAGACAATTAAGCTGGTTGATTATTGCCTACTTATTTTTGAATAAGTTCGCATGTTTTTACTACGGGTGATATATTATTTTAAATCCCAACTTCTGGAAAACTACTGTAACTTTAACAATCAACCCATAAGATGTCGTAGATAAATACTACAAGCAGTAACATTTTCACCTTTTGTTGGGACACGACTGATTTGAATAAAGAATATATAACTAACTAAACTAACTTATCATCACACCATTTCCCTTACGGGGTAGGCAGAGAGAACAGAGTGCCAAGAGGCTCTATTATTGCACACATCTCTCGCTTCCTCAACATTCATAACTAACTCTCTTCATACACGCTCGCCGGTTTCGGAGGCTCCTGACTCCACCTTCCTTCAATTGATGACCGATTTGGTCTAGGTAGGTGAATCTCGGTATAAAGAATATATAATATATATTTTTCTACCCCCTTACTAATAAACATTGTATAAGCTCTGAATAGTTATTCAGTGTTTTGTTCCGTTCTTTCAACGTCAAACTGTCATATTAGTGACAAAGACAAAACACTCAATCATTATTCAGATATTATATAATGTTTTTTAGTAAGGCAGTTAATGTATTAATTATATATTTTTTGTAAGTAATTTTTTTATTGCTTATGATGGCAGACGAGCCACGGCCCATGAACTATAGCGAGAGTATAGTCAAGCCGCTGTGAACTATTTCATTTCTCAGATGTGAAATGAAAGAATAAACGGCTATCTTCTGCTATAGCCAAAAACACACTGACGTGCTTCATGACCGGTCACACAGGAGATGGTGGTACCGATCCGTTCGGGCCCGATAGCAAGTGAGTACTCTCACTTAGTACCCAGATCTACCACCAGTAATGCAATGGGTGTTAGTTGCTTACTTCAAAGAAAGGATGGGGTGGTGAAACTTGTATTCTTAGTGCGTCACCACACGGACAAAATGTTTTTATAAAAAGTGAATTAGCTCCGCTTGCAGACATGGCTGCAAAACAGTTGTAAGATTATGGTCTGTAAATTAAAACTTACCTGTGAGAGAGGACAATCGGATAGTTGTCGGGATGCAGAACGGTGACAATTGGTTCTGAATGCAGAAATGACTTAACTTCGTCCACAACTACGGCCCATTCTAATTGGTCTTCAGGATTATATGCGGTCCCGTATTCAATAATTTGCCTCTCCAACTCTTTTAGTAGTTCTCGCACCAGTTTGATTTTCCTCAGTAGTAGACACACTACTATGAATCTGGCGTAGTAACGAAGCTTCTTCACCATCAGTTCGCATTTGTCTTCCTTAGAAGCCTTTGTGTAATAGCTTCTTCCTCTTATGGCGAAATAAAACGAGTATGCTTCATTTAAATACTTTGTATCACTCGTCCGGAGACTAAAGAGGATTAATGTTATTATTACCTTCTTAATTTTCCTACACCTGTTTTTTCTTGTCTTTATTAGGTAATCTATATATTTTAATTTTATAAAAGTGTAAAGGCCTTAACACACTAGTGATTTGCGAGATGTCTCATACAAAACATTACTTAAGACATGAAGACACACACTGACAATTGTCAGTGTCACCTGAAGAAAGACTAGCCTAATTACTATTAGGTCGATTTTGGAATTTGTTTATAATTTAATTGGTTCGGTGAAGAAGAATTTTGCTCGGCGACGGAATACATCCTGAGGAAACCTTCGTGCCTGAGGGAAACTATATATGGCCTAATATATCTTACGGTGAGAGACCTGTGCCAGTGTGACATAATAGGGTTAAAGAAAGGTATATTATAATAAAACATGTTATTTTAAGTAATTCAATTACTGTTTATAAAAAAGTCTTTCCTCGCTTGGTTCTCCGTACGGTATCTCTTCATTTTCGGGGCCCTCTCAGAACAAAAATAACTGTTACGATTATCTTCTTGTTTCATCTAACAGTGATAAATTGCTATAAAACTGCTCCATACTGTTAACTGATAAAGGGTAAGAGAATCCTGGACGTTGAATAACTTGTCTGTACATGTTAGCATACTCACTAGAAGTGATAGTATAGCTGTCCAATTTTGGACGCGATCTCTCCGATCTGCCACCTCTTCATACCATATTTGCTGTCTAGAATAGCTCGATGTTGTTGTTGATATTTCCATAGTTTTGAGTAAACGTCAAAGGTTCGGCCGAAGTATGAATGCCATTGTTTGTGGCCGTATGGAGGGAGCTCTCTGCAAACATTGTAAATTTCAGTATCTACTTTGTCACCCATATAACATACAACTTCCCAAAGAGCGCTACAATGAACGGTTCTGTGCCACCGACATCCAATAGCTTCAGAAAAATAAAAAGTCCCCCTGGGATAGTTATTTTGACGTAGAAATAATTTGTGCGCCGTCGAATTATGTATTTATATAGTGAAGTCCACGTGGACGGAGTCACGAGCAGAATCTAGTTATATTATTTCAAAGAAAAGGTGAAACCTGCCCATTGATTTGTTATATTATTATATATCTGTGTGTAACTGTATCCACCACCTTTGTGATATATGCTTTACTTATAATAAATTAGTGTGTATTCTGCAATCGAATGTTTCACTTGTGTCCTTACACGCGGATCAATGTTAGGTCCGCGTGTAAGGGTGACGATTATCCACAACGTATAAGTCGAATCAACATTTTGGTAGGGAATGTGGGGGGAAATCGGATAGAGGGTGAAACAAGATAGCTGCTATTTTACTACTTCGCATATCGCTGTCTCGCTTTTAGTAGTTGGAAGGTATATGCAAATGCAGTGCGTTTGCAAATAGCGGCCTGTGTAGTGTCTTAGATCGCGCGTCTACAGGAGAAAACTTAAAACAGCGGTGAGCTATCTTATATTCCGTAATTATTAGTCTATTATCGTCTGCTTTAACCATGTATTAATTATGATGGTAGTATTTTTATTATAAACTTAAAGCTAATAAAAATAGATCTATCGTTCCTTTAAGTCTAATTATCTAATCTATACTATTATAAAGCTGTAACAGAGCTGTGTACATTTAAGATATTTGAGAAAAAAATACTGTGTTAGGCTATATAGGCGTGTCTGAAAACAAAACATTTTTTTTTAAATTGTTTGTCTGTTTATTCGTTTGCGCATCACGCATGGAATATTATATGGAAGTGAGAGTTGGGTATGCAAAAAGGAGCATGAGAGTAAAATCAATGCGGTCGAAATGCGATCTCTGCGGAGAATCTGTGGAGTGAGGCTGACTGACCGCATTCGTAACGACGACGTAAGAATGCGAGTAGGTATGAAAGAGAGTATTGGTGTAAAGATGCGAAAGGGAATGCTCCGATGGTTCGGACATGTGGAAAGAATGCCGGACGAGCGACTGGTTAAGAAGATATACAATGTGAAAGTGGAAGGATGTAGGTACAAGGGGAGACCGAGACTCACCTATCTAGACCAAATCGGTCATGTATTGAAGGAAGGTGGAGTCAGGAGTCTCCGAAACCGGCGAGCGTGTATGAAGAGAGTTATGAATGTTGAGGAAGCGAGAGATGTATGCAAGAATAGAGCCTCTTGGCACTCTGTTCTTTCTGCCTACCCCGCAAGGGAAATGGCGTGATGATAAGTAAGTAAGTAAGCATCACGCAAAAACTACTGAACGGATTTTAATGCAACTTTTTTTATTTAACAGCTTTTTATTAGACTTAAAAACTGGGATATATTTTTATACCGCTACTATATCGGGAACCTGAGTTATAACCTAAAAACTAGCTCTTGGCTGCGGCGGAGTGGGAATACATGCTACCAAATACGAGTATATTTTATCTTCTTGGTTCTTGTTCTTCTTGTATTGACTTATGGCGATCCTGATAATTCCGCCAATGACAATGTTCTCTTGATTATTTTGCTAAATTTATGTGATAGTCAGAACTCAGTAGGTATTTTCTAATATAACGATTGGAAAGCTTTGTGAAGGGAAATAAAATAATAAACTTTAGAGATAAGTCTGAAATCTGTTGAGTTACCTAAAGTAAGAAAAAAAAATGATCGTATAAGTATATGTTGATTAGATAAGTAATTGTTATTATCATAGTTTAATATTGTTATTTATAATAAAATTACAAAGTAAGAAAGTAAATGGGATACATACACAGGAAAGAAGTGATTTTAAGTCTGAATCTTCTTGGTTAATAAGTTGGTTAATGATATTTGGTAGCGACAAATGTCTGTTTGACAGGGGAGGGGATGTTGTCAGTGGATAGTAGGTACGTCTATATAAGCAGTTGACGTGCTCATTCCGACCACCTTTTGTTGTAGCGTTCACTTGTAAAAGGGGAACTTATGTCCGTTTGAGTATCCACAGTTGTTAACTAAATTATATAAATCAGAGTTTAGTTATTTTCGATTGTTCTTAACTTTGTTAATCTGTTCATTGTAATTAAAGTCTTTTTGTCATTAAATTTAAAAGTACTGTTTGTTGAATTGTTTATTATTCACACAGTTCCTAAAAATATTATGTCAAACATGGTACCTGAGGAATCCGTTTGGATGTGGTGATATCTACTATCCGGATTCTCCCTGTTTGATATGCTGACTGATTACGCATGTGTTTCCATCCATCCATCCATCCGCCTTTCATCGTCCACTGCTGGACATAGGCCTCCCCAAGAGAACGCCACAGCGAACGGTCCTGTGCCGCCTGCATCCAACGACTGCCTGTGACTTTGACCAGGTCATCGGTCCACCGGGTAGGAGGCCGCCCTACACTGCGCCGTCCGTTACGCGGTCGCCACTCGAGAACCTTTCTTCCCCAACGGTTGTCGGTTCATCGAGCGATGTGGCCTGCCCATTGCCACTTCAGCATGCTGACCCAGCGGGCTATCTCGGTCACTCCCGTTCTCCTACGGATTTCCGTATTACGAATCTTATTACGTAGAGAGATCCCAAGCATAGCCCGCTCCATAGCACGCTGAGCGACTTTAAGCCTTGATATAAGGCCAACATTCAGAGGCCACGCCTCTGTGACGTAAGTCATCACTGGTAACACACACTGGTCGTAGACCTTCGTCTTCAGACACTGTGGAATATTGGACAAGAAGATCTCCCTCAGCTTCCCGAATGCTGCCCAGTCGAGCTGGATTCGTCGATCGACCTCTTAACGCATATGTTTAATAGTATATAATTTAGGTGATTTTTTTAAACTACCTTTTTAAATTAATTTGTAGAATATGGCACGCCAAACGATTAAAACTTCGAGTAGGCTGAAAAATCTGTGATGGAAATTTATTTTGTGGCACAGAAATAAGACGCCGAAAATCTAAGGAAGAAGTAATCCGCAATTTGAAAAATACGGGATATCTAGCTGGAAGCTACAATCAAATTTAAAAAATGCATTTTATGTAATAAGTTAGAAGTTTTACTGCTAAAACACGTCAACACTAACAAACTCCTTCTATTTGGATTGTCGTGAACGTCATTGAACGTTCGCTACCCCCAAAGCTTCACGCGAAGGGGCGACCCGTCGTGTGCGTGTGCCCCGTGTGGCGAAGCGTCGCACAATAGAGGGTACCCGAAAGGGTAAGCCACCGGCGGACCACTGTAGTAAAGTCACATAGTTCCTGTGGTCCACCAGTACAGGCAGAGAGACGGCTTATTTAGTGAGCAAGTGCCACACAACCCAAACGACGGGCTGTGAGATCAGGCATATTCCTTCCCGCCTTAACAAATATCATATTTATCGAGCGTACCTAAGTGGTGAAAAATAAATAGTGTTCACAGATTAAATCACGTGGCGATAAAACCAGGCAAAGGTTCATTATTGGTGATAACGTTTGTTACAAGGAAACATGGTGCACATAGAATAGAGGTACTATTGTAAAACAAATAGGTAAAGTTCTGCATCTAGTTCAAACATAAACTCACTTTTACATGTTCGAAAATACAAAAATAAGTTAGTTGTATAGAGGCACAACGCTTCCTGATGATAATTACTGGGACTGCGACAGCGACGTACATGGGTTACCACAGCAAAGAGATGGCTTGTCACCAAGGACCCGTGCAGCCGTCAAGTCCAGAGTGAGCAAAAAGTGATGAGATATCCAGGCTGACTCTCACACTCCAAGACCTCATCACTAAGATTAATTTATAAGATAGTACCTAAGGTATAAAAGGAGATCACCAGCCCTCCGAATTTGGCGATCCCTGATCATTCGATCATAATACAAAGGGCCTCGTGGCGTAGTCGGTAGTGTAACTGACTTCCGTGCACGAGGTCGTGGATTCGGCTCCCACTCAGTACAATTATTTGTGTGATGAACACAGATATTTGTACTGCGTCTGGGTGTTTTCTATCTATTATATGTATGTAATTACAAAAAAAAAGTAGTATATGTATTATATTCGTAATCTGGTACCCATAGCACAAGCATTAAGCTTAGTTTGGGACCAGAGGACGTTGTGTGAAAAATGTCCGTGAATATTTATTTATTTATTTATAATATACTCAATCCTAACTATTATAAAGCTGTAACAGAGCTGTGTCTGCACATTTAACTCTCTCACTCTCTCTCACTGGTGTGATGTTATCTTCCACTGCACACCCTGGGCCAGCCCAGGTGCGGTATTGAACAAGAACCTATATAAAATTTTACTCCAAATCCCCACCACCATCTTTATCAAAAATAAAATATTAAAAAAAATACTGGAGCCGCTAGATAATAAGACCCTTCCAGGGTTCAGCTAATAAACTTAAAATATTAAGCTACATTCATTTTGATCTATATTTTAGCACTTGACATGCTCAGCTACTCTTAAAGTATAAATTATCGTCGTTAAGACAAATGTGATAAGGAGATTGGGTATGTCTAAAATATAGTACTGTAGCTCAGTGGATTAGAGCACTTCTCAGGATAGCAAGGGACGCAGGTTCGATTCCCGCCTGTACTAAAATACTCTTTTTCCTTATTCACAAATTATAATTTATACTTTAAGAGTAGCTGAGCATGTCAAGTGCTAAAATATAGATCAAAATGTTTGCAAAAAATCACGCCTTCAAATAGTATGAATTTTAATTGCAAAATTAAACTTACTATATTGGATTAATGCATGTAAATGCGTTCCGATAGAGGGCGTTGGTCGTTAAGACAAATGTGATAAGGAGATTGGGTATGTCTAAAAGATAGTACTGTAGCTCAGTGGATTAGAGCACTTCTCCGGATAGGAAGGGACGCAGGTTTGATTCCCGCCTGTACTAAAATACTCTTTTTCCTTATTCACAAATTATAATTTATACTTTAAGAGTAGCTGAGCATGTCAAGTGCTAAAATATAGATCAAAATGTTTGCAATAAATCACGCCTTCAAATAGTATGAATTTTAATTGCAAAATTAAACTTACTATATTGGATTAATGCATGTAAATGCGTTCTGATAGAGGGCGTCGGTCGTTAAGACAAATGTGATAAAGAGATTTGGTATATCTAAAAGATAGTACTGTAGCTCAGTGGATTAGAGCACTTCCCCAGATAGGAAGGGACGCAGGTTCGATTCCCGCCTGTACTAAAATACTCTTTTTCCTTATTCACAAATTATAATTTATACTTTAAGCTACATTGTTTGAAATGGTAACGAGTACTTTCATTAAACTGCGGCAGTGCTCTACGCTTAAAATCAATTTACAGATTTTATATGTGTACCATTTAAGACCGAATACTTAGTTAGGTTTCAAAACAAAAGCTTGTAAAGTGTTTAGTTTATCTTTGTATAAATTTCATTCATAGTCTTATAAGCTTCAGCTTGCTCTTCAAATAAGGCACGGGTATAGGCTAGATAGAATGCAACAAGTGTCCACCCTTTGCGAAGGCGTCTGTGGGACTTCCTATCCTACTAGTCTTGCCTGCGGTTTCTTTATACCGTTGTGTTCTTTATATCCCTAACTTAAAACGTGAAATAATTGGTTACTCATACTAAATTTCATTCCCTATATTTTTTTTGTTTGCACTTATTTTTTTTTTGCAGCTATAGGTGGAACATGTATGAAATAGAACCACAGCTCACCTGATGGTAAGTACTGATAGCACTGAACTGGCACAGCCTTTTCATTGAATAGCCGAATATTATGGTGAGGATTAGTGTTAGTTCAATTCAAACGTACAATGTATGCTGTTGTATTCCAGGGGTATTCTTATGTCAACTACCAATGCTGGTACAGACTCCAGTCAACCTCGAGCAGTTCACCAACATATAACGGACACTATGTCCGCATAACAATAAGCTCAGGTGAGGATACTAGTGGGATGTTATAAAATATAAAGTAATAACAATTATTAGTTCAATCTATCTCCGGACTGGATCGGAGTGTGATGGTAGATGTTTAAGAAAGGTTTGATGGCCTACCATCCCGGGTCTGTATCTTCATTTTATAACTACAAGCATATTATTTTATTTTGTTGTTCTCAAAAGACTTTGTTTCAAAGCTTATCAATAAATCTTTAGAATTATATTAAAAAAATCGCAGTCATAAATTCAGCTTAACTTTTATAAGATAAGGTTTAAATTAGTATGTGGGTATTTTTACTCACTATAGCGAAGCTAAGAGGAGGTTTATGGTTTTAATCAGTATGTATTTATGTTCATCTGTTTTCGCATAAATTCTAAGCTGCTTATCCCATCTAGACAAGACATATTTAAAAGGGTCTTTTGATTATCTGCTGGTTATAGGCTATCTGACGTCACATTAAAATCTGTATAGCACCCTCTGAAGGACCCCGTCATGTTGAACGGTCAAAAGAACCATATGCAAAAAATCTATCGAAATGTGACTACACTGGTAAAATTTATACTTGATCACATATATTGATACATAAAAAAAATACTTAAATATACGGGGTTCCTTCACAACCTCCTCCGTTTTATTTTCGGTGGTTAAAAAACAGAATTTAAAATATAGTGTAGGCATTAGGCCTAGATCAGACTAAATTAGACTAGAATAATTTGAGGTTTCGTGAATATTTTTTTGTCTTTTCTAAATAGGTTTTCAAAATGCAATGTTGTAAGTATTTTTTATAAATATACTATGAAACCATTTTTTTGTTACTATAACATAATTGAAAATATAAAAAAAAGATCGGACTGTGATTGGGTAAGTTACTATAGAAATTAGAATCTGTTCACAAGATCATAAAAATAGGCAACCTTGCCCTACACAAAAATATAGTTTTTATTTTTGTAGTAATATTTAGATATTTTTATATATATTTTTAGCATTTGACATGCTAAGCACTATACATTAAACACAAAGTGAAAAATGTGAAAATCGAAAATAACAGTCAGGAGCAGGATTTGAACCTGCATCTTCTGGATACCGTCCAGATGCTTTACCAATTCAGCTATCCTGACAATTGCTCCTGACTGCTAATTTCGATAACACATCATACTTAACGTCTTTGGGTGACGCCTGCGCCATCTGTCGGACGTATTTTCATACATTATACCGACCAGGTAAACTTAATTTTACAATTAAGATTTTACCTAATAATGACGCAAACCCTTTAAATATTTAGATATTTTTATATATATTTTTAGCATTTGACATGCTAAGCACTATACATTAAACACAAAGTGAAAAATGTGAAAATCGAAAATAACAGTCAGGAGCAGGATTTGAACCTGCATCTTCTGGATACCGTCCAGATGCTTTACCAATTCAGCTATCCTGACAATTGCTCCTGACTGCTAATTTCGATAACACATCATACTTAACGTCTTTGGGTGACGCCTGCGCCATCTGTCGGACGTATTCTCATACATTATACCGACCAGGTAAACTTAATTTTACAATTAAGATTTTACCTAATAATGACGCAAACCCTTTAAATATTTAGATATTTTTATATATATTTTTAGCATTTGACATGCTAAGCACTATACATTAAACACAAAGTGAAAAATGTGAAAATCGAAAATAACAGTCAGGAGCAGGATTTGAACCTGCATCTTCTGGATACCGTCCAGATGATTGAATTGGTAAAGCAAGTATAAAAATATCTAAATATTTAAAGGGTTTGCGTCATTATTAGGTAAAATCTTAATTGTAAAATTAAGTTTACCTGGTCGGTATAATGTATGAAAATACGTCCGACAGATGGCGCAGGCGTCACCCAAAGACGTTAAGTATGATGTGTTATCGAAATTAGCAGTCAGGAGCAATTGTCAGGATAGCTGAATTGGTAAAGCATCTGGACGGTATCCAGAAGATGCAGGTTCAAATCCTGCTCCTGACTGTTATTTTCGATTTTCACATTTTTCACTTTGTGTTTAATGTATAGTGCTTAGCATGTCAAATGCTAAAAATATATATAAAAATATCTAAATATTTAAAGGGTTTGCGTCATTATTAGGTAAAATCTTAATTGTAAAATTAAGTTTACCTGGTCGGTATAATGTATGAAAATACGTCCGACAGATGGCGCAGGCGTCACCCAAAGACGTTAAGTATGATGTGTTATCGAAATTAGCAGTCAGGAGCAATTGTCAGGATAGCTGAATTGGTAAACCATCTGGACGGTATCCAGAAGATGCAGGTTCAAATCCTGCTCCTGACTGTTATTTTCGATTTTCACATTTTTCACTTTGTGTTTAATGTATAGTGCTTAGCATGTCAAATGCTAAAAATATATATAAAAATATCTAAATATTTAAAGGGTTTGCGTCATTATTAGGTAAAATCTTAATTGTAAAATTAAGTTTACCTGGTCGGTATAATGTATGAAAATACGTCCGACAGATGGCGCAGGCGTCACCCAAAGACGTTAAGTATGATGTGTTATCGAAATTAGCAGTCAGGAGCAATTGTCAGGATAGCTGAATTGGTAAAGCATCTGGACGGTATCCAGAAGATGCAGGTTCAAATCCTGCTCCTGACTGTTATTTTCGATTTTCACATTTTTCACTTTGTGTTTAATGTTTTGTAGTAATTCTTATAAACTTGTCTAATAAAGTACATTATTATTTTTTCAACTTTTAATAGTTCGATCTTACCCTGTACAAAAACAGGAGAAGAAATTGAGCTTCTCAAACTTTCTGAAATGGTTGTTCTGTGAATCACAGTAATAGTTGTTATTTGTTCTTTGGAATCAGCTAGTAGCTGATGAATAACTAAGAGCAAGCATATTTTACTATGAGAAAACCGATTTAATGCGATCGAAAATTAGGTGGTGCTGTAGTCCCTTCAGTGGTACCAAATTGACTATCGATGTATCTAGATCGGCTACGCAGCGTTCGGGAAGCTTAGTTACTTACTGGTATAATATAGTACTCTATAGTCTATAATATAATACTATTCGGGATCTCTTTACGTGATTGTTTTCGTAATATGTAGTAAAATAGGAGTGACTGACATAGCCCGCTGGGTCAGCATGCTGAAGTGGCAATGGGCAGGCCACATCGCTTGACGAACCGAAAACCGTTGGGGAACAAAGGTTCTCAAATGGTGACCTCGTATCGAAAGGCGATATAGCATGGCGTTCCACCAAGTGGTTTGATGACCCAGTCAAAATCGCAGGCACACAGGGCCGTACGTTATGGTGCTCTCTTGGAGAGGCCCCTGCCCAGCAGTAGACGATGAAAGACTGATGTCTAGATGGATGAACTCTATGCTTAGACCTAAGCGCCTAATAGACAAAACATGCACTCAAAATAATAAAAAATCAAACCTAGATGAAAGTCTCAAATCTATCTTCTGCAAAATTACTCGAAAGTTACGTTTTTAATTTTATCAGACCTAACGGCCACAAAAAAAGGCAGAATTAAATGGCGCTTCGCGCTATGTTGTCGCTGACAAAAGTCCACAGACTTATCAATAATTTGTACCTATCATTTAGACTCCGCCCCTATTCGAAATTATTTATGGTTACGAATAAATTTATATTTTGGATATGCAATAGTTTCGGTTAAATAACATTTCTATATGGAGATATTGAAACTTGATAATAAAAAATGGTGCGTGTACTTAGCTAATAGTTATGAAGATATGGGATTATCTTGTGGTGTTCAACCAACACGTACTTAACTAATTGTTTCAATTAATAAATTCAGATAATTAATCATTGTTACAGATTTTGTTTTTTAGGATAGATTTGAAGTACTAGTAATATTATTGTATATACATAGAGTATGACGAAAACAATACAGTTGCTAACGAATTATCTTGTCGTTAACTTTAGAAGCAGCTCAGAGCTTTCGTCACGCACGTGAGCAACTATGGCACCAGTCACATTACCAGCCACTTCTTCTACAACTTCTTCTTCGATAGGAAAATTATGCAAATCAGGTTCTGGCATGGGATTAGGTGAAACTCTTTATTTTTTTATGCTTGTTAGCAATGTACGGCCTGCCTGGTGAGCGGTCTGCGGACAGCTACGGCCTATAGACAACCAAAGTCATCGCTCTCACGGTGCCAATCCTGAGGAAAGGGGTAGAAAGCGGAGAGAAAGTGTAAGTAATAATAATAGGAAGAGTGCCACAACTCTTTTGGGGAGGATTATGTCCAGCACCAGCACTAGGCTTTATGAAACGCGGCATCTGTGACATCTGTCGCGTTTCATCGATATGTTAGTATGTCTAAGTTTGTTATTCAAAATGTCTAAGTTTCTTAGTACTAAAATATTTTATGATTGAATGTCAATACATGACCAAAAGTAATTAATCTAACAGTATTTGGATGGGTAGATAAAGTTTGGCGGTGTGGGGCCGGCTTTAGAATTGTCCCACCCCTCTCTACCCACGGGAGTCGTAAGAGCCGACTGAGGAAATACCAGGGGAGTGGGCAGCAGCACTCCTTCGAGTATTAACAACATCCACTGCGATGCCAACCCGTCTGCCAAGCGTGGCGATTACGGGATTATCCCCCATAACGGGACCGATCGTTCTGGCGTTCTCTTGGGGAGGCCTATGTCCAGCAGTGGCCGTTGAAAGGCTGATGGATGGACGGATGGAGATAAAGTTTCTCTAATACTGAGCTTTTAACAGATTCCCTGTTCTATGAATCATACACGATGTATCGTAATAATTTAATTTCTATTGTGTCTATAAACGGACAGGGAAGGGGTAGGTAATACTTTGCCTCATCTTTGGTAATCATATGAGTGTAGATTCCTTCAAAGCAAAATACAAACTGTTTCTTTTTAAAAGAAAAATAACTGCAGAAAACAGATTTTCTATTTTGTATAAAATATTTGAAGTTAAAAGAGCATGTTTCTAAATAACTCTAAAAATGCACATATACTAACTAATATTCAAATATACACAAACACCCACACATATGCACACATACACATATGCACACATACACATGCCCCTTTTTTATATTATTATGTTTTTACGTGTTTCTAGTGTATGGTGTAATTTTTAAAAGGTATTAAAAACATTATTATGGTTTAAAAGATTTTTGTTGTCTCAGGCAGAGCTGGTTAGTGCGAACCTATCACGGGCTTTACGTCAAGTGGATTGGTTCATACTGATGAAGCAATCCACTGACAACTGTGTAGGTGTTTTTGTGGTAGTTGTGAGGCATCGATGAACAATAAAACAAGTGTCAATAATAACGCATCTTTGCGGTGTATTGTGTGTATTTCATTTTGGCGTTTCAGTGTTTGACATCGATATAATAATATCTATTAGATATATATAATGTTCTCTTTTTGTGTGTTATTATTATAGGATAATGATTACATTACGCCCACGTGTAGGTCAGAGCTGAGTCAAATTATAATTACCTCCCTTTACGACACGTTAATTAATTTTATACAAAAAATCGTATTCCTTAAGAACCTTCCATTTTCTTCTGGACACAAGTAGCTTGGGTCCTTTTCTTGGCTCCAGACCTATTGTTGCAAAATTTCTTGATGATTGGGCCAGTAGTTACAGTGTAAAAATGCGAGAAACATACATACTTACTTACTTTCATATTTATAATATTGTATATAATTAAGGAAGTAACCCAGATGTCCCGATGACCTATGTAATGGTTTGTTCACCGAGATGTGTCCGATTCCCACACAAGACTCAAGCAGTATGTATCTATTAATTGTATATTTGTAAGGCCCCCATGAGTCAGGAATTATTTCCTAAGGAATTAACGCTATCTCAATGATTTAATAAAATCGATTAACATTACATTTTCAGGATTTACATAAACACAAGAGTAATCCTATTATAAAGCTGTAACAGAACTGTTTCTGTAAATTTGAGAAAAATAATACTCACTTACTCAAAACAACCCCTTGTGGATCACACAAAGTGTTGTCATGTGTGGGAATCGAACCCACAACACTCGGGTAGGAGGCCGGTATCTAATTCACTCCACCATAAATATGTGCAGTCAACTTTGCACGGCACACAACTTGACACTCACTTTTCAAGATACTTCGAAACGATGTGTATATTTATTTACAAATTATCACTGCTCGGGAAAGAAAAATAACGTGAGGAAACTTGCATGCCCTTAAAGATTTTCTCGGTGGCTTGTGAAGTCTACCATTTCACACTGGACCAGCCTTGTAAACTAGGGCAGAAAGCCCCCTCATTATGACACGAGAGGGGGGCAGTAAGAGCGTAAGAAACAAACATTAACATACCTTAAACCGTTGAAGAGTTGTTTAGCTTTCTCGAGCAAATGACAAAATTCGATTATAATTTTGCGTTCATGATCCTGGAGAGACCCCATTCTCGTCATTGGGTTCTGAGGATTCTGTTCACTTTTATGTTCAGGGCCCACCTGAGGTAGTTCGTGAAAAAGAGGAGAGTACTCGCGGTGATATAATTCACTGCACCTTTGCTGAATTCTAAAGAGTTCTTCATTAACAATTATATTTATGTCGGAATCTTCTGAGTGCGTAGGACTAGCTAAGCAAATTGAGTAAATATTTTCGCGGCTCCAAAAAGATGTTTTCCTCTCTGGTTCTTGTGATCTATACAAGCGCAGAGGAAGGCTTGGTAGAAGACGCGGTTTGTGGGGTTGAGGTGGGGATTGTATGTACGAGTCACTCAATAAAGGACTATCGTGTGACTCACAATTTTCTATTTCCAAATGTTCTAATGGGTTGACGTAAATTGTAATTTCATCTTCTGAATGTTCGTCTCCGTGAAAAGGATGTTGATCCTCCGGATTTGGCCAACTCTCTTCCGCCTTGCTTGATGTATTTAGTCGTACTACCCTGTAAAACTGTCTACCTAAATGTTGATCACAGTCTGATGCCACGAAATGTAAAATATTTTCTTCGATACCTATAGGCAGTTTCTCAAAGTTATATATATAACCAACAGCATTCGCTTCTGATTCTGATAATATTTCAAAATCGGCCTTCTTTAAATATGCTATTTTGTGTTTTTTTGTAGCATGTTGTTCTAAGTTAATAATATTTACATTTTCTTCATCCTCTTTGATGTAGAATATATATTGGATACTATTTTGAGGGGATTGGGCAGGCAGCGGTGTTGATGATGATGCTATTGGTTGGATCTCAGCATACTCTGTAGATGTGGCTGTCTGGTCAGCTGTCGATTTTTCAGCCGGAGCAGACCATTCTGATGTTGTTTGTGTTGGGGGCTTATTAGATTTTATAGCTGTATGTTCTGCTGTTTGTACTTGTTGTGAACTAACAGTTCGCCGAAGTTTTTTTCGAAAATTCACGAAAAAATTTTTTATTTTAGTTAATACATTACGTTTTTGGTTCTTTTTTTCTATTGGAGTCTTTATCAAAAGAGTTGTTTTAAAAAATGAATCAAAGGATTTAGATTTTACTACTAGTTTCAAATTACTATTAGTTTGAACTAACTCTTGAGGCTCATTAATGGTTTTTGAATTATCAGTGTCTTCTATAAAGGACTCTGGTGCTGATGTTAAAGACTCAGTTCTAATTGAGCGAGCCGGGGATGTCTCTGTCAGAGGATGGTGCGTTTTAGTTGATAAATCACTTGACGATTTACGTCTTCCGTTGGTTGAGGACCCTAAAACAAAAAAAAACAACTCATCACGCGCTCACAACCAATTTCTTCTAGAGAATTAGCTGCGTAGGGCCCTTATTGGGCGTGAAGGGTCTAAGGTACGCGCATATTTATGAGTGAATACTTGTAACCACGGCTGGTATTTACGCAACAATCATTTAATTATAGTTTCTTCTTTACTATTTTTTTTCTATGTTTAAAAACACTGGCGAAGGCATAGATCATTAGTGATCTGTAATATCATTCCCGCTCCTACCCACATCCTTCCTCATTCTATTCATTCCCGAATAAGAGTAAAGCCGCAGTACGTATAAGAATTCGTTCACCGCCGGTCATCGCGAAGTGTTCGCGTCCGCATATTAGTATATAGACAATATTGTGCCTCTATATCGAAGAATTGCAAGAAAGAATCACGTAGAAGTTGCTGCTCAAGCCATCTAACAAAATAAGGTCAGAAAACACTCATCCTATCATTTACTTCCTAGATATACCCGCCTATTCTTTCTGCCAACGACCGCTCTGTATACCTAATACTATTTTAATTTGTACACCGCTCCGCTAAACCCGCCAAAACCCACCACATCATTTGCTGGTCCTTCGAGCTGGATGGCCTAATATTAATTTCTGCTTACATATTATTATATAGTAACTTATACCGCTACTTTCTTAAACGTCCATCGTTTAAGATATTTTTCTCCCATAACTATTACTTACCGATTATAAATTGTTTAGTACATACTACACTTAACTACCGCTAATTTCATTTATATTTGAGCAGTTTCTTTCTGACCTGTATTATTTAATTTACTCATTTTTCTGTTAACCATATACCTACCGCCATTTCTTTCTAAAATGGAATATCTTAAGACTAGAGTTAGGTTGCTTACCGCTAAAAACCAGGCTATGTACGAATCTTTTTATCTGTCTTGTACGAGGATTCTAAGAAACTAAATATAACTTCGATTGAACTCCGATCTATTGAAATATTTATGGCAGACACTGAATTATTACCCACTATTCGGCGAGAGTTTAGTGCCAACGTAGACGAAATTAATCTACTGAATATGCAAATTAACCCTAAAAGTATTATTGATTATCAATCTCTCATTTCGTTTGACGGTGTTTATACGAGATTACAACGTAGTCGTTCGCTTATTAACAACAATAATCCTAAAAGTTCATCCGCGCAAGACAATTTATTTCAATCGAATATTAAACTACCTCCTATTCAGATTCCTTCATTTGACGGAAAAATAGATAATTGGCCAGTATTTTACGAATCATTTACTTCAAATATTCATAATAACCGCAGTCTTACGGATTCTCAACGGGTTCAATATCTTGTGGGAAAACTAACGGGTAGTGCACTACATATAACCTCAGGTATTATACCATCGGGCGATAATTACCCAGCGATTCGGAATAGTTTAGTTAAAAAATATCAGGATAAACGCTCACTAGGTATGCATAATATAACAAATATATTTAAAATAAAACAAGCATCGAATAATCCTACATCCTTAAATAATTATATCGAAAGTTTTCGCGCATCTGTCTCCGCTTTAGAGCAGTTACAGATTAAGGATTTAAAAGATTTTATTATATTTAATTTGGCATTAAAAAAGTTAGATACTACTACAGCTCAACTGTTTGAAATGCATATGAGAAGCGAAGAAATACCTTCTTATAATGATTTAGTCGATTTTGTTAAATCGCAAGTATAAATATTAAACCGCACCGCAAATACTTCGTCTTCTCAGACCACCGCAAATAATTATAATAATTCTAATCAAATTAATAAATCACGCACTCAACCGCAAAATACAGTCCATTCTTTCGTAACCCGCAATAATGCCAATTCTTGTTCTTATTGTAACAAAAATGATCATTATCAACTTTATTTTTGTCCAAAGTTTAAAATGCTTAACGCTCAATCATGTTTAGAAGTAACTAAAAACAAACGCGGATGTGTAAACTGTCTTAGTTTGACGCATACTACTTCTAAATGCAAATCAAAATACAATTGTAATATATGTAACAAGCGTCATCATACCCTTTTACATTTCAATAACACAGATGACATTACACGGGAGTCAAACCCGCAACCATTAACTAGTAGACAACATCAGGGCGAACAATTCATCCACTGCACCACTCATGCAAGCGAGACGGGCGCAGTGGCATCCTCGCAACCGGGCGTAATATCTCTGTGTGCGCGCTCGAGCGACTATAACAAACCGGTTTCTCGTACAACCGTGTTGTTAGCTACTGCACAAATATATGCTACCGATAAATACAAACGATTTGTGTCTGTGAGATGTTTAATAGATAACGCATCACAAAATAATCTTATTAGTAAACAATGTTGTAATAAACTTAAATTAAATATTATACCACTTTCGAATTCCTTTATTAAGGGAGTTAGTTCGATATCTCGCCCTATTGAAGGATACGTTCAATTAAAGATTACCGCAAAAGATAAATATAATTCATATAACATTACCGCACTTGTTGTAGGCTACATAACTGATCCATTGATAGGGTTACCGCTGGCTGACCCACTATGGTATGTACCATAGTGGGTCAGCGGGGGAGGTCGAATTGCTTTTAGAAGTAAATCTGTTCCCGCATTTATTATTAAATAATAAAATAATATCGCCCCAGGGTCCTTGTGCCATTGAAACTGTATTCGGTTATATTTTAATGGGTGATATTCACGCCAATTCATCTATTGTTTCTAAATGCAATACCACGCTGTTCTCTTACACATATGTTGTTTTCTGTCATTGGACGATTCCCTTAATAAATTCTGGACAATCGAGGAGGTTCCTTCTAAGGTTTTCATGAGCCCAGCGGAAATAGAATGTGAACAACAGTATTCCGCTTCAGTGTCACGGGACTGCTGCGGTAGGTACTGTGTGTCTTTGCCGTTTTGTAAGGAATCGAATATATTAGGGAATTCACGCGTTGCCGCTTATCGGCGTTTAGTACAATTAGAAAACTATAAGCTACGCGATCCCGCACTCCGTGCCAGTTAAAATGAAATTATTAAAGAATATATTGCTAATGATTATTTAACTGAAATAACTTATAATTCTACTGCTCATCAGCATAATGGTTATTATATTCCGCATCATCCTGTTATTAGAAATGATAAGAACACAACTAAAGTTCGCATAGTATTGGACGCGAGCGCTAGAACTCATAATGGAGTGGCCCTTAACGATATTTTACATACCGGGCCGAATTTACAGGCCGACATATTTACGCTTTTATTAAATGTCCGCTTGTTTCCTATCGCTTTCATAGCTGATATAAAACAAATGTACCTCCGCATTTCTGTCACAGACGAACACCGAAAATATCAGAAAATATTATACCTCTTTACTACCGCTGAACCAATCCGCGAATTCCAGTTTAACCGGGTTGCATTTTGTCTCAAATGCAGTCCATACTTGGCCATGCGAACTGTGCGACAGTTGGCAGCAGACGAGATACACCGCTTTCCACGAGCCGCTTTGGTTGCTGCTCAATAATTATATATGGACGAACTGGCGAGTTCTGCTTCTTCTTTGGATGAAGCTAAGGAGATATCGAGTGAACTCATCGCACTATTGAAAGCAGGGGGTTTTGACCTTACTAAATGGGCAATGGCAATGATTTTTTTAAATGATTATGTAAATTTTGTTGGTGCTATCTATTAGTGAGCTCTGTTAATAAACTTTATTATTATTATCTTTATTTATTTTACTTCATATTTTAAACATTTTTAAATATATTATAAAAATACACAAACACTCACACAAACAAACTTATAAAAATACAAACAAAAACACAAACAACTAAATATAACAAATTTAATAATGTATAAAATAGTAGACCACCGACATAGGGTGCAGGGACCAAGCTGTCGGTGGTTAGGGCTCCAGAGAAAGGAACCTCCTCACAATACGTGCCGTGTCGAGGAGTACTGTCTTCTGCATCAAGCCCTTGGTCCAGTTATCTAACGAGAGTCTCTTTAGGTGTTGGTCGAGACTCTTGGCGATCAGCCCATTGACTGATAAGACTATCGGAACAATAACCGTCGAGTCAACATCCCACATGTCGGTAATCTCGTGAGCTAAATCCAAATATTTAATTTGTTTTTCTTTTTCTGCTTTCAGGAGATTCTCGTCATGTGGAATAGTGACATCGACAATTAGTGCACGGCGCTCTGATCGGTCTATCACCACTATATCAGGTTTATTGGCAACAATAGTCCTGTCAGTAATGACAGACCGATCCCAGTACAATGTGGCACGGTCATTTTCGAGAACTGGGTCGGGCACATATCTATATTACGGCACTTCTACTTCCACCAGATTGTATTTAAGAGCAAGTTGTTGATGGACAATCCTGGCTACTTGGTTATGTCTATGCAAATAATCGCCATTTGCAAGACGTGTGCAACCAGAAACAATATGCCTGAGAGATTCTCCGGGTCGGTGGCATGTCCGACAGATGTCAACCGTACCATCTTTCAGGATATATTTTCGGTAGTTATTCGTCATTACAACTTCATCCATTATTGTAAAGACAAAACCTTCAGTTTCTCCGAAGAGATCACTGAATTGTAGCCAGGAAACAGATGCTGTAAAGTCAACATCAGGCCCGTGTAAGGCCCGATAAAAACGTCCATGCAGCTCTTTGCTGCTCCATACCTCCCGGCGGTCTTCAATGCTAAGTACTATAGGTTTATGCCAGTTCTCTTTAGCCAAACCAAGCGGGGTAAGTCCTTGATCCGTTCTGACCACATCTCGATGCACGTCCGTGTCAGTATTGAGAAAATATTCTCTGAGGTTGTATACCTCGCGGTTATGAAGGGTTTTGATGTTCAAAAAACCACGACCCGCACATTTCCGCGGGATATACAGCCTCATTACCGATGAACGCGGGTGGTGCATTCGATATGCAGTCAGAAGTGTGCGAATCTTTCTATCAAGGGTATCTAGCTCAGTCTGAGTCCATCTGAGTATACCAAAGGAATACATCAAGACAGGCATGACCCAGCTGTTACAGGCACGCACCTTGTTGCCACCAGAAAGTAAGCCATTAAGTACTTGCAAAAGAAGCGCTCCTGCAACTTTTGTTTCATGTCTGCCTCAGAGATTCATAAAGCCTGTGACATACCCAGATATTTGTAGGTTTCAGTTGCAGAAAGAGATCGGAGATGTGTGAAATCTGAAAGTTGCATTCCTTCAGATTCCACAACCCCGCCTCACTTTACATGTAAAACTGCACATTTATCCACAACAAACCTCATTCTGATAGATTTACTAAAGGTTTCAGTTATCTTTAGTAAAGCCATCAGTTGGGGTCCGGTGGAGGCAAATAACTTTAAGTCATCCATATAAAGGAGGTGGGATAGGCCCCGACTCTCTCTCCGCAACCGATAGCTTAGGCCTGAATTCTCCAGTAGAGTACTAAGAGGATTCAGGGCTAGGCAAAACCACAATGGACTCAGGCTGTCCCCCTGAAAAATACCCCGCTCAATTTTTATTGGTTCGCCTTCAACCTGAAGCCAGCGACGATCTGGATAGCAAAGGGCCGTTTTCCATTGCCCCATACATGCCTTCAAGAAGGCACGTAGAGTTGCATCTATTTTATACAACTCCAGTACCCTCAAGAGCCATGTCCAGAGTCATAGGCTTTCTTATAGTCTATCCAGGCCGTCGCCAGGTCTTTCCGGTTACGACGAACCTGTTGGCTAATGACCGTGTCAATAATAAGGAGCTCTTTAGTTCCACGTGCCCCGCTCCTACATCCATTTTGAGATATGGCCAAAATTGAATTATTTGTAATATGTGAAGAAATTTTTACTGTCAAAATGGATGTGAGGAGCTTATATAAAGTTGGTAGGTAAGTAATAGGCCTGTAATTGTTGGGGTCCGCGGAACTACCACTCTTATAGAGCAGATAGGTCGTACCGACTGTTAAAAAATGTGGTAACGATCCCGATGTTAAAGACAACTGAAATTGAGATGCCAAACGAGCATGTGAACTGCGTAACCATTTGATCCAAAAATTTTGCAGTCCGTCCGGTCCTGCGGTTTTCCAGTTTGACAATGAACGGACTGCATTGGTTACGTCACTTTTTGTTATAAATATTGGTTCCATATTCGGAATATGTTCACATGATCGTTCAACATCCCGAATCCAGTCACCCTCCTCATGACTGACAGGCCTCGACCAGATGTTTTGCTAGAACGCACTTGTAGCATTAACATCAGGAAGATGCCTGTCATTCAGATCTACATCGGGGCGTTCCCAGTCACGGTAGACCTTCCTCTCATCGCTTTGGAACGTGCGATTTATAGTGTATCGACCCGCTCTCTTTTTGTAGCGCCTAATGCGATTTGCCCACGCATAAACTTTCTGCTTTAGAAAGTCGATGCGCTCGGTAACATAGGACTTGTATTCGCAGGGATTTATATCAATCCCCGCGAACGCCCGATTCACGAAGCGCGTCACCCTTGGACGGGTATTACCCGATCTAAAGAAGATGAGCTTGCCGATGAGTACCCTGGTTTCGGCTATACGTCGCTCAATCCTGGATTGCCAAGCCGGTGCGGTTATATGCGGTCTAGTAGCAGGGCCTTCTTCTGAAACTTTAATTCCTGCTACTCGACATGCCGCAACGGCTGTAAAATACAGGATTGAGTGCGTGTCCGCCAAATTTTCACTGCTTTCTACATAAATAGGTAACAGCAAATCCAGGGCCTTCACAAGTGCTATATTTTTTTTATGAATAGGCAAACGCGGTAGGCGAGGTCTACATTTAGGAGACATAGATCTATACTGCTGTAATGCACATTCCAAAGCGCTCCTTAATTTATCATTGTACCGGATACTTACGGTTACGGTTTCATTGTCCTCCATTTCCTCAGCCGGGTTCCACTGTGGCATATCCCTCGACACACGCTCAATAGTTTGCGAGGGAATGGGGGTAACAATGTAACTCCGTAGGTCTGAGCGAAGCCGTTCAAGTACGGTATCATCCAATAGGTGACAGCGCTGAATGGCCCGCACTTGATCCGATAATCGCTGTGCCGTAACGTTGACAGCCGGCTCAAGCTCCTGAAACAAAGGCAGCATACGATCACGGTACGCTGTGAGATTGCTTCCTCCCCCTGTTGCCGCATAATATGCCCGCATGACATTTTCATTCATCTTTTGAGACCATCTCATGCGGCGCACATCACCACCGGCAACGGGGGCCCTATTTGAGATCTGTTGATCTCGGGGTCCCAAGCAAGTCGGTGGCCGGCCTCTCCTCTTCCTACGTACTGGTGACGGCGACGTGGGCGGGGAGAAGTACTCGGCACTCGAACTTGAGCTCGACGCCTCGGCAGTAACCGATGTTACTGATTCCGGTAGCTGCGAGGCGGAGCTGAGTGACGGGTCCGGGGTTGGTGTTAGTGCGATAGTAGCCAGCCTGGCTTTTGCTCGTGTCAACATTTTCTTTCCAGTATTCCATTTATTTTATTGTATATTTCGTGATATTTTCTTTGGTGACATCTGTCATTTTTCTGTTTGTGATTTTACTATGGTTTTTTTCGGTAACATTTTTATTTTTCTTGTTGGCGAAATTGTGCTCACACTGCCACAACAAGAGCCATTAAACAAGAAGATATTTTTCTTGTAAGTAAAGTTTTCTATTCTCCAAATTTATAAATATTATAATATTGTAACGGTATAAATCTTTTTAAACACATAAATAAATAAATTTCTAAAGAGCAGAAAAAAATGTGACACTGCTCGGAATGTTGCCAGTATTTTATTATTATTCTCTTTATTTATTTTATATCACATTATATACGCTTTTAAATATATTATGAAAAGAAACAAACACTCACACAAACATACTAACATACTTATAAAAATACAAACAAAAACACAAACGAGTAAACATAACAAATTTAAAAATGTATAAAATAGATAGACCACCGACATCGGGTGCTGGGACCAAGTTGCCGGTGGTTAGGGCTCCAGAGTAAGGAACCTCCTCACAATACGTGCCGTGTCGAGGAGTACTGCCTTTTGCATCAAGCCCTTAAGCCAGCCGTCCAACGAGAGTCTCAATAGGTGTTGGTCGAGACTCTTGGCAATCAGCCCATTAACCGATATGACTATCGGAACAATAATTGTTGAATCAACATCCCACATGTCGGTAATCTCGTGAGCTAAATCCAAATATTTCATTTGCTTTTCTTTTTCAGCTTTCACGAGATTCTCGTCATGCGGAATAGTGACGTCAACAATTATTGCACGGCGCTCTGATCGGTCTATCACCACTATATCAGGCTTGTTAGCAACAATAGTCCTGTCAGTAATGACAGACCGATCCCAGTACAACGTGGCACGGTCATTTTCGAGAACTGAGTCAGGCACATATTTATAGTATGGCACTTCAATTTCCACCAGATTGTATTTAAGAGCAAGTTGCTGGTGAACAATCCTGGCTACCTGGTTATGTCTGTGCAAATAATCGCCGTTGGCAAGACGAGTACAACCGGAAACAATATGCCTGAGTGATTCTCCGGGACGGTGGCATGCCCGACAGATGTCAACCGTACCATCTTTCAGGATATATTTTCGGTAGTTATTCGTCATCACAACTTCATCCATTATTGTAAAGACAAAACCTTCAGTTTCTCCGAAGAGATCACTGAATTGCAGCCAGGAAACAGATGCTGCAAAATCAACATCAGGCCCATGTAAGGCCCGATAAAAACGTCCATGCAGCTCCTTGCTCCTCCATACCTCCCGGCGGTCCTCAATGCCAAGCACTATAGGCTTGTGCCAGTTCTCTTTAGCCAAAGCAAGCGGGGTAAATCCTTGATCCACTCTAACTACATCACGATGCACGTCCATGTCAGTATTGAGAAAATATTCTCGGAGGTTGTATACCTCGCGGTTATGAAGGGTTTTGATGTTTAAAAAACCACGACCCCCACATCTCCGCGGGATATACAACCTCATTACCGATGAGCGCGGGTGGTGCATTCGGTATGCAGTCAGAAGTGAGCGGACCTTTCTATCAAGGGTATCAAGTTCAGCCTGAGTCCATCTGAGTATGCCAAAGGAATACATCAAGACAGGCATGATCCAACTGTTACAGGCACGCACCTTGTTGCCGCCAGAAAGTAGACTATTAAGTACTTTTCTTAAGCGGCAAAAAAAGCCCTCCTGCAACTTTTGTTTCATGACTGCCTCAGAGATGCATAACGCCTGTGACATACCCAGATATTTGTAGGTCTCGGTAGCAGACAGAGACCGGAGTTGTGTGAAATCTGAAAGTTGCATTCCTTCAGATTCCACAACGACACCTCGCTTTACACGTAAGACTGCACATTTATCCACACCAAACTCCATTCTGATAGACTTACTGAAGGTTTCAGTTACCTTAAGTAATGCCATCAGTTGGGGTCTGGTGGGGGCAAATAACTTTAAGTCATCCATGTAAAGGAGGTGGGATAGACCCCGACTCTCTCTCCGCAACCGATAGCCTAGGCCTGAATTCTCTAGTAAAGTACTAAGAGGATTCAGGGCCAGGCAAAACCACAATGGACTGAGGCTGTCCCCCTGGAATATACCCCGCTCTATTTTTATTGGTGCGTCATGTACCTGAAGCCAGCGACGATCTGGATAGTAAAGGGCCGTTCTCCATTGCCACGTAGAGTTGCATCAATTTTATACAACTCCAGTACCCTCAAGAGCCATGTATGGGGAACAGAGTCATAGGCTTTCTTATAGTCTATCCAGGCCATCACCAACTCTTTCCGGCCGCGACGAACCTGTTGGCTTATGACCGTGTCAATAATAAGGAGATCTTTAGTTCCACGTGCCCCGCTCTTACATCCATTTTGAGATTTGGTCAAAATAGAATTTTTCACAATATGTGAAGAAATTTTTACTGTCAAAATGGATGTAAGGAGCTTATATGTTGTAGGCAGGCAAGTAATGGGCCTGTAATTTTTGGGGTCCGCGGAACTACCACTCTTATAGAGAAGGTAAGTCGTACCGACAGTTAAAAAACGTGGTAACGACTTCGATGTCAAACACAACTGAAATTGAGATACCAAACGAGCATGTGAACTGCGTAACCATTTGAGCCAAAAATTGTGCAGTCCGTCCATTCCCGCGGTTTTCCAATTAGGTAACGAACGGACTGCACTGGTTACATCACTTGTTGTTATTAGTACTGCTTCCATATCAGTAATATGTTCACATGATCGTTTGACATCTCGCATCCAGCCACATTCCTCATGAATGACAGGCCTCGACCAGATGTTTTGCCAAAACGTAGTAGTGGCATAAACATCTGGAAGATCCCTGACATTCAGATCTACATCGGGCCGTTCCCAATTACGGTAGACCTGCCTCTCGTCTCTCTGGAATGTACGGTTCACAGTGCATCGACCTACTCTCCGTTTGTAGCGCCTAACGCGATTTGCCCACGCATAAATTTTCTGCTTCAGGAAGTCTATGCGTTCTGTGACGTGGGACATATATTCTCGGGAATTTATTTCAGGCCCCGAGAAAGCCCGATTCACAAAACGCATGACTTTCGGACGGGTGTTGCCTGACCTGAAGCAGATAAGCTTACCGATGATTACCCTGGTTTCGGCTATACGTCGCTCAATCCTGGATTGCCAAGCCGGTACGGCTGTACGTGGTCGAGTAACAGGACCTTCTTCAGAGATTTTAATTCCTGCTACTCGACATGCCGCAACGGCTGCACAATACAGAATTGAGTGTGTATCCGCCAAATTTTCGCTGCTATCTATATAAACAGATAACAGCGAATCCAGGGTCTTCACCAGCGCTATATTCTTTTTATGAGTAGGCAAACGCGGTAAACGTGGTCTACACTCAGGGGACATAGTTCGATACTTCTGTAAAGCGCATTCTAAAGCGCTCCTTAATTGATCATTGTACTGGGTACTTACGGTTAAGGTTCCATTGTCCTCCACTTCCTCAGCTGGGTTCAGCTGCGGTATATCTCTGGATATATGCTCCACAGTTTGCGAGAAAATGGGGGATACAATGTTACCCCGCAAGTCCGAGCGAATCTGTTCAAGTACGGTTTCATTCAACAATTGACAACGTTGAATAGCCCGTACTTGATCCGACAATCTCTGTGCCGTGACGTTGACAGCCGGCTCAAGCACCTGAAACAAAGGCAGCATACGATCACGGTACGCTGTAAGGTTGCTTCCTCCCTCTGTAGCCACATAATATGCCCGCATGACATTTTCGTTCATCTGTTGAGACCATCTCATGCGGCGCACATCACCACCGGCAGCGGGGGCCCTATTTGAGACCTGTTGGTCTCGAGGTCCCAAGCGTGTCGGTGGCCGGCCTCTCCTCTTCCTGCGTACTGGTGGCGGCGACGTAGGTGGGGAGAAGTACTCGTCGCTTGATGTTGAACTCAACACCTCAGCAGTAACCGCTGTCGCTGAAACTGGATTAGGTAGTTGCGAGGTGGAGCTGAGCGACGAGTCCGGGGTTGTTCCTAGTGCAGCAGCGAGTCTGGCTTTTGCCCGAGTTAACATTTTCTTTCCGTTTATATAATTTTCATATTACACAGAAAATGTTTCATGATATTGTATTTACGAATTCATTGTGGTTGCGTTATTTAATTTTTCCATTTTTCATAGTTTTCTATTGCACAGTTTGTAAATATTGTTGTAAAATGATTATCAAAAGCAATATAAACTGATATTTCAATTAATTTTGGGAAGTGTAAGAAAATGTGACTCTTGGCGTGTAGTGTTGCCAGTATTATTTATTATTTTTATTATTATTATTATTATTAAGTAATTCCTTAGAGTTGATGATATCTGTGCCGCAATCTAACCGCTCTTCTATTAACTTTTCTGACGGGGAGAATCTAAAAAATCTTGGTTTACAATGGATTCCGTCAGACGATAGTTTCTCTTTTACTACTTCTGAACTTGATGACAGTTGTACTAAGAGATCTATACTGTCTGCTGTGGCCCGCTTGTGGGATATTCTCGGTTTCGCTGCCCCAGTAGTACTATTTGCTAAGCTACTCATAAAGGAGTTATGGAAGTTACATTCCGATTGGGATGATACTCCTCCTGAGTCCATTGTAATTCTATATAAGAAGTTTAAAGAGCAACTGCCTCTTCTTTCGTCTCTAAAAATCCCGCGTCATGTGGTCGTTACAATGGGTTGCACGACAAATCTTGTTGGCTTTTCTGATGCCAGCATGAAAGCATATGGCTGCGTCATATATGCGCATGTAACAGATTTACATGGTAATACACACGTACGTTTGGTGTGTGTGAAATCAAAAGTTGCACCTGTTAAGGTTGTATCTCTGGCCCGCCTCGAGTTATGCGCCGCATTTCTTATGTCAAAATTAATTAAATTAATTTATGATACTTACATTTCCCGCACTTCTATAAATAAAATATATGGCTTTTCCGATTCTAAAATTACACTTTCATGGATACACTCTTCACCGCATAAATGGAACGTTTTTGTTAGTAACCGCGTCGCTAAGTGTCAAGAAAACCTTGACCCTAAATGTTTTTATCATGTTAGTGGAAAAGAAAACCCTAGCGATTGCTTGTCGCGAGGGCTTTTACCTGAGCAATTAATATTACATGATTTGTCGTGGCAAGGTCCAGCCTGGCTGCAACGTCCCACTACAGAGTGGCCTATCACCCCGTTCACCACTCTTTGCGAAGAAGATATGCCCGAGTATAATAATAAAACCTTAACATTCTTAACGATCGCTTCTCGCGAAACTAATATAATTTACGATATTTCTCAAAAATTTACTTCGTGGAATAAAATACTACGCATAATAGTTTATGTTCTTAGATTTTTACGCATTATTCGTTGCGGCAAGGGGCATATGAATATAACAGTTCCCGAGTTGTTAGTAGCAGAGAGATATTTACTATATTGCATTCAACAATTTCATTTTTCGCAAATCTATAATGATATTAAATATAACAAGTTACGCATACCGCTTAAACGCCTTTGTCTTTTTATAGATAATAATACAATAATTAGAATCGGAGGCAGATTATCAAACGCTAATATTCCTTATGAAGCTAGGCATCCTGCCTTATTACCTAAACATGATAATATTACTCATTTATTAATTGATTATTATCACCGCATCCATTGTCACACCGGAGCGAATCTACTTAGCTCGTTGATACGACAAAAGTATTGGATACTTTCATCTAGGAGTGTTATTAGACACAGGATACATCGATGTAATATTTGTTTTAAAGCCGCTCCCTCTAGTCTTTGTCCTAAAATGGCTGATTTGCCACCATGTCGCGTGCAGGAGACTAAAGCGTTCGTACATACGGGTGTTGACTATGCAGGGCCCATTAAAGTTACACTGTGTAGACGTAGGGGACAGAAGAGTCAAAAGGCTTATATCTGTCTGTTCATTTGTCTCGTAACGAAGGCTGTTCATATTAAACTAGTCACCGATGAATCCTCTGATACTTTTATATCCGCTTTCAAAAGGTTTATCTCTCGCAGAGGACCTGTATCTTATTTGTATTCCGATAACGGAACAAATTTTGTTGGAGCTAAAACCCAACTTCAAGAACTACTTACAAACCGCTACCGCATTGAGTGGAAGATGATTCCACCCCGCGCTCCCCACTTTGGAGGACTGTGGGAATCAAATATTAAATCTATCAAAACTCATTTATACCGGGTTATCGGTACGCAACTGCTCACCTATGAGAAGTTGATCACTGTGCTTACTGAAATTGAGGCTGTACTCAATTCAAGACCACTTTGTGTTCTGACGGAAGATCCATATCCAGAACCGCTAACGCCCGCTCATTTTATTATGGCTTCGCCTTTAACGTACTTACCTATTCACACTGTTCCCGAAACTAACAAGCCTCTTACTTGTGGGAAGCAATTGTTAGACCAAATGGTCAATAGCTATTGGGAGAGATGGCGTTTAGAGTATTTACATAACCTTCAGGTCAGACAGAAATGGTTTAACAATATAGATAATATCAAAATCGGTACAGTAGTGCTTATACATCAAGACGATATTCCCCCCTTACGTTGGCCAATGGGTATAATCACCGAAGTATTCCCTGGCCAGGATGGGTGTATTCGTGTTGCTAAAGTTAAGACTTGCAGTGGATCGTTCAAAAGACCCATTGTGAAGTTATGCCCGCTACCCTCTCAATAGTTTAACCGCTTCCATATATATTCTCCCCGTAATTTCGCTTTTCATTCGTATCTCTTATTAATATATATTTTTTTGTACTTTGAAAATACCCATGTATTTTCAAGGCGGGGAGGATGTTTACGCAACAATCATTCAATTATAGTATCTTCTTTACTATTTTTTTTCTATGTTTAAAAACACTGGTCGAAGGAATAGATCATTAGTGATCTGTAATATCATTCCCGCTCCTACCCGCATCCTTCCTCATTCTATTCATTCCCGAATAAGAGTGAAGTCGCAGTACGTATAAGAATTCGTTCACCGCTGGTTATCGCGAAGTGTTCGCGTCCGCATATTAGTATATAGACAATATTGTGCCTCAATATCGAAGAATCGCAAGAAAGAATCACAAGTTGCTGTTCAAGCCATCTAACAAAATAAGGTCAGAAAACACTCATCCTATCATTTACTTCCTAGATATACCCGCCTATTCTTTCTGCCAACGACCGCTCTGTATAATACTATTTTAATTTGTACACCGCTCCGCTAAACCCGCCAAAACCCACCACATCAGCTGGTGCAACTCAGCCAAAGTGTCAAGTTTGGTCACAATAATAGGTATTTTGATAAGCATGATGCGCAAGTAGGTATACCTGTACGATCCTTACTAAAATTATAAATATAAAAATGAGTTGAGGGCCGTTCGTGCAATCTATCTGGGTCCGAGAGTTTCCCTTAGACATAAAGTCAATGAAATAAATATTGTAACTGTTGTCTCTCTCTCTCTCTTTTTATATGAAGATATGTTGTACGTCAAGAAAAACATCAGAAGCTTTGATAAGTATAGCGACGTTCATCACATTAATACTAGGAACAAAGGCAATCTTATTGCACACAGTAAGCTTAAAAAAAGCCATAAAAATTGGACTTCGTAATAAAAGTTATTGCACTGTTTCGGATTATCTTGAGGACAAAATGAGCTTGAGCTGCGCCTCACTCAATAATTTTCAAAATTCTTTTATGTGATATAATGTCCTTTTAGTTATAAGAATTGTATTAAAGTACAAATTATTTGTGAATAAGGAAAAAGAGACCTTTTGTACGAGCGGGAATCGAACCCGCGTCTTTTCTAATGCCATCTATCGGAATGCATTTCAATGCATTTAACCAATACCTATAGTAAGTTTAATTTTGCAATTAAAATTGATACTATTTGATGGCGCGATTTTTTAAACATTTTCTTAGAGCACTTCCCCGGATTGGAAAGGACGAGGTTCGATTCCCGCTCGTACAAATAAAACTCTTTTTCCTTATTCACAAATAATTTGTACTTTAAAATGTGGCATGTCAAATGCTAAAAAATATAGATCAAAAAAGAATTGTATTCAATTGTAATGAAATGGCAATTAGAAAAAAGTGGCCTATAAGTTTCTTGCGGGGTTCTTCTCTACTACGGAATCCGGCCACTTGTGGCGATTGCAATTGCCATTTTGTTATTGCGAATGCACTCGCCTCAAGCGCTCGTGTTAATTATTAGTGTATTACATTATACGCCTAAAACTAAAGATATTTTTGAATTTGAGTTTATTGACAATCCGGAGAACTTACGGAGAAGAACATAGGTTATCTCAAAAAAATGAGGGTTCTCATAGGATGGTTGTTTTGTGCTAGATGATGACGTCTATAGAGAAGTTTAAGATAGTAGGTAACTAAAAATATTCGAGATTCATTTAACAAACACATACACCATTAAATCGAAATACTGTATTTGTTTAAAAAACATAGATTTACGATTGTTTCCCCTAAGGGTAGTCGCAACAGTTTGATGTGTTTTAGTTACAGCTGGAGGTAGACGTCTATCTCCAGCTGCAACTAAAACACATCAAACTGTTGGTCATGGTTGATCACACGGAAAAGAGTGGTATCGATTCGCCAGATAACAATTTAAGTGTGTACTTCCACTTGGTACCTGACCCAACCACCAGTAATGCAATGGATTACAATTGCTTGCTACCTTTACATTCGTATAGATAGATCTTTACACAAGTAATAGTGATTTCTTTAGTAATAGAAATTACAAACATAACGGCCATTTTTGTTCTACAGTTTAGAATTTAAGCAAGAAATCTCACTAACTACAATTCTTGGGATAAGTAGTAGTCATCATTCTCGTTACTTAAGTTATAGTACTACTTATACGAGTACAATAACCTAAGAACTATTTAATACTCTGATATTTACGAATGTTACACATTTTGAAATAAAACTTCGTTTACAGAATCTATCGCATTTAGGTACTTGATTTTACTACTATCCCGACGTTTCGAATACTTTACAGCATTCATGATCACGGGTGGACTTAGATGATAGACGTCCAAGGTTGATGTGTTATTTCAACGGTCTCATCTAGTAGTACTAAGAAATATTTCTAAATTAAGTTTGAAATAGAGAAATACTCTGTCAAGCTGTCAAATTGTACTCAAAATCGTAGAAAATCATACTATGGAAATTTTGACATGTTAAATCCATAGGGATGTAGACACGCACTTTGAAATAAATGATGCCACAATACAAAATTCAAAAACAAATGACAGTCAGAGGAAATAAACTGTATTCTACAGCTAAAGAGTTCCGTTTTCTAATGTTGTAATTACTTTTTAAATTGTGTCTAAGTAAGTGGCCAGTTCTGGTAAAATATAGTGCGCCCTATGTTTTATATCTTTTGTGTTAATCTGAATCTTTTGAATTCTTCTAAGTAATCACATCAACACAATCTAGGGATATTTCAATTTACTTAAAAATAGGATGTCCAGAAGCAGTATCGCTAAAAATTAAGATGTGGCAAAAGTTTCCGATATGGATTATTTCTGTCTTTATTTATAATGATTTGGCAAAGTAATGTGGAGTCTCAAATTAGCCGGGTTAAAAAAACAAAAATTAAGAGTTGTTTTTTGTACTTATACGTAAGTTGGTTTAATATTTGCTGTAGTAATACCATTTGACAATTTATATAATACAATCGATTTGCTAGATCGCATAACGATTCTTAAATATTTTATATACCTAATTGGCAATAGAAAATGTTTATGCGATATTACACTTAATATGTTTTGAATTATCATCAAAGCCGTGGTAAAAATGTGCCTTGCGCGAAAAGGAATGTCAAACACTGCATTAGTATTTTAATAGCATAAGTAGTACTTAATAATAAAAACGCTCAC
This sequence comes from Leucoma salicis, assembly GCA_948253155.1. Classification (NCBI taxonomy): domain Eukaryota; kingdom Metazoa; phylum Arthropoda; class Insecta; order Lepidoptera; family Erebidae; genus Leucoma; species Leucoma salicis. The sequence continues at coordinate 31,617,907 of OX411803.1, forward strand.
AATATTCGCATACCTATAGTATGTTTATGTTACAAACATTCACATAGCAGCCTACTTACTCAACCAACGCGAAACAATATAAACTTCTCATCAGAAAAATCGAAACAACTTGCAAGTTTATATTTTGTAAGGATTATCAGAAAAATGTGTATAATATATTTAGGAATATAAATATGTCAAATGTCGTTTAATAGTGAATAATATGAGGTTTTCAAATCCTTATGTTAATGTTCTAAATTCAAATTAAATTTTCGTAGGTTACGTATTTTGTTTAACAAGTAATTTTTACCCTGTATGGAGTATGAAGGAAATTGATAAAACAACACACGTAAATGAAAAAAAAAGCTAAGAAACGTTTATTTAATAACTTGTATTCCCTCCCCGAGCTCTTATTACTGCTTCCATACGAGTCTTCAGTGATCAGATGAGAGTCACGATCATCTATTTAATTTATCCCATAGATGTTCAATCGGATTCATATCCGGGCTTCTTGCTGGCCATTCCGTAATGGAGATACCGACTTCGGTAACATAATCTCGTATGACGCTCGCGATGTTAGCCCTAGCATTGTCGTGCATGAATATGAAACCCTTGAAAATAAAATGTGCATAGGGCATCACGTGAGGCTCAAGACACTGTTCGATGTACCGACGACTGTTTAGTGCAGGCAGACGTGGCCCAGACACAAAGACAAGCTCTGTCTTTCCGTCAGCGCTGATTCCTCCCCAAACCGTCCACGAACCGCCACTATAACTGATCTTTTCTTCAATGCAGCATTGTGCAAAGCGTTCGCCATCTCTTTTGTAGACCTTGTTCCTTCCGTCGTTATAATTTTACACTCATCAGAAAAGAGGACTTTGCTCCACTTATTACGATGTAACCGAACAAATTACTATATAAATTATAAAGTCGCATATTCAATTGATACCGGATACCATATCCGCAAATTTAAAATACGCGGTTGCCTAGGCCCCCTAACCAGTTAGATTATCGGCAATGAGTCGCATGATTTCACTCCGACGAAGACCAGAATCAAATATTATTACCATATATGGCCAGCATGCGATCGCGGATGCGAGCAGAGTACGCCAGGGTTCGAGAACGTTCTATAGCTACTCCAATCGCAAGCGTATGGATAGGAAAAGTTCTAGAACAAAAAACTATCCACCAATGAGTAAGTCGGGGCAACAACGCTAGAATGAGATAGCAATAAGAGAAGGATAGAAGGGGGTATTATTAAGGAAAAATATAAAAAGATAACTGGAGGTAGATTTTTTTTTTCTCGGACTGAATTATCGTGTGTGTCAAGGTAGATAACACTGCTTAAATTACTATAGTAATTAATTAAAATATCTTTGCCTAGGGCATATAAAAGTAAAAGTGTGTGACTATGAAACCCCCAAAGGTACGTTTTATAATCATTTCTATTGTAGGACTCATTTTCCTTCGTTTACTTTATTGGTATAACCATATTTGAAAAGTAGATTTTTACGTGTAACTGTTCTATAAAATTCGTTCTAACGAGATGATTAGACGTATTGTATAATACATACCCACGAATCATTTGTTTCGAAGGTATATAATTGTCAAAAAACATCATAGTGTTCTTACAGAGATTAATACCTATTTATTTAGTACTACACAATATTTCGTACCCACCATATAATTTTTAATTTGTTAACGCCACCAGGTCATATAGTTTAAAAAAGTAGAATTCCTAAAAGTTTTGACACTGTACTTTCCCTCCAGAACTGAGCTGAAGGGAGCGCCGGTCTTAAATAAACCGCCCCCCCATAATTAGTCACTAACACCCGAATAAAAGGTAACGTACATTTCTTTTACAATCTGTCTGCTGCACAATTTCGTGTGTGTTAAGTATAGTTATTCTTATGGAGGAATATTTCACCGTTTGGCACATATATTTTTATTGTTACTACTCGTCTTTTTATTACGTTAGATAATTTTATTTTATATATCTAAATTTTTACACTAATTTAGTTGACCGAAACTCCTCCCATAGAATTCTTGTTATAATATCTATACCTTTAAATTCTTTGCAAAATATCTAGTAATCCTCCTAACATAGTTGTCATTCCATAGAAGTTTTATTCCAAATTTGTCAATACTAATTATTTTATATTGTAACATACAACTGCATTTAGAATTTTATTCGCTTCTACCTGTAAAATGTAATAGTTCGCATACAGTATATAATTTAAGAATATTGCTTTTTGCTACTTGCTACTTAACATCACGCTGTCTCCCTTATGGGGCAGACAGGCACTTTTAAAACAGTTTTATGGTTAGATGTTACTTATCATCTAGACTGAAGAACTGGTTTTTTTGTTTAAATGTAGTCATACAATTATTTTGTTGGTATGTTGCCATATCATCTCACCGCCACCCTTAGGGGGCGGTCATATATTATGCAACTATATTTTTTGTTTAATCGTAGTCAAAAATTATTCTGTTTGTATGTTGCTATATCATCGCACCGCCTCCCTTAGGGGGCAGTCATATATTAGGTAACCATTTTTTTATCAGTATCAATGCTTTATACCTGCTGAATGTATGGAGGGTTCTGATTTTTTTTTATAAAACTTTCTCCATGTTTTATATTTTGGATGGTCCCCCCCCATTCTGTGAGGATAGTTGTTTTTATTAATAATTTAATATGGACACTGTAATAGTCAGCCGACACCCTCAGACCTGAACCTAGTTCGGGTACGGGGGCGCGGCGGCAAGAACCAGAATAGTGTCCCCAGGAGTTGAGACGTTCCGCCCTGTGTTTTCCAGCTCCTGGGGTTTTAAGTCCCGAATTTCAAGTCCCGAATTTCAAGTTACGAGTTCCAAGTTAGTGTTCCTGGCTACGCTCGAGATCCGGGTTACGACCTTCCGGGTTGCGGCTGCCCTACGGGTCCGAGTTCCGGCGACGGCTGCGCCGGCTTCACTCACCTACTGGCACATATGTGCGCGCGCCGAAGGACGAGGGCCAGTCTGCAGTCTTGGGGACAATCCCCTGAGTTGCGAACCTCCTCCCTGAGTGTTCAATTCTGTACTTTTTAATCGATTAATTTTATTATTTTTGTTAAATTTTTTTGTAGTTACTTTTTTTCATTGATTCATGACCTAAACAAGGAGTACCTGAAGCTGTATGAATATGGCGACTGTTTAGTTAGATCAACACCGATATATACGAGTACATATTTTTTTGGTATTTTTTTTTTGGAGTTTAAGGGCGGATTCGACCAAACTCGAATATATACAAATATAATAAACAGAGAATAATCTATTCCACGATTTTATTCTCTAGATAATCAACAGTCGTTTTTCCACGTAACCATATACTGGAATAGCTATTCGGGAATAGCGAAGTGAATGTAATACCCGGCAAAAATAAGTTGTTACGCAAACAGGTTGGTGTATAGCTTAACTCATTTCAACTCTTATTTATCGCGTAGGAAAGAAGCTGTCACTGTATAGTTTAAAATTTTCGAATTAAAATGAAAGCACAAAAAAGATGACGCCATTTTTTTATTCTTGGAATAAATCCTCATTGGATGTTTATCGGTGGTATAGTGACTATACCCGAATAGGTTCGCTATTCTTCGAATTGTTGTTAATAAAACGTAAAATTTATTTATTCTCGAGTAAGTAGCCATTTATTCAAGGAATAATAATCCGGCACTGGTTAGTAGTCGATACACGAGCCACATAATATATCTAACACCTGTTACGCGAGCTCCGTAATATTGTCGGCTCGGATCTCCGACATCAAAGCGTGGTGGGTGATAAACCGCGCAAAAATTTATAACAGATGATGAATGTTGGCAGTTTGTGGTGAATTTATTTTGAATTTATTCTTGTATTATATACCTAAGTTAGTAAGAATTTCATATATACCACTAAAAAGTCTAACTCACACGACGTCACGGTGTTTTATTTAATTACTCAACGGAGAATTTGCTGAACTCAACGTTAAAGTAAACACTGAGCAATAATAAAAAAGCCACTGCTTTTCCATAAATGAAGCAACACATAAACGTACATAACACGTTATCGGCAATACAAATGTCAAATCATGACAAATTGTCAATCAAATTCAAATCAATAAGGGTTGCTAGTAAAATAACAATATATATCCTAAAATATTTTTAGAAATAGATAATAAATGTTATTATATTTTTAATTTAAAAACAAAACTTCATAATTATGATTTTATAAAATAATCTTCGACTAATACTAAGTATTATAATAGGAGCTCATGTGGGTTTTCTTTTATTTATTTCAAATCAATATTCTTACTATTTGGCTTTAAAAATTGGTATAGTAATAAACTGGCGACATTGACTATCCAAGCCTTCCAATAAATATGGCAGTTCCGCTTATATCGAATTTAATAATATGTATATCTTTTTTTTTATAACTTTGAAACCCCACTTCGCTTATGACAAATAAATACAAATAACATCATTATTCAAAAGACGATTTTTTATATTTAGATAGTTAAGACGCACGACGGGCACAAAATAGCCTTGTTTTCGGCATTGTCTTTTATTTTCTTATAGGTAATGGCATTTCAGTTCAAATATATCTAATACCTTTGAAAACATATATTTTAGATAAGAATATTACTGTACGTAAAACGTGTGATTTAAATATTTTTTATATTAAATACAAGTATATTTCAGAGATTTTAAATCCAATACTTGTTTTCACTACTAACCTAAACATAAAATAAGGTATTTGAAATATACATACATGACATCAGAAACTGGTTCCGCATTGCCGCTCTTATTGCAGAAGGTTCTGTTGTGTTAAAAACCATTTCGTAATATTTTTTATGATTAGTGCTCATTAATACAGATACGACACGTGATTTCTTTTTCGTATATTTTTTAGCGTTGAACATTGTTTGATAATAATTATGATGTTTCAATGCTTATTTATGATGAGCGTCTTGTCCGCCGAAGATCGAATTTTAGCGCACAAGTCCGGTAAGTGCTCAGCATTAGATTCTACGTCCAACTGCAGGAAAACAGAGTTTACGAGAGCCGGAAATTGTAGTAAGATGTATAATATGCATAATGCAGAAGAGCTCAGCGATATAGCTCTTGCGCGTAATCCACGGGGCGTACTACATCCGGGCCCTCCTTATTGGGTGATTTGCTCCGCCTACAATTACTTAGTGTGAGTGTAGTTTGTCTCTATAGTGAGTTTATTTAGGAGTTTGTGATCATAATTTACGCGATGTATAATGTGTCAGCGATATGATGGCAAACTCTATGATATTAGCTATGTAATGTGATAATTTTTCTCACTTTAGAGCCGCTGGAAACTTACAACAAAATAAATCTTTAAGGTGAGTCCTGCCGTTTCGGAAATTGGCTTGAATAAACAATAAAACATAAAAAAATATTAATTAATATTATCAAAGTGTAAAAAATTAAATAAAGTATAAAACGAATGCTCTGTCTATGACTATATCTCAGAGATAGACATCTATCTATTAGAAGATCAGGGGGTATTAGCGAGTATACCTGATGTACCAAACTAAGAGGAAAGGTGTAACCTGGCTATCTAAAATTAGCTTGAGCAAAATATTTAATTTTTGCTCACATTAAATTAATTTAGAATGTGAGCAAAAATTAAAGAACCCAATATATACCTAATTATAAATTTAAAGTGTGATATTTTTACAGTTTTAAATTTAAAATACAATGTTTGACAAAATGTTATACTGATGGCTCAAAAATGCACTTGGCCAAGGAGCAGTATATTTTATGCGAATAAGAGATGCCAGCCTTGTTCGAATCACGCCCTCGTTTACCAATAATGACAATGGAACTCATTGTAATATTTGAATCTCTAAAACAAGTAATTAATTAACATACGAAGTGTTACACAGACATAGTACATACACGTACAACACACACACACACACACAAACGTACTACACACACACATGCTACACACGGACACAGGTGTTTCGATAGCTTATGATGTACCGAGGAAGATATTTTTTAGTTCTCATAAAAGCCTTATATTGTAACTAGCCTTTACCCGCGGCCCCGCCGCAGCCAAAACACAGTTTTAAGATGATATTTCCGGTTTCCGATATAGCAGCGAAATAAAACATAGGTATACCTACCAATTTTTAAGTCTAATCAAGAGCTAGGTACTAAATAAAAAAAGTTGCATCAAAATCCGTTCAGTAGTTTTTGTTTGACGCGCGAACGAACAAACAGACA